>JARHVA010002416.1:0-202500 GCA_037957365.1 Torreya grandis
AAACTACTCTAATGAGAAATGCAAATTATTGAAATATTATATAGACTAATATATAATATATAATAAATTATATACATAAATTATAGAATTTTTAGAATTTTTAAATTGTTAAAAATAGAAAACTAGGGTTAGGATTAGAGAATTGTCCTTGTAATTAATTAAATTTGGACTATGTTAAATTTTTTAAAACTCTAATTGTATTATAAAAATTTAAAACATAAATGCATTATGAAAAAATGACTCACTATCTACTAATACAATTATTAGGGAGGCAAACAAGAGCACAATGCATGATATTCCTCTACTATGACTTTATCTTATCAAATTGTGTGCTAGATATGAAAATATGGGTTTGTTCATATATGGTTATTTGTGATCCATTTTATGAAAAGATCAAATTGAAATATGGAAGATATATAAAATCACAACCCTATTCCTACATAATCACATGAAAGAGACCAAATTCAAAAGGGGGGAATTGGGGCAAATGGGAAAGACTGAACTATCCTTAAAAAGTTCCTTATTGATTAAGTATTATTTGTATAGCCCAAAGGGCCTCAGGCCTATACAGTTCTCCATTTATGGAAGATCATATGAATGCATATATAAAATTAGATTATAATTTTGGATAAAATGATGCCCTCAAAATACAATAAAAAATGTTAAATTTGGCCAAGGACTATAAAATTATAACAAAATTGTAAGATGAGTTTTTACTAAAATAATAGGATTTTGAAATCATAAAAGAGACTCTTTTATTAGTAAGAGCTACATTCTTTCAAATGTGACCCTTTATGTGATTTTATAGGGAAATATTTTGAATATTTTTTATAAATGACCTATTGATATATGTGTTAAAGTTTTTAGGAAGTGTGTCCTTTGAAATAGGTAGCCTTTAGAGTGTAGGGAATGAGTCTACACTATTGGATAGGTGCATAGTGTGCACTTGTCTACCTGGTGCACACTTGTCTAAAAGGAACATAATATTCTAAAATAATATTGAAAATGAAGTACATGCTTCATAAGGATAACACGGGGAAGTCTGGAATATGTTCTCAATAATTACAAAACTTTGAAGTTAAACTTAGATATTGTGGGTTATTAGAATGGTTAATTGGCCAAGCAAGTTAATTTTATCAAGGAAAACCATTATAAATAATTTATTTGTTAATTTTAGGTGTCTAAAATGCTTATTTATCCACTAGGTATACCTATTTTAAAGTTATACCTTAACACAACCATATGCTACATGATGGATGTAGCATGGAATTATAGAGTAGATGGTTGAGATATTACTACATTCACTAAGACATTTGACATGATATATTAATGATAGATAGTGTGGAGACCATATGGAAAACATATTGATTGTATAAAGGATGATACATGATGAGATAGATTAGATTGATTAGATGGTATATGTTTTTCCATGGTGATTTGGATAATTTTTAGTTTTATTATGTTAATGGTAGTTTAGTATTCAATAAGATAAGCCTCCAACACTTTGTGTTGAGATATTTGATGACATTCTTGCCATGAATGGGAGAGGTGTAGGAACCCAAGTAAAAATATATTAAGCACATAGATACAAGGGAGATATAGCCTCCTTTTTTGTTTGAGAGTGGATGATATTAATATTAATGAGTGTTATCCTACATGGTGCATAGGTGCTCTAGTAATTCTAGTGTTTACACCCATAGTAATAGTAGGTGGAAGAGATAGAAGCAGAGGTGGTGATGATGGAGATATAGGGGTGATGTAGGTGGGGATGGAATAGTTATAGATATAAAAATATATTTAGTGGTTAGATAAAGTAGGTTATGAGCAAATATCATCAAAGAAGTATGCCCCTTAATAGATGAAACCCCTAAAGAGAATAGTAAACATGTGATATATATGTTTTGTCATTTTCATATTGTAATTTTTTTGATATTTTAATATGTTAGTGAGTGTCTCATGTGTGGTGTCTTATAATGTCAGTAAATCACTATTATTAGTGTTGTCATGTATTTTTTTACTTGTGATATTATATATTTTGAGGTCCACTTATGAGGTAGATTACTATGCATTTTATTTCAATCCCATGACATAATTGAGAGAAATTTATTTTTTTTTAGCATAAAATGTATGGTGATGTAAGGGCCTTAGTGAGATAACTTCATGAGTGCCCATAATAAGTAGAGGCATAAATAGGAGAAAATATGGCTCCACCCATAGGGTATGTCATAATGTAGACAATTATATCTAAGCCTAGATAAGTCAATGAGGATTACAGACATTCTTATACTAATCTAGTTTATTATCAGATCTCACAAGATTTAGATGTTGGTCATAGTGGAAGGTCTAGAAGTAAAGCAAGTAAAATTAGCATAGACATATATAATGATAGTGATAGAGGTATAATAATAGCTAGGGATGAGGATTCTAATGGTGATGATAATTCTCCACCACTTCTTAGAAGGATATTAAATGTACTTGGGTCATATGACCCTATTTTTTATTATACATAATTTTTTTGACATTGTGATATACACACACATACATAAATGTGTGTGTGTGTGTGTGTGTGTGTGTGTGTGTGTGTGTGTGTGTGTGTGTAATATATTTAGATATAGACACACACACACAAATATATTTTTTATTTGCATTTATATGTTTATAAAAGTGTATATATGTGTGCATATGTATTTAATATCCATGTTTTGCATTTAATTTTCTAAGTGTTTGTCCTAAAGTTATATGTAATGTGAGCATAAATATAACAAAATAATATGTAAATGTAGCATGTAAATAACATATTATTAATACATTCCTAACTTACAACAAATGATATATGTTTTGAAGCTCATATAAGTAGGAAATAGTATTACCTAATGATATGCATGCAAATAGATTGATCAATGTATATAATACATGTAGGCATGGGTTTTTTATTTTTATAAATAGGTGGAGACACTCATAATAAATCATAATATATTAAATTAACAATTATACTACATTGAAATGTGATATTAAAATCAATATCTATAAGAAATTAAATTATAATTATTTCTTATTTTGGTTCTTTTGGCTCACAAATGATATAATTGATGACAAAAAAATTATTTGGAACTCACCTAGGTTTATTTTGAGACATAATTGTATCATGTTTGGATTGTTAATTTTTTGTAGTTTTTTAATCTTTTGAATTTGAAATTTGTAGCACCTTAATAATAAAAAAAGTATGTGAACATAAGTTTTACTAAGTTTCACAATATTTTATTATGTCCAAGGAACACAATTTTTTTTTATTAGATAAGATAAAAGAAGATGGTTTTATAGGGATCTCGTAACTACAAAGTTTAAACAAGAAAAATAAGACCCATAGTAAAGAGATAATAGCTAAAATGAGCTGTAAAATAGAGGAATTTAGCCAATCATAAATAAAAAATAAAATTACCAAACATAAACTAATTAGAAGAGCTAATCAAATATACTAAAAATATTCAAAAAGCTCATCAGAACTTACCTAGTCTTTAGGGTGGAACATTTTATCTCCTCATCTTTATCCTTCAATAATTCCAACACTTCTCTACCCTACGTATGTTTATTTGGGCCTTCTATGATACCCTTTATGATTTTATTTAGTTGTGTTTTATGAACCCTTTTATCTTTAAGAATTCACTAAGTGTCCTTAGATGCATCTAGGTTAATCTCAACATTGGTAGCATTTCTCTTTAGGATATTTTCATCTTCTTCATTGATGAAATTTAGTTTGATCTTGTCACTCTCAACATTCATGTCACTCCACTCCTTAATAAGACCCACCATAACCCTACCCATTTCCATCTAATTCTTCTCAAAATCATGAAGATTCATTTTACATTCCCAAATAGGATCATCTAGGTCACAAACATCCTTGCCCTTGCTACCATCCTTCTCTCCCTAGTAAATGGTAAGCGTATTTGGTTTTTTACCACCTAAAGTAGGGGTGATGATTACCATATGTTTGTCAAATTTGGATCGTAAGGGGGTTGAATATTTGGGTGATAGCATAAGGGGAGGTGGGTTGATAATTAATAGGGTTGGCTGTATTTTCCTCCTATGGGATTCCAAACTCCTCATTAGAGGAATCAACCATAGGAGTAGTTTGGATCAATTTACCCTTCAAGCGTTTGTCATTTTTAACCAAAAAGAATATTAGGCCTTCGTGAATTATATCATTATCATGACTAATATGATATGTGAGGGTGGTGATCTCCAAATGTTTTAGTAGATATAAAGGAATGATAATTTTGTAACCATAAAATGATTAAACAAGAGAAAATGATGAGAATGGATCAAGGTAAACTTACCCTCAAGTATAGGGTACTTCATGATTTTTTAAAAATCTTGAGCCACCAGTGAGGTAGATTCTATCTCAAAAATACTTTATTTTGTATCTTTAGGGATACATTAGAGTGAAATAAATTATCCATTAGTTATGATTTTATGCTTTTGTCTTTAAATGCTTTTGCCCCGTCACAACTCATTTTTATTAATTCACCAATGCATTCTTTTGTGACAACTATTTTTATGCCATGTATTGTGATAGTTCATTTGTTATAAGCCAACACGAAATCATTTGATAAGTTTGAATAATTACATATAATTATTTTCATGAATTTTATTAGTCCTTATTTTTGGAGCTTATCCCATACCAATGCATTACCTTGAGCCTCCACATAGGACAATGGTTCTAGTTTATCTCTATTACCTCCCATTTTCACCAAGTTCTTGTCCCTCCAATTATAGAATAGATTATATGCCTTTTTCATCCCCGTAGGTGGATTTTGAGAATGAATTATTATGACAACCTTGTAATTAAATAATGTTTACATGTCATAAAATGTGGTAAGACATGCTTTGGGATATAGTAAATTGAATACACCCTAGTGTAAAATGTTCAAAAAATATGTTTTAATTAAGTGTCTAATATTATACCCAAGTGAATTAAGAAATGGAATATTTCACATATTAAATTAAGGTTTATCATAAATCATAATCTATTATCATTATTTTCACTCAATAAAAACACTAATGAAAAAATGTTCTACATTTAAAACTTATGTCTTGGTAATATCTTTAGAATCCATGATTAGATATTTGTTATTTTTAAGGATGGTTTATTAGGGAAATTATCAATTAGATAACTCTTTATTAGGAATATATACCTTAGGAAGTTATTTATTAATATATGGTACATCACAAGGAGTTGGTATATAGAATTTAAAAGATGTGTTGGTATCAAGTGGATGTGTAAGAAGTTGAATGACACCTTTATAAATAATATCATGATTTTTTTATTGCAAGACATATCATATATTATTTTAATGTCAATGGATTCTATGTTAGGAAAAATAATATATAAATCAATTTATTAATGTTGAATGAGATGTGTCACCATATATAATAGGATGAAATTAAAAAAAAATCAAATCAATCATCATTTTAAATATCATGTGGACAATCTTGTAGTTTTGAATTTCTTGTGGCCCATTAAGGGAAGGAATAGTATTATTTTTAGGTCTTACCATTTTTTTCAACAATGGTGAATGTATGTTATTTTTTAAGAACATATATTTTGACATCTAAGCAAATATGAGAGATCACATAATGATAATTGACAACAAAATAGAATACTGGATAATATAACAAAGCAACTTTGAGGGGGCAACCTCCACATCAATTTACTAATAGCAAAATACTTAACATACCTCCACATTAATTTACGAAAAAATACCTCCTATATATAGTCTACTTATCCAAGGTTATTCCATAGGCTGACCTATCTAAAAACATAGAGAAATGTAAAAACTAAATAAAAGAGGTATGTAAGCGACAAGTCAGCCACACATATCCCTAGACACACCAATGGTTAAGGGTGTAACAAGCCCCTCCCTTTCAAAACAATGTTGTCTTCAATGTTTTGGCAACTCTATATGTTGCTACACAAATTCTTCATCCTCCCAAGTGGCATCTTCACATGGCATATTATTCCATTTGATCAGGTACTCTATAATTTCTCTAGATCATAGCTACTTGGTGTGATTTTGAAGGATCACCTCAGGATCAAGAACAACTCTACCTTCCTCATCCAATTCTGGTAATTCTATTTTAATGGAAAGTCTATGTCTAATGACTTTTTTTAGGCATGATACAGGAAATACTAGATGTATGTGAGTGGCTGAAGGAAACTCTAACTTGTAGGCCATACTACCAATTTTTTGCAAGATATGATAGGGCCCATGATACTTAGGGGATAGCTTGGTATCCTTTTTTTGTTACTTTAATAAAAAAAATTATATGGCTACAAGTGAGCAAAGACCCAATCACCAATATCAAAATGCCTCTCACTTTTGTGTTTATCTGCATATTGGTTCATGTGATTATGGGCCATAACTAAATTTCCATGCAAAGTTGTAAGGACCTCCTATTGATGGTGAATATGTTATTCAAATGCAAGAAACTTAGGATAGAACTTCAAGGTTTAATTGATGGATGGAGGGTGGTATCCATATTGTGCCACAAAAGGAGATATTTTGGAAGAATTATGAACATAATTATTATATCACCATTCAACAAGTGGTAACCAATGAACCCATTTATCCTATTTATCAAAAACAAAACAACATAAATATCCTCCAAACATTTATTGACTACCTTGGTTTGTCCATCATATTGAGGATGATAGGATGAACTATGAGCTAATTAAGTGCCCAAACATGTAAATAACTCAGTCAAAAAATTACTAGTAAAAATGGGATCTCTATAATTGTTAATGATCTTAGGGGTCCCATGCAATTTTTGAACTGTATTGAGAAAAGAAGTAGCTCCTGTACTAGAAATAAATGTCTAGGATAATGAACATACATAATGAGACAATCTACAACTATGATAACATTTTGACCATCAGATCTTGGTAAACCTATAATGAAATCTATAGATATGTCTTCCCAATGTTGATTAGGGATGGATAAAGGCCATAAAATACCTAGGGTTTTGATGGTTTCACCTTTATTTTGTTGACAAATCATACATTTAGGCACATATTTATAGATAGCCCCCTTCAAACCTTCCCAAAAAAATCTTGCTTGATTCTATGATAGGTTTTCAAAAATCTTGAATGAACCCCAATTTGAGTTGCATGAAGTTTTTGAAGGATTTTTTGTTTAAGAAGAGAATTCTTACATAGGTACAATATGTCTTTATACCATAATGCATTACCTTTCCATGTGAATTATTCAAATCCATCTAAACCTTGCTGAAGATTTTGAATCAAATCAAGGGAAACACTATCATGTTCCCATTCTAATCATGCTTCCTCTAGCCAATCTACCTACAAAATGGTTATGGCCCATGGCAATGCCTTAATTGATTCATCTTTTCTAGATAGTGCATCTACCATCGCATTGTCATTGCCTTTTTTATACTATTTCAAAATCATAGCCTAACCTCTTAGTTACCCATTTATGTTGTTCTTTAGATGACAACCTTTTTTATAAAAAATATTTGAGACTATCATGATTAGTCTTTACCTAAAATTGATGACCCGTCAAATAAGGTCTCCATTGTTTGACTGCATGCAAAATGGCCATCATTTCCTTCTCATAGATGGGATTGTGATGATTTTTACCCTTTAGTTGATGGCTTTCAAATGTAAGTGTTCTACCTTTTTTCATGAGTACAACACCCATACCATACCCAGATGCATCACATTCAACCACAAAAGTCTTAAAAAAATTAGGAGTGGCCAATAATGGAGTAATGCATGTAGCCACTTTAAATTGTTCAAATGCTCAGGTAGTTACATCAATCCACTAAAAGGAGTCTTTATTTAACAAAGAGGTGAGTGGGGATACAATACTACCATAATTTTTGACAAACCTACGATAGTAACCAATAAGCCCCAAAAATCCCTAGAGTTGCTTGAGTGTTTTGGGAATTGGCTAGTCCACCATTTCTTGGATTTTTTAGGATCCACTTTCACTCATTCATAAGACACTAGATGAACCAAATATTTAACCTCACTAGCCCCAAAATGGAGAGTATCTGTTTCACATGTTGCAAATGGTCTTCCCAATTTTTACTATAAAATAGGATATCATCAAAGAATACCAAAAAAAAATTCCTCAAAAAAGGCTTAAAAATAGTATTCATCAAACTCTAAAAATTAGATGGTGCATTTTTTAAACTAAAAGGCATAATCAAAAACTCATAATGGCCCTCATGAGTCTTGAAAGTGGTTTTGGGTATGTCTTCATCATGGATGTAGATTTGATGATACCTAGAATGAAGATCTAACTTGGTAAAATAAAGAGCACCATTCAATTCATCTATAAAATCATCAATGACAAGAATAAAAAACTTATCTTTGATATTATACTTATTGAGATCTCTGTAGTCATGGCACATCCTCTAGGTGTCATCTTTCTTTCTCACCATGACAACTAGTGAAGTGTGATAGCATGATCATGCATGTGTCTAGATGGAAGTCCTTTTGGCATGTATTTAAAAATAACATAATGAGTATCAATTATTTGTTGTAGATTAAGAGGTGGGGATGGCTAATTTGGTTATACTTCATAGAAAACAAGTGAGCTACAAATCCCTCAACACCCTTATAGAGAATATTTGTCATTTGATGGGAGTTGACAAGTTGTGGATATTTAGCCTTTAATCTCCTTAGCTTAAATGTCCTTTATTTAGAATGAAAAAACATGAATAATTATTGAAAATTCATCTCAATAGTTCCCAAAGTGGTGAGCCACTAAACTCCTAGAACAATATCATTTCCACCCATGGGAATAACAAAAATAGGAGAATCCAATAAGTCGTATCCCATGGCCAACATAATACTATGACATTTTATTGAATAGCTAATAGTACCACCATCTACAATCATAACCTAAAATTATGGAGTTGGATAAATGAAATAGTTCAAATGAGTAGCCAACATAATGTGGATGAAGTTGCTTATGCTCTTAGAATAAATCAAGGAGTGACCTTATATTTCTTAAGGAAACCCATCACCTTAAGAGTTTGGGGAGTACTAATATCTAAAAGGTCATGACAAGAAATAGTAGGTTAAGAGTCTTAGATTCCTCCTTAAGAACTTTTACATCCTTATCATGTACTTTTGCATCATCTTTATCATCATTGGCACCTTTAATGTAAAACAAATTCTTTTCATCACAATGATGGCCTTTGCTCCATTTGCTATCACAATCATAACACAACCTTTTGGCTCATTTCTCCTCAATTTGTCATTGTGTTAATTTGGTGGGCTGTGGAAATGATGGTGCTGGAAAGTTGTGATCGTGACCAGTAGTGAAATTTTTCCTTTTAACCATCTATTTTTATTCTATCATGCATGAATTAGGGATAACTTATAATAAATATGTTGGGTTAAACATTCAAACCTTGAATTGGATGTTATCTTTGAGGCCACCCAAAAATAGATCAATCAAATTTTCCTCAATGATATCTTCCACTTGTAACGGGAGATTTTGAAATTGATGAATATAATCCTTCACAGTTCTTATTTTCCATAGCTTGGATAATTGGCTGAAATAGTTCTTAGAGACATTATTTTGATAATGAGCTAAAAGCTCCTTAGTGAAAATAGTCCATGTAACAAGAGCACCATTCTTTTTATTTTGAGCACATAACCAGTGATACCAAATGAATTGCTTAGGTTCTAGATAGATGGATGCCACTATCACCCTCTAATAATTAGGGATTTGATGTAGCTCAAATAAATTCTCAATTTGGGTGATCCAAGTGAGAGGATCCTTACCATTAAACTTATGCATGTCCATTTTTGGCAACATTAGTTTCATACCAACATGGAAGTTATTGAGAGAAGGATTTGAATGTTGAAGTGGAGGATTATTGGGCTAAATTTGAGATGTAAGGGTAACCAATTACATAGTGATATGCTACAATTCATTATGAACCCCATTAATATCTTTATGCATCCCTGAAACATTAGCTTAAACTACAATAATTACCAAGTTATTTATGTGTATTTAAATTTAAGAAATCACCAGATCTAAAGTTTTAGATTCCATATCATCAACAAAATGAGTCTTAAGAGTTTATTGTCCCCCTTTTCTTCCTTGAGTACTTAGACCTACCATATATAAACCCTAGAAGGGTTTTAACCACAAAAATAGTGTACAAGGAAATGGTACCATTGTGATTGCCTTGTCAAGATGAATCCAATTACTACCTTTGTGCACTAGGGTAAAAATGTTGATACCAAAAACATGTACCAATAGAATAAACCATTGTGATCATCTCACCAAGATGAATCCAGTGACTGTAATTATGTAAGGGGAAATTTTTTTCCAAAACTTTTTTTTTAATTATTTTTTTCAAAAAAGAATTTCGAGCAATATTGTACTGACAGAAAAAATTAATTCCTCTTAGATTCTAAGTTATATTTTTTCACTCTCACCCCTCCTAGAATCCATGCCTCACTATATCCTAAAAAAATGCCATAGGAAACTTGCCCAAATCAAAGCTCTGATACCACTTATAATTAAATTACTTGGATATTCACATAGAATGATTTTATATTGCAAAAAATAAGAAAATATAAGAGATCACATAACAATAATTGGCAATAGAATAGAATAATAGATAATATATCAAAGCCACTTCGAGGGGACAACCTCCACATTAATGCACTAATAGCATGATACTTAAGATAATAAATAAATACTAACCACTACCTCCTATATATAGTCTACTTAGCCAAGGTTATTTCATCACAAGTAAATAAAAGAGGTATGTAAGCCACAAGTCAGCCACACATATCCCTAGACACACCAATGGTTAAGGGTGTAACAATACAAATAGATAAAAATATTTTATTACTTATAATAGCCTCAAAATTCACATCATGATCTTCAATCAATATCTTCGTTGTGTAGGGAGTGGTTAAAATAGATAACACTATCCAGATCAATGTACCATCACTATTTTTTACAACCATACAATAACTACTCATAGTCTTAAATAATGTTTGTAAATACTAGGTTTTCTATTTGGTACTCCACACATAAAATACCTATATAATGGTATAATCTAACAACATAGATACAAACTTACAAAGGATTTAACACATTTAATATAACCAATCATATACTCTTAGAACATGATCAAGTTGTGATATTGCTTTATATAATTGTTATCACACTAAATATCAAATAAAACCTCTATTAAAATGATATATCTAGGTTTAAAAAAACTACCAAACCCATACTAACATCAAAAACATTACCACACAAGTCATATTTTATAATTAATAGGGCTCATTTTTAAAATCAAAAACTTAATTTAACATAATATCATACTTATTTCCTTGTGAAATAAAGATTCATATCGAATGTGCATAGGACTCTAATATTCCTATTGAAACCATATGAGTTTAGGTAGCCAAAAATGACAATTTTATCCAAAATAAACTCCATTAGGAAACTATGTTTAAACAATAAAAAAATAACATAGTTCAAGGCTTCTACAACACTATCCCAAATAGAATTTATCATTAAAAACATGTACAAGTCTATATATATTACTCAATGTCTTTTCTAAGAAAAATCAACAAATCTATACTTAATTTACACTCTTTTATGGGCCTATGGATGGAACCACATTCCATCCGTAGATCCATAAAAGGTACCTTATAATTTCACTCATAATCACAATCATTTACATTTCAAGAACATTTATATAACCTGGGTATATATATATATATATATATATATATATATATATATATATATATATATATATATATAATATTTTATTTTCAAACAAGAGTAATCTATACCCATGACAATATCTACATTTTTCTTTTCCATACATGAATTTGAATTGCATGACCTATCTAGTCAATATCTCACTAGGGTTTGAATGGAGATGTTCATGACTCAATCCCAATTTTGTTCTCCCATCCTCTTAACCTTATCTTCTTATTTTTCCTTTTCTCTTATGTGTATCTAGATCTCCCCAACTTCCAATCCATGATATCCTTTTTTTGTCCTATTCTTATTCATTTTTATCTCTTTTATATGTATAAACATAAATCCCCCTTTTACATGAATTTAAATTAGTTATATTATAGTTATGTTAAGTTCAAGTGCCTCTTTGGTAGTTTAAAAAACCTAGAATTTGGCACAACCTCCATACTCCAAAAACTAAGTCAACACATGTAATGTTGAACAATAAAATTAAAACCCTAAAAACACTTTTAGAATCCTCATAATTCTCATATTAAATCTGAATGGGTTGTGTTTGTGTGATATTCATATTATTAATAAAATTAAAACCAACCCCAAATTTCCAAGACTTAGTTTATTAAAAAATAAATTGGGTGAATTTTGCCCCTTAATGACCTTTTTAGGCCCCTAAGGGGAATGCCACAATCATGACCATGTATTTGTATAAGCCAAGAATAAAGACCTTTTAAAACCATATCATGTTCCTAATATTCATACAAAATCCTCAAAGGTAACACATTGAAATATCACTAATGGTTTTGAATACAAACATAACATATCAAAGTTAGTTCATGCACAAATTCATGCATAATGCTAAAGTAATGATTTTACATCAATCTATCTAAATCGTAATACTATTATGCACACCATATCATCAATATGAATTTAACATACACTGATGAGATGTAGGTGTGTTGGTAAAGTGACTTGGTTAGTTCAAGAACCACCTAGGTTTAAATCTTAGTTTGTTATTCAAGGTAGATTATGGCTGATTATTGGTATTCTTGGGCTGGTTGTGGCTAATCATTGGTATTATTGGGATAGTTATGGATTTTAATGGTATTATAGAGCCTATTATGGACATTATTTATTATTCTTGGGCCATTTGTGGCCATTATTGGTAATTATGATACTCGTGATAGATGAACACCTAAGGATTTGGGCCCTTGATTGTGTCCTAGAAGGATTAGTTACATACTTGTTAACCTAAGATACATGAAATATATTATGTATTTATGCTAAATATAGTGGAAAATAAATTCTATACATTACTTAAATTATTACTTATAGAACTTCAAGGGGTTCCACTTATCTTAGTGACAACTTTGATAATTTACCAAATTTAATAGCACTCTTTTGGGATTTGACCCGCATAAATTTTTTGTCCCCAACTATGAATTGTCTTATTTTTTTTAAAGATAATTATATATATTTTATCTATCATTTCCTTTAACCAACCTTTACATTATCAATCTAAAAATACTCCATTAAACAAACATATTTGGTTTAAATACCACTTTCTCTTCTAGTTTATCCTCATCGATTGGTGTTGTACAGCTCCTACCAGATAATGCCTCAAATGAAGCCATTTTCAAAGATGATTATGAGTTATTATAAGCAAACTCAATCAAGGTTAGTTATTCTTCCCACTTGTATTGTTAATCCATGCAATACATCCTCAAAATATATTCCAAGAGCTGATTCACCCTCTCTATTTTCCCATATGTTTATGTATGGTGAGCTTTGCTAAAATTTAGTTGTGTACCAATGTTACCTTTATATTCAACCAAAATATTGAATACATTCTAACGTCTCTATTGGAAATGATATTTTCTAAGAATCGATGTAATTTTTACACCTCTTTAACAAACATCTTAGTAAGCATAGGTGCCTCATTTATTAAATTTATAGGTATGAAGTGTGATACTTTTGTGAATTTATCAACAACCACCAAAATAATGTCATGAATATTCCTTCACAAAGGTAATATTTAGATAAAGTCCATACTAATGGACTACCACTTCCATTCTAGTATGTAATGTGGGTATAACAACCCAACAAGATGCACATAATCAACCTTAACTTGATAATATTATAAGCATATTGAAATAAAATATGTCACATTCTTCTTTATTCCCTTCTAAAAATATAATGGTCTTAGCTCTGCCAAGAGTGTGGTCACACCTAGATGTCTTGAATATAGAGCATTGTGTAACTCTCATAGAACTATAGTCCTTATTAACATTTTGGCCTCAAAAACTAAATTTTAACCCCTATCATTTGAATATTTGATAACCATTACCTTATATTGCTTTTTATGCCCCATAATGTCCTTGTTTTAAAGAAAAAATGACCAATAGGCTTTAAAAATTTAGACCATCATATGCACATCAGGTAAGGATGAATAGATTAGCTTGATTATGGATTTAATAAATACACCTATGGAATCAACCAAAGCTAAATATTTCATGAGTATGATGTACTTTGTCCCAAAATCATCCCCTACAAATTTAGTGCCTTGATGAGTCTTCTATCTTGAGTTACAAGCATTTAAGGTTGAACCTATAGAATAATATGTGTATGGGGATGTCAAAATTAAGCCATGAGAAATAACCATTTAGATTCAAATAATCCAAAGAATGAGAAAGTAGTTGACAAGTGACCAAATCTTAGGAGCTAATATGAAGATCTAATAGCAAGTGAGTAACCTGATGATGTTAGTGGGTCTTAAGATATAATGGTACACATTCATTCATACCTCAGAGATCAATGACAAGCATCAAGTCAAAGAGTCAGTATAAAAGAGAAGTTGTGGCAAGATCTTGGGTACATATTAGATGGATCAATGATACATGTCAACTAACAAGGCTAGTGGGACCAAAAAGATAAACATAAAATATTCAATCATATTGAGTTGATCGATGGTGAGCAAGGGTCAAAGAATCAAAGGATCCCAAGGATGAACAAGCTCCTACTAAGTCTCATAACCATGTTAGACTGGTAGAATATCAATGGCTCTTGTTCATTCATATAGAATTAGATATATGATGTGCATGAGGTAAAGGAGTCAAAGGACTAATAGTAGGATCGTAGAAAAGAATGTAGAGATAATAATTGGCATAATCTAGAGGCCCTGATCGAGATCAATAGTCAATATTAAAAGTCAAAAGCTAATGGAAAATAAAATTGACTTGGGTCAAATAAGAAACAAGGTCTACAGGTTTAACCATTTCCATTAAAGCTTAACTAAATACCATCTCTCAGGAAGACCTATGCTTAGATTTTGAGGTAGGGGTAGATGTGTGATCTTGGAGAAACATCTTAACAATCGATATGGTCATTTCCTCAACATATAGGTACTTGAAGCCACTTAAAGTGAATAGTAATAACTCTATTAAGTCCATCTATATATAGACTTTATCTTTACCATAGAAGTAAGTAGATGATTGGCATTGAATTGTATACCTTGGAGTCCAAACAGAGTTTCAATGCTATTCATTTGCTCTTTACATGGAGATTTTCATGCACATATTTTATTCATTAAGTACTAGATCATGTAAGGGGAGGCTAAAGTGGAGTTACCTAGTTTTCAAGCACCAAATCATTCTCATTTGACTATGTAACTACTTTTCCATGCATCTTCCATAGACTCCATGTAAACAAAGGTATTCAAACACTTCAAACTCAACTTTAAGCTTGAGTTAACAATTAAGGATGGGTATAGTTTTTCATGTAAATGTTTACCAACTCAATAAGAGCTCACAACCTTCCTTTTGATGCCAAAATTGAAGATCATACATGAGTTTTAAGACTTTGAAGATATTTAAAGACTTAATTTAATATTGTAAAAGTATTTTAGTCTTGAGTTAACGAAAGCCAGACTAATCCTTATCTCCTCTATGCCACATTAGCTATATATTTTCCTTTTTGGATATATATGTTGCCTTTTTGAAGCTATTTTGGATAAATTCCTAAAGCTGAATATAAAGAGATATAAAAATTGTAACTTGCACCATAAAATAAATAAAGTTATTTGTATATTAGTTTATGGTGTTAGTGTATACTATTAATTATGTATTTCCATATAAGTGTGATAGTTTTCATCTTTTGTAGGTCCTTTCCTCACCTAATACTATAATTTCATCCTCAAGAGGTTAATTGAAGAGCTAAGAATAGAAGTTAAACTAAATATTATTTGTATGTAGTGTCTTTAGAGACCTTCATGCATATACCTTCAATCTACAAATCTTCTTTCAAGCCTTCCTTTGAAACACTAATGTTTAGGATTGGTCTATAGTGTTTCATTTCAATCCATATGTGTGACTCATTTTCAAATATTTTAGAGGATAAACAAATATTTAGGTGCATCACCAAAGGTAAATTATGTTTCATTTTCAATTTTTCCTTTCCCTTTTCACCATAATAGTTAGTAGTTTAGTAAGTAGTGAATAGTGATATATTTAGAGGAGATAGAATCATCAAAATATAGAGGTATGATCTAGATATAGGCACCCATAGCCTTATATCATTCCCATGTTAGTCTAGGTATGAGTTAGACTTGAGCAATCTGATCTCTATTAGGTGCTATCTGAATAGCTAACAATTCTTACACACTCAATAGGTCCACTTATTCATAGAAAGTGAATAATTTTTATATTTTCATACTTTTCATGCCCCTAAGAGTTGTCACAAGATGCTCTATAAAATTGAAAGGAAAATTTTTCACCAAGTTATCCTTGCAATCAAAAAAGAAGAAGAAAAACTCTCTATCAAATATAAATCCTACACCTTTTGTTTCCTTTATTGTTGCACAAAATCCTTCTATTCAAGCCAATATTATTTAGGAAAACATTTTATAAATCCCATACCTCATATTTTTATTCCTAGAAGACAAGAATTTATTCCATTCAATGGTGGTAGTCATCTGAATCTTACTCAACATGATTATATTCTAGCTTCTTCTCTAAATGATCTTCCTTATTTTATAGGGTAAAATATAGTCACTCCTAAAGAACATATTTTAAATATTTCTAACCTTTGTTTGGTGCATCATGTGACTCAAGAAAATGTAACAATGAGGTTTCTAACAACTTGTTTGAAAGGGAAAGCACTTCAGTGGTATAGAGGATTAGATCCTACATCAATCAATAAATGGGATGAATTTAGAGAGGTCTTAAGCAAGAAATTTGATGATAAAAGTGATGATATTTAACTGATGGAGAAACTTACAATAATGAAGAGGTTCAATCATGAATTTATGGTGGATTTCAATTACAAGTTCCAAAATATTGGGGACATAATTCCTATGGTGATCAAGTCTACACCCAACTATGATTTTCTATACTATCTAAAGGCTCTTAATTCAGATGTAGTTTTGATGATTCAATAAATGAGGGAACACTCTACCTGATTCTTTTGAAGTAGTAATCAAGGTTGATAATTTCCTTATATAATCAAGGAAATTATCTCTAAGGCCACCAATGCCTCTCTTTCCAGATATCCACCTTCCTACTCTGATTATTGCTCCACTTCTAGATTTAATAAATTTTTATCAAATAGAAGGTGATCAAACTGACAGATTAGGGAAGATAGATATTCTTCTCAAGACTCATAAAAATAAGTTTGTTGTAATATAAAGACAACAATCTCCACCACACAATCCATATTAGAATAATAATAATAATAATTATTAGTATAATAGGCTATCCTATCAGTTTAATCAGTAAGGACAAGGATAAAATTCTCAATCAAGGAATTACAATCCCAATGCTCCAAGTAATTTCAGGGATATAGTTCCAACTCAAAGTAATTATGCTTAAAAAGGATAATGTAATAATCAATGGGATCAAACAAATAACATGGCAATGGCTCCAACTAGTGAGATCTCATAATAGTCTTATATGTAATAGAGTTTAGCTACTCCTTCACATGAGAACCAACCCCCTTATCAGAATATGGAAGCCTCTCTACCACATGGATACATCCCTTCATTCACTTAATCAAGAGTGACAAACTAACAAGGAGAAGGAGTGGTAAAACATTTATTGAAACTATGTTTGTTAACTTCCTAGAAGGTGAGAATTCTTTTGAACACATAATAATAAATCAAAGTCAAAATATTCCTAATGTTGATAATTTAACTATATCCCATACTAGATCTAAAAAAAGGGCAATTAGTGAAGGTTTAGGTCCTAATAGGACAATTCCTTTTCCTTCTCAACCACCACAAAAGACCACCACTCATGAGCTACCTCAAAAGACATCAAATCAACAAGTTTAAAACCCAAATGGGTAGAATGTGAAAGGGCATTACATTCCTAAGTTCACACAACATTTAGGAGCTCCTTCTACTCTTAAATTGCAGCCAAATATTGTCACTTATCCACTTATTATTTTGGATAAAATGAAGAAAACTTCATTATCAATTAGTATATGGGAAACAATACTAATCTTATGATAAAAGGATTATTTGCAAGAGAAACTTTCAAAGCTTAATATATTTGATAGACCACCCAAAAATATAAGAATAAGTGTTGTTATAACCAAATATAATCTATTTTTGGAGTCTCAAGCTCTTAAGGTAACTAAGCCTCCTCCATTCTATCTTTTAGTTGTCATAGGATATTGTCTTATTCATAATTGTATAATTGATAGTGGAGCTAGTACCTCTATCATGACTAAATCAATAGATGGAAAACTAGGACTCAAGTATGAACCTCATGGAAAAGGAGTGTTATAGTTGGATGTTTCTCCTAATAATATGATAGGAATCCTCAAATATCTTAATATTTTACTTGCTGCTTGTCCAACTTTCACCATTTCATAGGATATAGTTGTTGATTTACCTCCATATTTTGCACTATGCCTATCAAGAGATTTTACCACTAAAATAAGAGGTTACCTTTATTCAGAATGGTCATATATAATTTTTATAACTATATATGGAACCAATTTCACTATAATATCTGATCTTATTTCCATATTTCACCTTAAACCATATATGCCAAATATGTCTAATATGAATTTCAACATTTCATAAGAAGATGAGGATACTATTGATCTATAGCCTTATAATCCACTTGAAGACATCCCAGATCTAATATTATATGAGTGGGATACTAATAACCATGGGTATGACCCATACAAAAGGTACTAAAGAAGTTGGTTTTGGTGTCTACTACATGCATGAATAAAATGACTAATTGCCTAGTCTCACCAGCTAAAAGAAGATCAAGAGGGGTTATGTAATATGTTATTTAATGGATATAAATCAAATAATGGGAGTGGGGATGGTGTAATGTTGGTTTCACCTCAAAATCAAAGGTATTATTCTTTAGTTAGATTTTAGTTTAGTTTTACATCAAATACAATAGAGTATGAATCTGTTATTCATGGCCTTAAATGGGCTAGAAAGAGATGTATTAAGCTTTTACAGGTGAAAGGTGATAGTGAATTGGTAGTGAAACAAGTCAAATGTTTAAGTGAATCAAAGAAAACTCTCTTAAAGGTCTATCAATATAAATTTTTGGACCTCATGGAATATTTCTTAGCATTTGATATCCACTCCATTCCTAGAGGAGCCAATCAACATGCATATAGACTTGCAACCATAGGAGCACAATGTGATATAGTGGATCAGCTCAAAGATAATAAAGATTAGACCCAAGTCAAATTTGATGCAAACCTTTTGTTTCAAATAATAATGTAAGTTGGAAAATCTTTGATGGTGACAAATAGATAGCCTATTTCCTACAAAATGCAACATAAATTTGCTCAAAGAATCAAAATAAATTGCAATGCCAATATGAAGATTAGATTGTGAAATTGAGATAAAATAAGATGCCTAAAGTTTTATTAACTTTGGAAATCATTTTCAATGAATATTATTAGTTAAGTAAGGATAAGGTAAGCATCTCTTTTAAGGAAGAACATTATGAGCAAGTTCACATAGATGAAGGTAAGCAACTCAAGAGGGGTAAATTGAACATTGATACTAAGAGAGAGGATTTAATTTCATTATGTAATGAGTTCATGGATGTTTTTTAATATACCATGATTTGAAGGGTTTTGATCCCATGCTAGCACAACATACTATTGAGCTTGAATAAGGTGCAAATCCAGTAAGACAAAAGTAAAGACCAAGAAATCATAAGGTTGAAATCCTCATGAAAAAAGAGCTTACCAACTTGATTGATTCAAGTATAATAGTTCCTATCAATCACTCAACATGGGTAGAAAACATTATACTAGTGAGAAAGAAGAATGGAGAGATAAGACTATGTGTGGATTTAAAATATTTGAACAAAGTGTCACTAAAAGACCATTATCCTCTTCCTTCCATGGATCAAATCTTGTAGAGAGTATCAGGTTCATAAATATTCTCCTTACTAGATCAGTACTCGTGTTATAACTATATTTTGGTGAAAGAATAAGATCAGTATAAAATAACTTTCACAACCAAATGGGGTACTTATGCCTACCAAAAGCTGACTTTTGGGTTCTCTAATGCTAGAGCCACTTTCTAAAGGGAAATGGATGTTGAATTTCATGGTATTTTGAGTGAAATGGTCTTATTTTATCTTGATGACATTACTATATTTGTAAAGGATCCTAATGATCATCTAACACACTTGAAATTTGTTTATGATAGATGTAGACAATATGGAGTTTTATTCAATCCAAATAAGTGCATCTTTTTGGTACATGAAGGGAGAGTTCTTGGGTTTGTAGTGTCTAAATATGGTCTCTCTATTGATATAGATAGAATAGAATAAATCCTTTCTCTATAATTTCAAAAACATAAGAAAGTATTGCAAAGATTATTAGGTAAGATCAATTTCATCAAAAGATTTATTCTTGGATTTGTAGAACTAGTAAGGCCACTCACTCAAATGCTAAAGAAACATCAAGAATTAACTTGGAGTAAATATGGTAAGAGATATTTTTAATCTATAAAATAATAAATAATCCAAGTTCCTAATTTTATTAATCCCAATTTTAGTAAGGATTTCTTTATGTATGCTTTTTCTACATTTAGTACAATTTCAGCCATACTTATTCAACAAAATAGTGAAGGTTTGGAGCAACCCATTGCTTTTTTTAGTCAATATTTGGAAGACTATAAGGAAAGGTATTATTTTGTTTAAAATAATGTAATTTATTTTATAAGAGGTTAAAAAAAATTCAAACATTTGGTTTTAAATAACAAGATTATAATAACGGTAGTTAATCCTAGTATGAAGGATTTCATCCTCAACAAAGACTTAAGTGAAAAGATAGATGGATGGGTCACTAAGTGCATGGAATATGATATTGAAGTAAGGGTTAAAAATTTGGTCTAGGATAAAGTATTGTGTGAGCATCTTGTAGAATATGTGAAAGAAGAAAAATAAATAGTTTTGACACTTTAAGACACCTAATAGGAAGATGAAACTACTTCTCCATCTAGTTGGACATAGGACATTGATAGATTCCTTCAAATAGGATAATGTGAAATGGGATTAGATGCATCAAGGATAATAAATTTATGGATGCAATTAGTACCATACATTCTGATTGATGGAGTGATTTTCAAAAAGGACATTAGAGGTATGATTTTAAAGTGTGTTGAAAGTAATCGATTTGACAAGATTTTTGAGTAGTTTCATGATAGTCCTTCTAGAGGCCATTTTAAATCAAAGGCCACAACTAAAAAAATAATTATATATAGTTAATTTTGGCCTAATTTATTCATGGATGCACATACATGGCTTAGGAAGTGTGCAAAGTGCACAATGTTTATGATAAAATAATGACTAGTTGATATGCCACTGAGGCCTATTTAGGTTGAGTAGCCTTTCATGTAATGGGGTTTAGAATTAATTGGCATGATACATCCTCCATATATTAATATTTGTAAGTGGGTCTTGATATCTATAGATTATTTCACTAGGTGGGTAGAATCAGTGCCTTTAAAAGAGGTAAATGAGAAATCTATGCTTGAGTTCTATGAAAGTCTAGTCACCCATTTTGGAGTACCTTCCACTATAATATCAAACAATGCTTTAGAATTCATAATTATATAGGTATTTAAATGGGCTCTTGAGTAACGTATTTATCTAACATCTTTATCAAATTACTATCCATAGGGTAATGAGCTATTTGAGTCCACTAATAGGAACCTGATTTGGTTTATCAAAAGAACAATGGAAGATAATAAAAGATTATGGCATAAAAAATTGAAGACTAATTTATGGAATTATAATATTTCCTATAATAATGATATTTTTCATTCAACTCATCTCTTATTTTATGTAAGAGAAGCAAGGCTGCCTATCTCATCAGAGATTCTAGCTTTAGATCTTGTACACCAACTGGAGCTTTTAGAAAGTGATGTAATAGAGGTAAGGATGAATGAATTGAAATAATTAGAGGAGATCAGAGATTATTTCATGAATACCATTTGGTTGAACTATAAATAATTCAATGATTTTTTGACAAAAGAGCTTCATCAAAGACATTCTAACAAGGAGACATAGTACTCAAATGGGATGAAGAGCGTGTAAAGTAAAGTAAGCACTCCAATTTTGATAGCCTTTAGAGTGAATCTTATATTATCATTGATTATAAAGAAATTAATTCTCTCAAATTATCTAGATTGAGTGGAGAGGAAATTTCCATTCCTATAATGGGATGTTCCTCAAGTATTGTTATTAGTAAAGTCACTCCTTTGTACATATTCATAGTCTCATTCGTCTAAGAACACATGTCCATATAATTTTGGTAGTTGTTGTTCTCTTTTAGTCTATTATGGTTATTTATTCCAAGTTCATATGTTCACATGTTATTGTTTGTGTCAATTTGTTTGTTGTGTCTATGTGTCTACAAGTTTTCCCAACTTTTGTATATAGTTTAGACCTATTTTTTACCAGAGTTTTTGCATTCCCTTGACCAGTAGGTTGGTCAACCCTTGTGAGTCACCAAAAATGTTAAATTTTTTTCCTCAAAATGAAAATATTAAACCCTATCATTTGAATATTTTATTACAATTTCCTTAGCTTGATTTCTATTCCCCATAGTGTCATTATTTTAAAGAAAAAATGACTAACATAGGCCTTAAAAAACTAGACCATCATATGCACATTAGGTAGGCATGAATAGATTATATCAGATATGCATTTAATAAATAAACTATTAGAATCAACCAAACCCAAAATATTTCATGAACATGATGTAATTTATCCCAAGAGTATCCCCTATAAATTTGGTTCCTCGATAAGCCTTCTATCTTGAGTTACAAGCATTTAAAGTTAAACCTATAGAATAAGACATGCATGGGGATGTAAAACTTAAGCCAAAAGAACTAACTATATAGATTAAAATAATAACAAGAATGAGTGAGTAGCTAACAAGTGTCCAAATCTTGGGAGCTAAGATGATGATCCAATGATGAGTGAGCAACTTGATGATGTTAGTGGGTCCCAAGATATAATGGTACATGTTCTTTTATACCTCAGAGATTAATGGTGAGCATCAATTCAAATATTTAACATAAATTATAATCTACCAAGTGGAAATATCTTAGGTAACTATTAGATGGATCAATGGTATGCATCGACTACTAAGGCTAGTGGGCCAGAAATGATCAACAAAACATGTTTAATCATAATGAGTAGATCAATAATGAGCAAGGGTTAAAGAGTCAAGGGATCCTAAGGATGAATGAGCTCATGCCAAGTATCATAACCAAGTTAGACTAGTAGAAGATCAATGGCTCACATTCATTCATAAATAAGTAGATATATGGTGTGTATGACGTTAAGGAGTCAAAGGACTGACAACAGGATCCTGAAAATGAATATAATGTTGAAAATTAACATATTCTAGAGGCTTAGATAAAAATCAATGGTCAATATTAAAAATCAAAAGACAATGTAAAATAAAATTGACTTGGGTCAAATAAGAATGAAGTTTTGTAGGTTTAACCATCTCCATTAAATCTCAACTGAATACCATCTTTCAAGAAGACCTATGCTTAGATTTTGAGGTAGGGGTAGATGTGTGATCTCAGCTAAACATCTTAACAATCAACATGGTCATTTATTTGACATATATGTACTTTCAACCATTTAAAGTGGATAATCATAGCTCTATTATGTCTATGCATATGAAGACTTTGTCTTCACAATAGAAGTAAATAGAGGATTGGTATCTAAGTGTATATCTTATAGTCCAAATAGAGTTCTCATATTGTTTATTTGATCTTTGCATGGATATTTTCATGCACATAGTTTAGTCATTAAGTACCAAATCATGCAAGGGAAGGCTAAAGTGAAGTTAACCAGTCATCAAGCACCAAATCATTCTCATTTGACTATGTAACTACTTTTTCATGCATATTCCATAGACTCCATGCAAAAAAAGGTATTCAAATACTTCAAACTCAAATTCAAGCTTGAGTTAACAACTGAGGATGGGTGTAGTTTTTAATGCAAGGGTTTGCCAACTCAACAAGGGTTCACAAGCTTCCTTTCAATGCCAAAATTAAAGATCATGAATGAGCTTGAAGACTTTAAATATATTTAAAGACTTGATTTAATATTGTAAAAGGATTTTAGTCTTGAGTTAATAAAACCAAGGCTAATCCTTGTCTCCTCTATGCCACATTAGCTAGAGCCTTTCCTTTTAGGCTATATAGGTTGGCTTTTTGAATCCATTTTAGAGAAATTCCTAAAGCTGAATACATAGAGATACAAAAATTGTAACTTGAAACATAAAATCAATAAAGAGATTTGTTTATAGATTAGTTTATGGTGTTAGTGTGTACTATTGATTATGTATTTGCATATAAGTGTGATAGTTTTCAACTTTATTAGGTATTTTTCTAAGCTACTACTATAATTTCATCCTCAATAGGTTAGTTGAATAGCTAAGAAGAGAATATTCACTGAATATTATTTATATGTAATGTATTTAGAGACCTTCATGCACATACCTTCAATATACAAATCTTCTTTCAATCCTTCCTTTGAAACACTAATGTTTAGGACCAGTATATAGAGTTTCCTTTTGATCAATATGTATACCTTATTTTCAAAGCATATAGAGGATAAAAAACTATTTAGGTGCATCACCAAAGGTAGAGTTGGTTTCATTTTTAATTTTTCCTTTCCATTTTCACCCCAATAATTAGTAATTTAGTATGTAGTGAACAATGATATGTTCATAGGAGCTAGCCTCATCAAAATATAGAGGTTTGATGTAGATATAAAATTCCCATAGACTTAGATCATTACCATTTTAATCTAGGTATGAGTCAAACTTAAGCAATTTGATCTCTATTGGGTGCTATCTGGATAGCTAACACTCCTCATAATTTTCCTTATTAGGAACATATATTCTTATGTTGTATCTAAAAATCCCATCATTTTCAAAATTGAATCCATTATACCTAGGAGCATGAGAGTTTTATATCAAATCTCTCTTAACTTGAACATAAAATTCATCTCTTGGGGATAATTTCATTACTTAATTATGGAAAGTGCTCCTTATAGCAACCAATGTTGTTATATAACTTATATATCTAAGGGCATATAAAACTCTATTTTATTTACCCTTATTATAGCTAATGCCTAAATCATGATATGATAACAGATTTAACCACCACCTCTAATGACCATTCACAATAATTTGGGTGAAATGTATTTGAGTCCCAAGTTTACCAACTTGAGATCAAATGGTTTTCCTAATAAGTAGTGTCTCTAAATTTTTAAATCATGTACTATTGTAGACAATTCTAAGCCATGAAGGACATAATTTTCCTTATGCAACTTCAATACTCTAAAGCTACAAATACACCATCCTACATTAAAACATCTCCTAGACCATCACTTGATGCATTAGTTGTAATTGAAAAAATGGCCATTTAGATCCAAAATTTTCAACATACATGCTAAAGTGAGCCTCTCCTTCAAGATCTAAAAGGTTTCTTTACACATATCTAACCACATAAACCTTTGATATATATACTAAAGAGAGGTGATTGGGTTAGCTATATTTGAAAAATTAGGAACAATTTTTTTGTAATATCCTTCCAAACACATAAAAATACAGACATTGTAAACATTCTTGGGTGGTGGCCATTCCATAATGGCTTTAATCCTATTTAGGTCCATTAAAATCCCTTTGGTATATATAATATGTCGCAAGTACTACAATCTTTTCTTGAATAAAGTGAACTTGGATAATTTCCCATAGAGTTTGTGCTTCCACAACTATTGCAACACCAACTACAATTATTTTACATGGTCCTCTTTATTTTTGGAAACGATGAGAATATCATTAAGAAAGACTAAAATAAATTTATCCAAGTAATATTTGAATACACTATTCATAAGATTCATGAATGCTAAAAATTCATTCATCAATCCAAATGGGAGCATTGTGAACTCATAGTGCCCATAATGAGTCTTGAAATCTATCTTATGAATGTCTTCCTCTCTAATTCTCAACGAATGTACCCAACTCATAGATTGATATTTGAAAAGATGATTGGACCACACATTTGTTTAAAATATCATATTTGTGGCATATAGGATACTTATTTTTGATAGTTTCCTTATTCAACATCATGTAATTGATATATAAGTAAAGGGTCCCATCTTTATTCTCAAAAACTACTGGTGCACCCCAAAATGACACACTTAACTGAATCAATCCTTTGACTAAAAACTTCTAAATTTGGGCCTTTAATTCAACCAATTCAATTATTTTCATCTTATAGGGAGATTTATATTTGGGTTTCAATCTTGGAATGATGTTGATGGTAAATTTAAACTACCTCTTGGGTGGTAAACTTGGTAAATATTTAGGAAAGACATTATGAAACTCATGTAAAAAGGGGTAATATTCAATGAAAGGTTCCTTAGTTTCTTTCATCTCATTTATATTAACTATGAATTCTTGGCATAATTTTTGTTAGGCCCTTCTCAATTGAATGATTTATATTTTATTGAGCTTCAACTCTCTTTTCTCTCCCTAAATTTGGGTTTGGTTTCCAAAATCATCTAACCATTCTACCTTATTAAGGTAGCAGTTCACCTTAGCTTTATGATTAATGAGAAAATTCACTACTAAGATCACATCATATGATCCTAGGAGTGTTGCATAAAGGTTAGCTACCATATTGAACTCTATAAATTTTATTTTATCTTCTACTAAACACATATCAACCTTAAATTTGGATTCAATCCCAACTAAACTTATCAATCATTTTCCTTAAAACTAGCTTCTTAGATAATCTATTCAACATCTTACGAGAAATAAAACACTCAGTAGTTCTTATGTCTATTAAAATGGAAATAAGCTAACCAAATAAAATTCTAACTAGTTCAATGGGATAACCTTGAAATTTAACATGATGATTGTCAACAGTTGCATGAATTATTTATTGGAAGGATCCCTATTGTGATGTAGAGGAGTTTTTATTCCTATTATCTACTTTTCCCTAAGGGCATTCCCTAGCATAGTGATATCTTCCACAATTTAAACATCTACTAGGAGGTCCCTTCCTATCAAATTGGTTACTTCCTCTAAACCCTTCCTTGAAACCACTTTCCAATGTCTTCTTTCCTAATGCATTATTGGACTTTGCATTTTGATTCTTAAATTAGTTTTTGTAGTTCCCATTCCATTTCCAATTACTTTTATTAAAGGTTGTGATATGGCCTCCAAAATTATTTTTGAACTTTTATTTTACCTTTGTAAGATATTTCCTTTTTTTCCCTTTTTTATAGCCTTTTCAAACACCTGATCCATAGTGGATGGTCCATGCACATCCACCTCACACCCAATTTGGGGTTTTAATTCCATGATGAACTTCCTAATTTGAAAATGATCATCATTTTAATATTTTTGGATATACTTTAAGAGATTTTTGAATTACTCCCAATATTCATTAAGTGATTGATCCCTTTACTTTAGATCTAAAAATATGTTAGCTTCCAATCAAAATGTAACTGGGGTAGCCACTATGCTTTAAATAATGTCATAAACTAATCCCATGTAGTGGTGGTGGAGTTGATACTCATTTTAGGTTTTTGATTAGCCCACCATGTTACTACTTCAATAACTAATTGGTAAGCTCCTTAAATACCTTGGTTACCTTAGAGTAATTTGTAATCTCAAAATACTTTTCCATTTTGGTGAGATAGGCTTCTACTTCACCACCCAAAAATCATGCCATCAAATTTGGGTGTTTTTACCTTCTCCATGTCCCATGCTAGTTCTAAAATTACTTATGATTTAGCATCTTGGTGTAATTCCTCATGTATTTTCTCCTGAGGAGCTTCCTATTCAGCATGGCATTCTATAGGTACTTCTTTTCTCATTTTTCTCTTATGGGACATGAACTTCTCATTCTAGAGCTGATATATGGTCTCATGGTTCATTCATAATAACAAGAATATGATCAAACTTTTTACCTTGATAAATTTTTAATTGATTGGATCAAATAGAGGGTTTACATTATGATGTCCCTCACCAACTAGTACTTCTCACACCATTCTTCTTTCTATAAATTAGGAAAGTAAAAATTTCATTAGTGGACTCATTAGGTCTGAGAGATAAAACCTAAGCTCTGATACCATATTGTTATAACTCCATTGGGTTTAACTCAGAGTTATGTATTTTTTTACTTTATATTAACTCATATCATCAACATCATTAATTACAATAATTATTACTATTTTTTATCTAAATGCATATAGTAACATTTACTCAATTAATATTAACCTGTTGGTTAATGTAGTGATCCATTTAGGTACCAAATAGTTAAGTAATAAATAATGAAGTATGAAACCTATTACAACATCTCAAAATATAGTTTTTTACCATATTTATAGTTTTTATTACAAGTACAACCACCACTATTTATAATATCTATAACAAAGTACAATTTATATAGCAATTGACTATATTAATAAATCATAATAGATTGTATAACATTAATTTTGTAATGATTAAATATAAAATATAATAATTATAATGTTCTATAAAACATATGAGCATAAAAAATAGCTCAATAAATTACTAAAATATCCATGGGTAATATTGTCTATGGGTTAAATAGTTTAATGGAGAGGGAGAGCATTATCAAAGTGTTTTACCTCCAACCACATACCATAAATCATATGCACACTTACAAACCAAGGAGTGTCCCAACCCTTCACATAAGGTTAAATATAAATAGTTTAGATAATGAGAATTTAGCCAAAATCCATGTTTTAAAATCACTAATACATGTAATAAATGACATATACTATGGACACCTATTCCTCTAATATAACATCATGTATACATGTAAACTAGATTAAATAGGTGAAATGACAATGTTTTTAGCTATAAACATTACTTTATCCAAATATTTCATTATAGTTTTAGATCACATGGATCAATAATTTCCATACACACATACTCTCTACTAGTACATCACAATCAATAATATAATATTAGATGATAGATAAATGGGTTTGATGATAGCTATACCCATATACCTATCAACTACCATTAGTGATGTGCATATGATAACATCTCATAGCACATTTTATATAAAATAAACATAAAATAAATCACAACATAAGATAACAATTAAAATACAAAAACAAATCACTATTTTATTGATGCTACAAAAACATATCTCTCATGTTGATCATTTATTACTAGATAATAGACACGTACATTACAATCAACCATTTCATCTTATCTAATATCTGCTATTAAATGACATGTATATCACTAATAAATTCAAATAATTGTTACACCCAAATATTTCAGGTAATAAATAGTCAACAAACCTCTACTTGAATCAATTTATGTAAAACACCTATGTTTTACCTATAGTCAAACATTTCCAATATACCTAGATTTTATAAACAATTATACACAAATTTTTATGTTATTTATATACTAGGATATTTCATTATTATGTTTTATTTAACACTATAACTTTAGGTAATACTCTATGCCTATTCTTATCTTTCAAAACCATTATATTTAATCATATAAGTGTACTTTCAAAGTATGACTCATTTTAACAACATCAAATATTTCTTAGTTTTCAAGTATATTTCATATTTTCATATCTTAGTATGCATAAATTCTCATAGTATACAAGTTATAAAACATAGATATATTTGCCATAACACAATATTATTTCCCACTGAATACACACCTATAGCTACAAAGGAATCCTTTTATAAATATTACCAAATTAAAGGACAACTAAATATTCACCAGTTTTTAGCCAAAACTCTACACTATATGATATATATTAAATATGAATAACTACAACTATTTTATTAATTATAATAACCTCTAAATTCACATCACAATATTCATTCAATATCTTCATTGTGTAAGTAATGATTACAAAAGATAACACTATCTATATCAATATACCATCTCTATTATTTACAACCTATCTAGATCAATATAACATCGCTATTATTTAGAACCATACAATAACTACTCACTCTTAAATAATGTCTATAAATACTAGGTTTCTATTTAATACTCAACACATAAAATCCCTATAAAATGGTATAATCTAATAACATATAAACATATTTACAAAGTATTTTACACATTTAAGATAACCAACCCTATTAATCTTACAACATGTTCAGGTTCTGAGATAGACCTATATTATTTTTATCACACAAAATATCAAATAACCCCTATATTAAAATGGTAGATCTAGGTTTAACAAAACTTCCAAATCCAAACTAACATCAAAACCATTATCACACATAGGTCAGATTTGATATTCAAAAAGGTTTATTTTTTTAATCTAAAATTTAATATAACATAACATCATCTGTATTGTCCTATGTAATAAACATTCACATCAAATGCTCATAGGCCTATAATATTCCTATTAAAACTAGACAAGTTTAAGTACCTATAAATGGAAATTTTATCCAAAATAAACTTTATTCAGAAATTAGGTTTCAATAATAATAAAATAACATAATCCAAATCTTCTAAATACCATTTGCCATTATAAACATATATAGATTAGGCTATATTAATCGATGGTTTAGTAAGAGAAAACCACATATCTGTAAATTTTTTACACTCTTTTATGGGCTTATGGATGTAGCCATGTTCTATGTCGAGGTCCATAAAGGGTACCTTATAATTTAAATTAGAATAAATATCATTTCCATTTGAATGAAATTCACCTAACATGTGTGTTTATACACACACACACACACACACATACATACATACATACATACATACATACATACATACATACATACATATATATATATATATATACACACACACACACACACATATATACATATATATGTATATGTGTGTGTGTGTGTACATATACATATACATTATATATATATATATATATATATATATATATATACATACATATATATGTATATGTGTGTGTGTGTGTACATATACATATACATATACATATATATATATATATATATATATATATATATATATATATATATATATATATATATATATATATATATATATATATATATATGCAAACATTATTTTATTAGGGTTCGAGTGGAGATTCTCATGACTCAAGAATGCCTAGTTATATTCTCCCATCCTCCTAACCTTTTCTTATTATTTTTCCTTTTCTCTTTTGTGTATCTAAATCTCCCCCACTTCCAATCTATGATATCATTTTTTATTCCTATTCTTATTCATTTCTCTCTCTTATGCATGTACAAATAGAACTCCCCATTTTTCATGAATTTACATTAATTATATTGTAGTTTTAAAAAATTTAGATACCTCTTTGGTAGTTCAAAAAACCTAAAATGACATGGCCGACATACTCCAAAAACCAATTCAACACATGCAATGATGAAAAATCAAATGAAAAACATAAAAACTATTTGAGAATACTCATCATTTTCATATTTAATTTGAATAGGTTGATTTTGGATGATATTCATATTATTCATGAAATTAAAACCAACCCCAAGGTTCTAAGACTTAGTTTATTAAAACATAAAATTGGTAATTTATCCCCTTAATAACCTTTCTATGCCCCTAAGGGGGTAAGTCAAAATCATGACCATGTATTTGTATATCCGAATCATCAAGACCATTTAAAAGCATTTCATGTTCCTAATATGCATAAAAACGTATCAAAGGTAACATTTTTAAATCTTAATGATGGTTTTGAATACAAACATAACCCATCAAAGTTAGTTCATGCACCAAATAATGCATAATGTCAAAATAACTATTTTATGTTAGTTCATGTACCAAATAATTCATATAGTCAAAATAAATATTTTACGTCAATCCATCTAAATCAAAATAAAAATATGCACATCATATTACCAAGATGAATGTAACATATATCACCAATGACAACTATGAAGAGTAACAACATCTGTTAATAACTCATAAAATAATACATAATAAATCACATAGTTTAAAATAAACATTCATTTAGTCCTACTATGGTGTTTGTGGGTTTCTTATTTCCCTCTCTTTACCCCAAATACTAACATATATGCCTTCCTCATTAATGAGACTCTTCATCTGTACTACTCTATGAGGGTGGGATAGTCCTATAGTCACCTTAGTCAAACCAAAAGGTAGTTATTCCATCCTATAGCCAATACTCATCAAATATATATGTATTAAATGAACTATTATATTTCATATAAAAACTTGCTAATGAAACCAAAATCAAAACATAATTTTATAATATCATCATAATGTATCTAGCATAACATGATCAAAACATCATAGCATAGCTAAACTTAAATAATAAATACAACTATCACTATATAATAGTGATGTCAAATAAATAATAAAAAATGAGGACCAATAAAACATGAGTTTCACTTCCTTGTTAATACTAATGTAATATTTTAAGGAGTGGAATGTGAAATAGAATCTGACACACCTAGTTATTGGACCAATTTTATAAAATTAGAATAGAGTAGTGAAGTTCACTTACCTAATGTACTAAAAATTTGACTATTAAATCTGTTGTGACCAACATACATCATTTTTATTTTTTAAAAATAGGGACCTATTTAATCTCAAACATTACATAGTTAAGTCCCATTGGAACATGTGATAAATTTAAAACCAATATTATCTTAACCTAATTAAATTTATTATTGAGTTATTTTTTATGAACTTTAGCTTGGGTATTATTTGATAAATGTCAGGCTTTGATTTTTTATGACTAACAAATACTAATTGGTTTGTCCCAGAGTTGTTCAGTTTAAATGTATAAGTCATCACTAATCATCCAGGTTTCCTTTATGTGTTCAATATTAGAGGATGACTAAAGTTCTTTCTCTACATAGTTATATCAATAATTAGGTAATACATCATCATTGACATCTAGTTGATTAAGTATCTCAAGCCTTAATTTAATGATATATTGTAATGCATCATCCTCTTATCTTATCAATAATGTTTTTATGATGTTGGTTATGTATATATTAAATAAAACAACCTAACATAGTGATATCTTTCCATGTGTCACTTTTTTAGCTTATCAATGATATTACATGAAAGCTATCATGTTTATATATATTAATAAGTCCTAACTCAATGATATCTGGACAAGTTTGACCCCCTCACTCCATCATTGACTTTACTCAAAATTTCAAAATTTTAAAAGTGGAAACCAAGTGAGGAAACAAGATCACAACACATGGCCTACTATCTCTATGATATGGAATACATAGTATAATCTCATTGAGTCAGTGATTAAGAAATTAAGTGATAAGATATGACACATTCCAATTAAGATAGTTAATATCTATGAGTCATTCACAAATCACACCACATCTCACTCCTAACATAGTCAGCTACCGCATATCATAAGTTCATTAATTTCCCCTAATTTGACTCAGTTACTGTTTGATAACAAGAGATTAAGTTGACTAAAATATAGAGCTCTCTATTTACTATGAAATATAAAATTAACAATTAGAATTTGAAGTTTAATAGGATATGATAAATGGATCCTAAAGAGAACATACCTACACCTTTAATATTTTCCTTTGATACACAATTAGGATTCATGTATATGAGTTTTGATCATAGTGCCCTAGCAAAAACATGCATTCATTATTTAAATATATATACAGAGGTGGAAAGGGAAAATCCATAAAAATTTGAAATCAACTTTCCATTATTTTACAAGTAATACATTGATGATTTATTGGATATTGAAGCAATAAGACTACACAAAGCAGCTATAAAGCCAAATATATTTCCCTGTAATGATGTCTTGCATTATTTGTTTATAATTGAGCATGTACTGATGACATATTTTATATAATTAATAATAAGGGGATTATAACATTCATAAAGAGTTTTATCTTTGAAAATTACTATATATGGATCTTGGATAATTATATGGTGTATGATTTATACATTGTCTTAAATTGGGTAAAGAAAAACAATGTTAGAGATACACTAAAGTCTTAGGCAAAAAACACTAATAATTTTGTGAAAAGAAAAAAATATTCCTATTATACAATTTAGGGTATGAGTTAGGATTGATATGGTCCACATGAATATGATACATGGACCTCTATAAATAACACATGTAGATGATGTTTGGGTTAATTTATTATCAATGAGATTGGATAATAATAATGTCCCTACTATTAGGGAGGTCATTAACTATAATTTAAAATAATAGAGGATATCCCATAACATACTAGATGATAATTTATATATGATTTACTATCTTTTAGATGTTGTTTGTGCTAAAATCACCCCATTAAGTGAATATCAATGGCAATGAAGAAGTGAAGATAATATGATTTGTGATGATTTTAATATATTTCACATTCATTAGTTTATATATTAAATACAAAAAATTGTATATATCTTCTAGCCTCTTGTGTATAAGGAAGTCAATGGTAAAACCATGCCTAGATTGTCTTAGGTAATCATAAGTTCATTAAAGTTATTGGGTAATTATTGGTATCACCTAGATCATAATTTTATTATAATAGAGGGAATATTGGTTACCCCTTTCTCCCTACCCAAGTGTGTTCTAGACAAATTGGCCTAACAAGAGATAAATTTTCAATTATCTAGAAGTGTGGATGCTTATTATTTATCATCAAAGTTGGGGGTTTTACTTAAAACATACTTAAGGATTAACAGTAAAAAATATAGGTATTGGATTCAAAGATTAAAAACACAAGTTAAAATTCTACCTTGATTTAGTAGAATTCAGATACTAAGATCCATATTGGAGGATAACCCAACACATAAATAATTATGGATAAAGGGTAAAACCCAATTATGGCCATATTACTTATTCATCTGACTATATTTTCATGGATAAATAGGATTATTTTAAAGTATAGGTTATTAAACATTCAACCAGGATGAATATGAAGATAGCCCCAAAAATTTAATATGGTCCCCCATATAAATACAAGTGATGTGATTCCTATAGGAAATCCTAAAGAATAACATATTTGAGAGACCAATGATTAATTGAAAAAGAAGATAATTAAAGATATTCCACCTCCCAAATCTCCTCAACCATAGGGTTCTTCATTAGATATGGGCACTCCTATAATCCCCAATTATAGTTAATTTTGTTCCTATGATCCAACCAACTTAGTCACCTCCATCAATACAACCATTGGTAACATGTCAAACTAATTTAATACTCACATTAACTAGACCTCCTCAAAACATTTAGGTAAGAAGAACACTACCTATCTCTTTCAGTCCTCCTATAATTTCAACTAAAGAAATGTCTTACCCACTTATATAAACACCATTAGATTTAATAGAAGAGGATGAATTTGTTGAAGAATATTTTGTAAATATAAGCATTGTATAAGAACATTAAATAATAGAGGAAGGATGTAATATGTAATATTATGGTTTTAGAAGACACCTATACATGTACAATTTATAGCTTCCAAGTATAGTTATCTTTAAGACACAAATCTAGAGATGGTTGATACAAAAGAGGAAGAGGTTATAATAAGCAAGGTTATTGATCAATCTAGACAAACATATACTCTTTCAATGGGCATTTCAATCACTAGTGAAATGGATAATACAATCAAAACATAAGTAAATACTACACAAGTAATGGTCCTTACATCCCCTATTTTATATGTTGCTTAAACTTCTACTACTCATGTTGCTATTTTAGACCATATAGTTTCATTAGACTCTATGGGTATTTTTATTTCTTTATTTATTACTTCTAGTATTCATGTAACAACAATTTATAATGTTTTATGTGATTCATTGGCTAGTTATTATACCACTCCCATAGATACTAATGTTTTCATTGACACCTTTTATTATTCACTCAAGTATTAATAAAATTGACCCAAGCTACCATTACACATCTTGAGGATGTAGTATAACCCCAAGGACCTTTTCCCATTAATTCCCAAGAAGTAGATTTTGAGGATTTAGTTTCCAATAATTATCCACTCAAATAAGAATCCATATGCCCTTATTTTCTTAGACAGAGTCCTCTATTATCACAATAATTTAAGATTCCCCTAATGTATTTGAATACATTATTCATACTGCAGCTAGGATTAAGGTTTCTTGAGAGAAAATAGTCAACACTCTATTTCATACACATCCCTCATCTACTCATCCAATAGTCATGGAGCCAACATCAATGATTTTTTACATTCTTACTTCATCCTAAGAATTTGTATCTAACACTATGCTAGTCCTAGCCACACCATTGATGCAATAGATCCAATTAAAGAAGTTATCTATGTACTATTTGGTGCTTGTTGAACCACTAAAGGTTATATTATAATTAGATGACAATGCTAATTAATTGAAAATAATTAATAAATAAAAATGATGGGTGTTGGTAAAGAGATTGAATTTAGGAGAGAGGAAGAGTTATTTAATTTTAAAAAAGAAAATAAATACCCAATCTAATGAGTTTGAAGATTTTTAAAAGGATCCTAGATTTTTATTAGATGCCACATGAGGGGTATTGAAAAAAATGTTTTTTGGTCTCCAACATGCAAACCAAAATCTAGAGTCTCAGCTTAGAATTGAATCCCTAGAGGATTTTTTAGAAAAAGTACAAAAATATGATCACATGGTGTATGATTTAATATGTTAATTAAATTATAATGGGTAGAGTCATAACCACATTGGGGTAGGGTGGTATAGTTTCATGAATCTTTGAAAAGATTGGATTCTAAGTTGTATATCATAACCAAAGCATTACAGGATAAATCATACCGTAGGTTAAATTTATTGAAACTTCCCAATATTAGCTTAGAAAAAAATTATGTGAACAATAAAATAGATGGCCTTATGGAGTGGCACTTAATGATGTATGATCTAGTTAAGCAACTAACTATTCAAGAACATGAATCTACCAAGTTGCTTGGAGATATACGTATCCCCTCTATATATACTCCATAGAGGTAAATATTTAATAAAACATTTTTAAATAATTTTATAAAAACCTCTATTGACCATTTTAAAATAAGGTTTAAGGATTTAACCCATGGAAAATGAGAATTGGGTTTTCAACTAATCACATTTTCTAAGAAAAACATTGATCAGGTACAAACATTAGAAAAATTATTTGATATATCAATGGTTACTCATAACAAGTTAATGAAGAACATTATTGTCCAATTAAAACTTCCCATTACTGATTTTAGGGTAATTTAATTAAAATTTACAACATGTGTTAATGCCTATAAGAAAAATGAAAAACATGAAAAATTAGTTATAGGAGCTTTAAAGGTTCAGACTATAGGAGTTACATCATATTATTCAACACAAACAATGATTCGACTAACATATTCTACCATTTAATTGATTATAGTTCCTTTTTAGGTTGCTACATGATTAAATCAAATACCAATGACATATATATCTTTAGTTACTAATGTAGTGACAAGTTCATCTACAGTTAGTCCTATGTCATCAACCCCTATTTTGGTAACATTTAGTCCAAATTTATCAACTGAAGTTTAGTTTTGTTCAACTTCAACTACCATTGGTCATTCCACTAGACATCATGGTCTAATTTCAGAATTTTATTCTTATCATGACTTTTTTTTATATCTTTGATTAAATAGTAATCAAACTTTTTAATTGGCAAACTAAATTAAGAACATGACTTATTTTTAATCTTTATACATGAAATCATATTCTAAAGATGAGACACTGCCCATCTAGAATTATTTATATATGTTTGTCATACATTATAAAGGAACGATATTTTTGAATTTAACACAAAAAAATAAAGTTCTCTTCCAATTTTTTGTAATATGTTCAAGAATTTCCATTAATTTGATAAATATGTGGTAATATAAGTATATGTTTTATTCAGAGATAATATTGAACATTTTTTTAGTCTCATCAGTTATTTGGTTAGACATCAAATTTACAACTTATTATTGACATGAGATATGCTTAGTAACTTGATAATAATTACATCTTTTATTATGGTCATTGAATCTAACTATAATTAATTCCTTAATCTCTTTAGTATGTTCATCTATGTATTGTGCTTTTATCTAATACACAGTATACATTCGTTCATGACATATGTTTCACCTAGTGTAGTAAGTCAACATGGAAGGGTTTAATATATAATTGAATTATACAAAAAATTCTTTTCTACCTTACCCTTCTCTCATTTTTATTTTTTTTGTACAAAATTACCTTAGGTTAGATGCATCCATCCACCTAAAATAGAATTAAAACATCTATCACATCTAAACCATCTATGGTTAATAATCACTTCAATCACCATTATTACACCACATGGTTATTTATAAAACCAAGACCAATAATTTGTTTCTTGGATTGAATATTTCACCAATCCTAAAATGTTAGGGACCTTCCCATAGAAATATTTGGTGTTTACAAAACCCACATAAATAAGTTTTATTTGGCACTAGAAGGAGGGCCCACAATCTATGATTATTAAGATTCACTCTAGTTGTGTATATAGTGTTAGTGCCCAAAATTTCACTAGAGCAATTGAGCCCTTGTCAATAAAATTCCTATATCCAAACTAAATTAATATCAATGTTTTAGCCACTTGCCCTAGTCTTTCAAAAATAGAATTACATGTTCACACTTAGTTGTTTCCTTTATATCACTTTGACTTGTGGGATTATTCCTCCACTCTTTGTATAACTCATGAGGGGAACTTTATAAAGATAAAAGGAAATCTCAATAACTTTGAAGGAATTATGAAGGTTGATTAAATATCTCATGGTAGAAAAATTCACTATGATAAGATAAAAATATAGCCAATCCTTTCTCTATGCATGGATTTTTTGCATTATGTTCTAAGAGGAATGTTTTGGGGCCCCAGATGAAATTGTCAAGTTACACTTAATGTGTTTTTATTATTAAGGTGAGAAATTGATCAATGCACCAAATGAGGGACATGTGTTTATCTTGGGGGATTTCTAAGAGAATTTTTAGGGGTTGGAGGGATCTTGTACCTTTCCTTGAATGGAAAGAGCTTGTGAAAAAGATAAAAAATGGTTGAGAGTCTGAACCTATGTCTAAGTTGGACATGTGGTAGATTCTCAAGGCTTTGGATATTTTAGGCCTTTCTTGAAAATTTCCCCACTTCCCTTTTTGGTGAGAAAGGTGCTTAAATTCCCTAGGTCTTAAATATCCAAACTTCAAAGAAAAAGTGATACCACATGGTCGCTCATCGGGGTTTTCTTAGTTGTAATCCATTTTTGAAGATTGACCCCCTTACCTCTAGGTGGGAAAATTTAAAAAGATACCTAGAGGCCCAAACACTTGAATTTACAAAGATAAATTATGATGCATGGTGTTCTCACCTCCTATGAGGAACTCAAGGCATATTACATCATTACACCAGTGGAATGTAAGAATTGAAAAGGTGCAAAACTCTCCAAAGGCCCAAAAAGGTATCATGGTGCATTCTTCACTCCCATGAATCTACGTGTTGTAAGGAGGATTACTTGGCACAGAAGGAAACATTTGTATCTTCCCTCACTTTTTCAAATGAGGTTTAAAGTAATTAATGAGAGTGATTGATAATTAATCATTAGGATTTGGAGCATTAATGGTAACCCTAATCTTGAAATGTAAGGGATTATAACTTAAGTAGTTATAGTCATTCTAAAATTACCCTTTACATTCAGATCTTGAGTTTGTGTCTTTGAGTTAGTTATGTTCCCTAGTTGAGTGTGATATGAAAATGTGATTACAAAAAATTCTTCATAGGCTTTTAGATTTTAGTGTGTGAAATCCTCCAAATTAAATAGTAAGTTTCCCATTTGCTCCTTGTGTTGTGTTCTTTGAAAGGATTCAAGAGGTAGTTTGAGGGTTGTTTGAGTGAAAAGTTTGTCTGGTATTAAGCTATTGCACTAGAGAACTAAGGAAAGATGGTGATATCTTCAAACTAAATAAAAGGTAATATTATTACAATTTTGGATTTGATTAGGGATACAAATGTTATGGAGTTAGTTTTTGGGGCCTTATTGAATGTCTTACATCAGCCACCCCAAGTATTTGCCAATGTTGGTATGAGTTAAATCACACCTATGATAGAATTCCCCCTAGCTTCTCCATACTAAAAACTCATTATTGCATGTGCTCGAGCATATCAACTAGATGCTAGGACCATTGTTGATGATGGTCAGTCAATTGTGTGCTCTTTCACCCCATTAACTATTAGTAACATGCTCATAATTTTGCCTCAACAAAAAATCATTACACTCACCTTGGAGGAATGCCAAGAGTATGTGGAAAAGGATGATAAGGCAATCTAGGATATTGCCAATTCTTAATGGCTAGTCAAGAAGAGATAAGAGGTCTCTATAATGTCTAAGAATTTAAAATTGGTAGGGTTTAATGAATTACCCTAGTATGTTATTACCATGGATGCTAGGATATATGGGGCACCTACCAAAAAAAAATTAAACTATGGATATTCCTAATCATGATCTGTGTGTTGGAAGGAGAGAAGAAACTAGATTGGGTGGCCATACTCGATAATCTACATAGGTAGATGATGCAACTCTAAGCTACTATTCTTTATAAATAGGTATTCTTAGGTATATTCTACATTTATTATTATTTGATGTATATCCTAGTGCATAATAGGACATTCCAAGGGCTCACAATGAACCTTAATGGAAAGAGGATATATGAAATATATCCAAAAATCACTATGGAGGGCTTCAAGAGGAACCTATAGAGATTTTACAAATGCTTCTTTAACATAATGATGTCTTTTTCCCTTTAAGAATCCTTAATATAGTGTCCACAATATCCAAAAAATCAACTAAAAAATATGTCACCACTTACATATAATTCATAACATTCACATACATCAGGGTGAGGGGTTACTCAAGATGCCCACACAAACTACCAAGATACTTAGATGATAATTTGGTGGTGATGGAGTTGAGCTACCAAATGGTTCCACCACATGAAATGATTTTAACCAAGAAAATACACAATCCTTTCAAATTTCTTATGGTAATAAAGTATTATTCATGTCCTTTAGTTACTAAGGTAAAGGGGTTAGAGAAGGAGATGGGCCTATATGCAATTGATAATATGCCACCCTAACCCAATTATGCCATTAGGTGGTTGGTAAATATGGTTACTAATGTGATATTTCATCAATAACATTATGAAGACATCTGGTCCAATTACACCACTAAGGAAGATGTCTAGAAATGGGAATTTATGACGATAATAATATAGGAAATTATAACATATAACAATAATCTAGTCCCCAAAGACATGGTAGATGACAAAATAACATTATATTCATTGTACAACACAAATAACATTGAATCCCAACCCATCTCTAGGCCAAATTTTAGTGTTCAAGAGAATGATTCTATCCATAAGAGATCAGTACAAATCATGAAGAGAACCTTTAGATGCTTAAGGATCATGAGGTAAACCTTAGTGCATATGACTCCCCTACCCTTAAAGTGATAAGGAAGGTTAATGAGCTAAGTTTTTTCCTCTCAACATGTAGTAGTAACCCTATATCTCCATCATCAACCATAATAGGTAGGGGCAAACACAATCTTGGGGATATTGAGTTCACCAAACCAGTGGATGTGGAGAAGATACTAATGGCACAATCCAAGGTTGAGTTATCCTTTTCAAAGATAACAAGCTTATGTGAAAATTGGGATAATATTCTTATGGGGGAAGTTACATTGGATAGTGCTACTCCCATATCCATTTCATGAAAGAGAACCCTAATAATACTATCCATTCTAATGGCCAGCCTAACTACATTCCTGCATGCTTCACCTACTCAATAAGTGGTAGTTAATCCTCCCATGATAATATATTTAATAAAGAGAGGAGGTGAGGATCAAGGGGAGTAACCAAATCAAAAGAGAGTTAAGAAGTCTCTATAACCTCCAAGTAAGTCTCTTATAAAGAAGAAGGAGGTTGTATTCAAAGACCCATTATCTAAAGAAGTCCTTGTGAAGAAAAGAGAGGAATAAGCCTCATATACCCAAAGTATAAGGGATATGATGAAGGATGAGGATTAAGATGAGGTCATACCCATTGCTAAATTTATGAAGAAACATCATGCCTTCACTCCTCCTCAAGTAAAGACTAGGTAAAGGACTCACAGGGAAAGGCCCCAAACCCTAGTAAATGTCTTGACAATGGGTTTGTTTATAAAAGAATGACCCTTAGTGGTAGAAATTAAACATAATGAGGAAGGTACTATAACCTTATATGATGTTGTATATATTGGTGCTAAAGTATCCATTCAAGCTCAGGCTCCTCTAAAAAAGGATGTTATTTCTTTAGAGATAGAGACATTCATTGATAATGTTGTCACCCAACCAACATGCCAAGATGACCAGGGTGGATTTGAAGAATAAAATAAGACTAAGGATAAAGTGAAATAAGGTCCTAAATATAATATTCAAAATGTCATCATTTCTAAGGTAGCAGTTAAGCATGAAGGCTCACAACAGGTTCTAAATGCACCATGAAGCATTCCTTCTAGTTTAGAGGTGTCAGTTTTGACACCAAAAGAGAAGGTAAAAACAAAGGAAGGTGGGGGAGTAAGCCAATAAATGGGTACCCCACCCCTATAATATAAGATAAAGAAGTGGGTGTTTTCAATAAATATGTTGGGGAGGAAGTTTTGGGAGGATTAACTTCCATTGAATTTCCATGAAGTATTTTCCCTGACATCAAGGACCATGATATAATTCATAATAAGGTTCCTCAGGCCATGACCAATGAGTATTTACCTGAATTCAATAAGGATATCACCATATCCTTATCCATGAATGAATCCTATGTGCATAAAAAAAGTGAAGTGGGTGTGTAACCTTCTATCCAATTAGTTGAATAAGGAAGTTCAATTGAGAAGTTGCTTGATGAGTTTCATCAACCTAATTTGGAGTTAAAATTTATAGAAAAAATAGATCCAGACATGGAAAAGGATCATGGAGTAGAGAGGGGTGGAAAAGAGTATTAAATTTATGAATACATTGATAAATTTTTATTGAGCCCACAACCTAAGCCTATGGCACTCCTTGTAGATAGCTCATCATTAACACCACCCCTCACTGTCTTCAGGCCATATACAATGTCTACAACTTTGATGGGATTTTAAACCAAGCCTCTTCTCTAGGTCATAGAGCAAGTGAAAGATAAATAATACCTTATGATTAATATATGGGATATTGATGTAATGAAAAATATTCAGACATATAAGACCAAGCCTCCTAAGAAATCCAAAACACATTCCATAACCACCTTCACTATCACAAGAGAAAGGAATGTTGAGGTGGTTGTCCCTCCACCTAATACATTAAAGAAGGATGCTCCCCTAAAAATTTAGTCCATTTATATTTATAATCTTGGGGATCCATCATGAAAAGAGCTAAATCATAGCTCACAAGTCCTGGCTAACATGGTGGCACAAAGGATGGACAAAGATAAAGCCACCATGGAGGAATTAAAATCCTAGAATCAGGCTATGATATAGTACTTGTAGAATTTATTAAATTATCCAAAATAATTAACTATAACTTCCATTAAGGATCCACACCTTCCTATCTTCCCCATGGGATCAATAAATTTTGGCTGAGTTGATGAGTTAAAATCTAGAGTACAGGTAATTGAAGAATGGAAAAAAGATTTGAGCATTAGGGCCAAATAAATTATCCATTCAACATTATAATGTTTAGATGACATAGTGGATAAATAGGGAGAATATGACACCCACATTTCCACTTACAATGCAAATATAAATAGTTATGAAAATATCCAACCCAAAGTAGATGAAACATACAACATGGGCACAAACACTTTAGTATCAGAGAAGATCATCTCTTTTGATGATCATAAAAGGCCTGAAGAATATCAATTGGTAGTGAAGAATTGTTTGATGATGCTCAAGGAGGGAATATTTGATTTGAAGGGAGAAGAGTAGTCTCTCAATACTATGACAAAAGAAATAGATGTTTCCTTTAGGAAAATGGTGAACATTGATGGTGTAGGTGATTTGATAGAAGGAGCAATACTCAATGCTCTAAAAAGCCTCATTGATGTACCTTAAGGAACCTTTAATGACCATAATATAAGGTAGTTGGTGGCACATGATAAGGATTATGACCAACTCAAAGCACTCATCAGACATAAGCTAGCTATGCTTCAAAAGGTCCCCACCTAGATTGAATAATATAAGACTAAGTTCAAATACCAAGTAGTCCTAAATTGAAAGGATATTGCCTCCATGATTGACAGATGTGCCAATTATAAGAATAGGTTGGTGAGGGGTTTAGTTATTAATGTTGATTTTGGAGCTTGATCAAGTATTTTGGTTTCTTTTTGGTTGGAACCACTCATTCCTTTTCTTCCTCTTTTGCCTTTCTCTTTCTTCTTATTTTTTCTCATTTCCCACCAAGAAATTGTTGTACCCTACCTGCTAGTGGTACATCCATTTCAAAGTTAGTTTTTGTATAATCATTTGTATAGGAAAGGGATGTTTTTGTTTACTTTTCAAAAAGATAAGTTTTTTTTCCTCTTGAAAGATTGATCTCCATGTGTATAATTGAAAAATATTTTGTCATGGTGTAGTATCAAGTTCATCATCATCATGGAAGCATGAACATAGTCCAAGGAATCATATTTGTTACAACATATGATAGGCTCTAGGCCCAAAAAATAATTTTCCAATGGAGTATCTTTTAGGAATATGCTAAGCATAGTTAAAAAATTATATAAGTAATGGAGGTTTATCCCTTTGCAAAGGTCAGTTAATTTTTGAGTTTGAAGCTATAGCTCAGAAGAGTTCTTATGTACTTTTTCCTAGTGCCAAATTGATTTTTGTTCTAAAAGCATTAGCAAGCTTTGAGAGCATCCATAATGTCTCCCTTGTTATAGATTTATTTCACATAGTGTTATTTTATGTAAATTTTGGGACATGTGGTATACAACTTTGATTCAATTGACTAATAGAATTTGTTCATGGTTTCTTATTCCTTCCATCTATTTAAGTATATGATTTATTTTACATGCTTTGTAGATTGGTTAACTGATATACTCTTTTATATGGTATCTATTTAGAGTTTATATCTAGAGTATAAAATCCTTTCTACTTTGAGATTTTGAAATAGGGTGTTGATAGTCTTAAGCACATAGATTTAGCTGGAGGGAATTATTGAAAGGATATTGTCAACATTGTTTGTGAACTTTTGAGGATCATTTGTGCATGATTTAATTTTATCTATTTCTGAGCTGAAAAACACATGTTAATGAAAATAATGTAGTTGTTCTATGAACTTCTTCATGCTCATTTTCTAACCATCCATATTTTTATCCACAATTCAAATATATCTACTTTTACCTCATTTGACCTTGTAAATAACACTTTGTTTCCATATTCTAGGCATTGTCTATCTAGTGGATGCATGAAACCTTGTTTATTTGAAGTGTATTCATCATATGTTCTTTAAATTCTAGTGTTATAACTATCATTTACTCCTTGTTGTTCTAAATGGTTGTTAAAATGTATATTGCATCCATACTATTGTCTATCTTAAGTAGCTTGTGTATGATGTAAAGCATTTGTGCATTTTGAGTGATAACCCTTCATAGGTGAAGTGTACAAATTTGGTTATGCTTTGGTCATATTTTCCCTTTCCTACCAATAAACCTCATAGAAATTGAAGTGTAAAACTCCTTCATGTGAGAAAGCTACCTCAGTAGAGCCAAAAGTAGAAGGAAATTAACCATGCCCTATGTATATTCCTCCCAATCATTTTTCTATTTGGTCCATATCAAATTCTAAACCCTCCCCCAACTATAATGACATATTAGTAGGTTTATCATCTTTTTTTTCCATACTCTTAAGTGTGCAAGGCCAAACAAAAGAGGTTTACAACTAGGAACCAACACTTTCCTAGCATCGTTGTCGAGGATGTCTTTTATTCCCCCTCCTAAGGGAAATACTTACAGATGAGTTATAAGTGTTTTTATTTATTTCTCTATTTATTTTTACTAAAATGAGTCATTCATCCTTGGTTCATTAATGCATTTGCATCTTTTCGTATTTACATTATTGGGAATGTTTGCCCTTATTTTGTGATAAATTTTTCAAATTCTTAAAGTTATTTTTAGTATCTAAGAGTTGGTATTGCATCAATTGATGTGAGTAGTTTTTTTGTTCTAGTGTAGAAGTCTTGCTTCTAGTGGGGACTCTAGTATATAAAGGTTTAAATATTGGTGCCTACTATATATACTCTTTTTTATTTTAAAGAGTTTTCTTTAAATAAAAAAATATGGAGGGTACTAGATCTTATTTTGAGAATAATCCATCAAAATATCTTATCCCTAAGTTAAAAGTTCCATCTAGAAATAGACAAGTTTGGAAGCCTCTTATAGGCCAAAGCTTAGGCAATCAAGTAAGACTTGACCAATTTTTCCCCCACTATATTTACCCTATTTTCTCTAATATACCTTTGGTTGAAGGATACCAAAGCATGTCAAAGAATTTTGAGCTCCTTGTAAGTCAAGCTCCTTATTCACAAATAAATCTTTCTCCTCCCATTAGGACATTAAGGATTCAATTTATCTCTCCTCTTTCAAGTCTGCTCATACTATCCATTCTCAACCATCTCCTATTTTAGCTTCATCTTAAAATTCATAAAGGGGAGACCATGACCTAAGAATGAGGATGTTTAACATGGACAATGAAAATGATGTAGAAGATGATCAAGGTTTGGCTAATAAACAGATCATTTATGATCCCAAGGTTTAAACCTATTAACTTTAATGGTATACTTCATTTCCCAAATGAGGTCCTTGTAAATATTAGAAATATATTAGCTAAGTTTCAAGGGAATAATGTAGTATCAGGGGAACAACATTTGAAAGACTTCTTAAATGTCATTGAAGATTATTAAATTGATCTAAAATATGTGTGTATAAAACTCTTTATGAACATGCTTAAATATGAGGATTAGGAGTGGTTCAAATCCCTCCCTAATAGATCTATAGACACATGGTAAGATATGATTTATGCATTTAAGATGCAATATGGTGATAATATTGACCGTAGATTCTTTCTTGCTAAGTTTGAGAGCTTAAAGAAGAATCCTAATGAGTGTGTGAAGGATTTCAATTCTAGATTTAGTAAGGTGTTAAAAATGCTACCAAATAAAATAAGGCCCAATGGTGTTACTTATTTGATTAAGTGTTATGATGCATTTGACAACAAAGTAGCTTATTATCTTCAAAATAAGGCTCTCACAAATAGGAGGATGGCTTTCAATTTGGCTATCCAAATATAAAATAATATCAAAGCTATGGGTAAGCCTATAAACAAGAGTGATGATGTCAAGTTAGTTAATCTTGAAAATCCTCAGGCCTCCCACAAGAGTGTGGACCTAGAGTAAATGGTGAAAACTTTGGCAACTACTATGAAAGAGATCTCTTACAAGTTTACTATAGATGAAAAGTGGATGTCTCAAGGTCCTTCTAAACATGATGATAGACAAGATCATAAGAGAAATGAGAAGAATCATCCCTAAGATTAAGTTCAAGGTAGGCCATCTTTTTAAGAGAAGAATAATGACAAGGAAAAAGTCCAAGCAAGGGATGAAAGAAACTAAAATAGGGGAAGTGAAAGGGAAGTATCAGATCTTTAGCTGTGAAGATCAACATAGTTGATTGTGACATTGACTTGTGTGATAAATGTTTCCTCCCTTATCCCCTTATAACATATCTAGTGATGGTAGTCAATATTTAGGTGGTTTTGAAACTACATCTGATGAAGATGATATCTATATTATTGACTTCCATAAAATGGAGAGTTACACTTTCAAAGAGTAAGATGTGAATACCTTAATTATCCTTGATTATGAAGATACGCTAACATATGAACATTTTACTTTCCAATTTGGTGAACTAGATGTGATGGTAGCTTCTCCATCAATGTAGCTAATGGGCACTACCACTACTCAAGAATTATGGAAATAATGTGAAATGGTAAGGGTCCCATCACCTAATTTTATTTGTGAAATAAACATGATGCATGAATATGAGTTACATATTCATAACTTTGAGTTTTTGAGATCAATGATGAAATAAAAATATGGAGACTCTCCCCCATTAGTTGAAGATAAATAATTGATGATCTACGTATAAACTACCAAAAAGGAGTAAAATTTGATAAGGACTAAAATACTCCTATAAAAGGAAAAGACTCTATTACTCCTAAAGTAGAAACTGAAGAAAAGGAGTCTAAAGGGAGTAAATAGGTCCAAGATTCCACTAAGCCTAATTCTACACCCTATAATGTCAAACCAAAAAGTACATAGGCTAAGAATTGAACTCCCTTATTGTCTAGCATTCCAAAAAAGGATGAACCAAGGAATCCTCCCTTGAAAATTGAAGTCAATAATTCTAGTTATCCTACTTTTATTCCTTTGACTCTTGAAGGATGTATCCCAAATGAAAATTTTACAAGTTTACCTACTAACACTCCTTTACCCAAATATAGTATTTATGACATAGCCCATGTGTTAAGTCAACTAAAAGTCACAATACCCTTTATGGAATTGCTTATAATTCTAAAGCATAGGAAAAGAGCGTTTGAGTATTTTGGATTCACAAAGAAAATCAATGCCAATGAAATTGTTGAAGCTGAGCCTCCTTTCACTCTCCCTTTGGAAGGTGAAAACACTTTAGGATCTCTTGAGCCCCACCTGGAGGTATATTTGGGAACAAAATTGGTAGATAGCTAGATGGATGTTGACCCATTATATACCACCATATTAATTAATAGATTAATTGTTTATAACTACATGTTTGACTATAGTGCATCTTGTAATAACATGCCACTAGTTGTGCTAAATGAAATTTGCATAAGGGTAACTATAGGATATGGATTATGCCTTACCATGGATTATAGATAAGTACCTATTATTTATGTGGTCAAATGTTTGATGGTATAACTCATTGAATACCCTGGTAAATTCTTGAGTATGGACATCATTGTTATAGATTATCTACCAAAGTGGGGTATGTTGTTGTATAGAAAATGGCATAATAGTATTGGGGGTAGTGTTAAAATTGATTTATCCTATGCTACTATAGCTTTGGATGGGAAAATAGTTCACCTAAACTAGGAGCCATAAATGCTTCATGTTTTTGAAGACCCTAAGTACCAACTGAATGAGGTATTATATGTGGATACAAATATTGGGAATTTTTTAAGAAATATTAAGTACATATAATTTCCTCCTAAATATAGTATTGATGATGAAGACTCCATATAGACCATGCATTTTGATGGAGCATGTTAAAAAATTGAAAATGGGGATAGGGTTGTCTTTTATACCCTTAATGACTAGGTTTATAGGTACTCTTTTTTTTAAGAAATATTAAGTACATATAATTGCCTCCTAAATATAGTATTGATGATGAAGACTCCATATAGACCATGCATTTTGATGGAGCATGTTAAAAAATTGAAAATGGGGATAGGGTTGTCTTTTATACCCCTAATGACTAGGTTTATAGGTACTCTTTCTAATTATCTTTTGAGTGCACAAATAATATTATAAAATATGAAGCACTCCTAATTATCCTCTAAATCACCCATGAATATAAATTCAAAATATTTTTACTTAAGGTAAATTCATAACTAGTGGTAAAACTAGTTTGGGTTGTTTATTCCATGAAGAAAAAAAGGTTGAACCAGTATCGAAATGATGTATGGGACTACTTGGAATGGTTTGACACCTTCAATATTGAATACCATGCTCAATATTTTAATCACATGGTAGATATACTTGTGAATATGGCTATATAATTTAAGGTTAAAAATGGAAATCCTTCTTATGTGTATGAGGTCAAGATACTAGTAAGACCTATCTCAGACAACATTGATCATTGGTAAGTCTTTGACAATGATGATCAAATAAGAAGATTTTTGTATTATACAGATGATTTTAAAGGAATCATAATAGATTGGGACTCTATGGTATAGATCTTTGATGGAAAATAATCCTTATATGGAAAGGAAATAATCTAGTTAAAGACTAATACTATCCCTAAAGGATTGATTAGTTTGGAAGCATCCTTTGATGGAGTTGACAGAGTCAAATCTAGAAACATTTCTATATCAAAGGATGTAACCAAGATAATTTTGGGATAGAATAAAATATAAGAAATATTTGGCTCAATACTCACCCGAGTAAGAAAGAAAAGGAAGCATTCATCATGCTATTAAAAAAGCACCAAGACTGCTTGGCGTGGTCATATTTAAAATTGAAGGTTTATAGGGAAGACTTGTTTCAGCATGTTATTCCCCTCCACATTGATACAAAACAATTCCACCAAAAATAACAGCCCCATTAATCTCATCTTAACCACTAAAATTTAGGAATAGCTAAAAAAATTAAGGGACAATGGGAGCATTCAACCCATCAAATATTCATCATGGGTAGAAAATTTAGTCCCTATAAAAAATAAGAACGGAGACATCTGACTCTATGTTGATTATTGAAACTTAAATAAGGTTTCATTTAAGGACAATTACCCATTGACTAACATGGATAATATGATCTAAGATGTCATTGGATCCAAACTATTGTCAACTATGGATGACTTTTTTGGTTATAACTAGATGGTAGTAAAGGAGTCTAAAAGGTCCAAGATTGCTTTCACTACCCTATGGGGAACCTATGTATATGTATGAATGCCTTTTGGTTTGATGAATGTGAGTACCAATTTCTAGAGATAAATATATTAGATTACATTGGATTAATTAACTAATTTATTTTTGTATACTAGGATGATGTTATAGTGTACTCCAAGAAGAGAAGTGACCACTTAGTGTATTTCAAAAAAATGCTTATCAGATGTAAGGAGTTTGGGATTTTCCTCAATCCTAGAAAATGCCACTTTGGATTATAGAAAGCAAATCTATTAGGACACATTATATCTCAACAAGCTATCATGATATACGTTAAAAGGGTGGAGACCATTGATAAAGTACCCATCCCATAGACAAAGAAAGGTATTCAATCCTTTGGCTAGATTAATTTTGTTAGGAGGTTTGTTTTTAGCTTTGCAGATATTACTTTGCCTATCACTTCAATGTTTAAGAAGGATCAAACTATAAAGTAGGAGGAGAATGCCACTTAGTCATTTTAAGATATCAAGGTATCTTTGAAAACTACCCTGGTGTTTTCTAGTCTAGATTATAGAAAAGATTTACAAATCTTTTCATTTTCCTCCACATATATTGTTGTCATAGTGATGCTACAAAATAATTATTAAGGTCATGAACAACCTATTGCCTTCTTTAGTAAGGTATTATAAGGATATAATTTAAGATATATCATAATGGAGAAGCAATCCTTTAATCTTTTAAAGGCTATCAAGAAGTTTAGATCTTACATTTTGAGTTCAAAGATTTTAGCCTGTGTTCCTCACACTATGGTAAATGACATATTAACTCAAAATGAATATACTAAAAGAAGGTGCTGATGGGTCAATAAAATTTAAGAATATGACCTAGAGATACAGACTACTAAGTTGGTAAAAGGCATAGGTATGGCCAAGCTAATGACTGAAGTAAATTTATAGGCTATGGAAGTAAATAATGTAGAAAGGGTGGTTAATAACCCTAAATCTAAATATAGCCAATCTCCATGGTATAAAGATATAGTATATTATTTGAAGACTCTAAATTATCCCTACCATTTAGGTAAAAATCAAAGGAGGACATTAATGTTTGTATCTTAAAAGTATCTTATGCTAAGACATGACCTAGCTTAGAGGAACCCATATGGTGTTCTCTTGATATGTTTAGTGGAAAATGAGATTCCTTCAATGATTACAGAATTCCATAGTGGTGTGTGTGGTAGTCACTTTTCTCCTAAAGTCACTACAAATAAAATTTGAAGGGTTAGGTAATGGTGGCCCACATTATTCAAAGATGTTTTTGTGATGTTAAGAAGATGTGAAGAGTGTCAGCAATTCTTTGGAAGATTGAAAGCATCTAGATCACTCCCCTTTATATCGATGTCTATTAAAGGACCTTTAAGGAAATGGTGGATGGATTTCATGGGTGAAATATTAGTTTCCTCAATTCTTGGTCACAAATGGATCCTAGTGGCTACTAACTACTTCACAAAATGGGTTGAAGTAATCCCCACTACAATATCAACCCACTAGGTGGTCATTGATATCCTATTGAATAATGTGATTTGTCAATTTGGAGTGCCAATCAAAATCATGTGTGGAAATGTTATGTGCTTTAGAGATAAACAACTAAGTGCATTATGTGAAGATTATGAGATTGATCTTGCATATGCCTCCAATCATAATCCATAAGTAAACAGATAGGCTAAGTCTAGTAATAATAATTTATTGAAGATCATCAAAAGGACTTTGGATGATATTAAGATAAAATGGAGTGAATAATTGAAGTTTATTGTCTAGATGGATAGGCTGACTCTACAGAGATCTATAAGGAAAATCCCCTTTAAGCTTATTTATGGAACTCAAGTTATTTTACCCTTAAATCTATAGTCACCCACTTACCAATTCATGTAACAAATAATAGAGAATGAATAAGAAATGAACCACTATGAAAAAAGGATTGACCAAATCATTGATCTCGATGAGTCTCATAGATAAGCTCATGAAAGACATAGATTTTAAGGAGCATCTCAAAAGGATCTTTGATAATAAATTCACCTCAAGAGCTTTTAAAGTTGGTGATTTATTTATACTCTGGGATAGAAAGCATCAGGATAAGGGAATGCATGGTAAATTTGATTCCCTATGGATGGGCCCTTACACCATTTATTATAAGATAGGGAACCATACATTCTATCTCAAAGATATTGATGGAGAAATTTTAGAACTTTTAGTTAGTGGCAGACACCTCAAGCATTTCCTATATTGATTCCATGACTGCCTTTGTAAATATGTATATGGCATGTTATCATCTTTGTCTTTGTGATATTATTGTGGTTTATGTTTATATATTTTATGTCTCTCTTTTTCCTTTATTGTTGTTTCTTTTGAATCTATAGCCTAGTGGATAGGTGACTAGTCTAGTGTTCCATGTGTACCTATTGGGGGTACCCATCCCCGAACAAGAATCTATGTTAGTGCAAAAAATTGTAATAGATTAATTGAGCCCTTATCAATAAAATTCATGTGTACAAACTGAATGGATGTCAATGTTTTAGCCATTTACCCCAGTCTTTTGAAAGATAAAAGTACATGCTCACACTTAGTTTTTTCCTTTGTCTCACTTTGATGAGTGGGAGTATTCCTCCACTCTTTGTAAAATATTAAGGGACACTTTTTGAAGATAGAGGGAATTCTCAATAACTATGAAGGAATTGTGAAGGTTGATTAAATATCTCATGGTAGGAAAATTTGTTATGATAAGATAAAAGTATAGCCAATCCTTTCTCTATGCATAGATTTATTGCATTATGTTCTAAGATGAAAGTTATGGAGCCCTAGATGAAATTGCCAAGTTATACTTAATGTTATTTTATGACTAAGGTGAGAAATTACTTGATACACCAAATAAGGGACATGTGCTTATCTTGGGGGACTTATAAGAGAATTGTTGGGGGTTAGAGGGATCTTGTATATTTCCTCAAAAGGAGAGAGCTTGTGCAAAATATGAAAAATGGCTAAGAGTCTAAACCTACATCTAAGTTAGACATGTGGTAGATTCTTAGGGATTTGATATTTTGGGTCTTTCTTGAAAATTGTCCCACTTCCCTTTTTGGTGGGAAAGGTGGTTAAAGTCCCCAGGGCCTAAATATACAAACTTGTGAGAAACATTGATGCCACATGGTGGTTCCTCAAGTTTTTCTTACTTTTAGTCCATTTCTAAAGATTTCCCCACTTACCTCTTGGTGGGAAAAATTCAAAATATACCCAAAGGCCTAGATGCCTAAATTTAGAAAGATAAATTATAACTCATGGTGTTATCACCTCCTATGAGGAACTTGAGGCATATTACATCACTACATTAGTAAAAAGTAATAAGTGAAAACGTGTAGATGTCCTTGAAGGATTGAAAAGGTATCATGGTGCACTCTTCACTCATATGACTCTATGTTTTGTAAGGAGGATTACCTGGCATAGAAGGAAACATTTGTATGTTCCCTCTCTTTTTTGAATGAGGTTTGAAGTAATTAATGAGAGTGGTTTATAATTATCAATAAGCTTTGGAGCATTAATGGTAACCCTAATATTCAAATGTAAGGGATTATAACATAGGTATTTGTCTTCATTATAAAATTACCCTTTACATTCAAAGCTTGCATTTGTGTCTTTGAGTTATTTGTGTGCCCTAGTTGAGTGCAGTGCAAGAATGTGATTACAACAAATTATTCATAGATTTTTAGATTCTAGCATGTGTAACACTCCATATTAAATAATAAGTTTCCCATTTTTTCCATATTTTGTGTTCTTTAAAGGGATTTAAGAGGTAGTTTGAGGGTTATTTGAGTGAAACATTCATTTGGTGTTAAGTTATTATACTAGAGAACTAGGGAAAGATGACAACATCTTCAAATTTAATAAAGGGTAACATTATTTCAATTTTGGATTTGATTAGGGATATAGATTTCATGGGGTTATATTTTTGGTCCCTATTGAATGTATTACAATATATTCCCCCTAAGTAGTTTCCAATGTTAACATGAGTTACATCACACCTATTGTTGCATTCCCCCTAGCTGCTTCAAACCCAAAACTCATTATTATGTGTGCTCAAGCATATCAGCCAAACATTAGGATTGTTGTTGATGGTGTTCACTTGATTGGTGATATTTCAGCCCTTTGGCCCTCTGTACCATGCTTTAAATTCCCCCTCATCTAGAAATCATTACACTCACCTTGGAGTAATGCCAATAGTATGCAAAAGAGGATGATAAGGCAATCTGGGATATTATCAATTCTTGTTTTCTATCTAAGAAGAAGAAAAGGTCTCTATAATGTCCAAGAAATTGAAACAATAAGAGGTTAATGAATTACCCTAGTATGTTATTTCCATGGCCACTAGGATCTATGGGGTGTTTATCATAGAAAAATTTGAACCATGGATGTTCCTAATCATGATCTACATGTTAGAAGGAGAGAAGAATCTAGACTAGGTGGCCATACTCAGTGACAATCTACATAGGTAGATGATACAACTATAAGCTACTATTCTTTCTAAGGAGGCATTCTCAAGTACATTCTACATGTCTTCTTATTTTATGTATAACCTAGTGCACAACATAATGTTCTAAGGGCTCATAAGGAACCTCAATGGAATGAATATATATGAAATATTATGGAGGGCTTCAATAGGAAATTATACATAGATTAAAACTACTTATTTAACATAATGATGAGTTTCTTCTTCCCTTTAAGAAGCCTTAATAGGATGTCCACAATAGACAAACAAGTAATTGAAAAATATGGTACCACTTACATATAGTTCAGAACATTCATATACATTAGGGTGAGTGGTTACTCTGGATGCCCACACAAACTACCAAGATACTTGGATGATAAGTTAGTGGTGAGGGAGTTGAGCTAAAAAATGGTTCCACCACATGAAATGATCACAACTAAGAAGATCAACAATCCTTTCAAATTTCCTATGGTAATGTGGTATTATTCATGTCCTTCAATTACCAAGGCAAAGGGGTTAGAGTAGGAGATGGGCCTATATGGAATTGATGAGATGCCACCTTGACCCAATTATGACATTAGGTGGTTGGTAAATATGGATACTAATGTGATATTACATCAATCACATTATGAGGACATCTAGTCTGATTGCACCACTTAGGAAGATGTCTAGAGATGAGAATTTATGACGTTGATAGTACATGAAGTTATAGCATACAACATTATTCCCATCCCCAAAGACATGGTAGATAAAAAAATGACATTGTCTTCATTATGAAACATAAACAACATTATATCCCAACCCATCTTCTAGCTAGATTTTAGTATTTAAGAGGATGATTTCATCCCTAGGAGATCAGTGCAAATCATGAAGAGAAACTTTAGATGGCTTAAGGATTATGGGGTCAACCTTGGTGCATATGACTCCCATACCATTCAAGAGATAAATAAGGTTAAAGAGATAAAGGATTTCCTCCTAGTATACAATGGTGATCCTGTGGCTCCATCATCAACCATAATAGGTAGGCACAAATGCAATCTTGGGGATACTGAGTTCACCAATCCAGAGGATGTGGAGAAGATTATAGTGGAATAGTCCAAGGTTAGATAATCCTTTAATCTTAGTTTTAAAATGGGATAAGATTATTATTAGGGAAGTTATGCTACTTAGTGTCACCCTCATATCCATTTCAGGAAAGGGAGCCCTAGTAGTACCAACCATTCTAATGGTGATTCCTATGGCTAGCCTATCTATACTCCCACATGCTCCACATACTCCATAAGTGGTATTTGATCCTCCATTGATAATATATTTCAAAAATATAGGAGGTGAGGATCAAGGGGAGACACCAAATTAGGAGAGAGTCAAGAAGGATCTACAATCTCCAAGTAAGTTGCCTATGACGAATAAGGAAGTTGTATTCAAAGATCCATTTTCCAAAGAAGTCCCTTTGAAGAGAAGAGAGGTCCAAGCCTCCTTTACCCAAATGATAAGGGATATGAGTGAGGAGGAGGATTTAGATGAGGGTAGACCCATTGCTAAAGTATTTAATAAATAATGTGCCTTTACTCCTCAAGTGAATACTGGGAAAATGACTCACAAGAAAAGGCCTCAAACCCCAATAAAGGTCTTGAAAATGGGTTTGTTTATAGAAGAAGGACCCTCAATGGTATAAAGTATAGGAAATGAGGAGGTGACCTAACCTCAAATGACCATTTTTATTTTAATTATGTTGTATAGGTTGGTACTGAAGTATCCATACAAGTTTAAGATCCTCTCAAAAAGGAGACTATTTATCTAGAGATGGAGACATTCATTGATAATGTCATCACCTAAATAGTAGGCTAGGATGACCAAGGTGGAGTTAAAGAATCAAATAAGATTGAGGATAAAGATGAAGAAGGGCCTAAATAAAATATTCAAAATGTCACCATTTTTAGGGTGGCGATTGAGCGTGAAGGCTCACAACAAGTTCTAGTGCAACATGAGGTATTCCTTTTGGTCTAGAGGTGTCAGGTCTGACATCGAAAGAGAAGGTGAATACAAAGAAAGGTGAGGGAGTAAGCCTATAAATGGGTACACCCACCCCTAAAAAAAGATAAATAAGTGCATGTTTTCAATAAAGATGTAGGGGAGGAAGTTTCAATAGGATTCACTTCCATTGAATCTCCATGAAGTATTCTCCCTCACATCATGGTCCATGACCCAATTCATAATATGGTTCCTAAAGCCATGACCAGTGAAGAGGTGCCTAAAGGTAGTAAGGACATCACCATATCCTCATCCATTAATGAATCCCAAGAAAATAAAGAAGTTGAAGTGGCTATTTAGCCTTCTAGCTAGTTATTTAAACAAGGAAGTTCAATTGAGAAGTTGTTCGATGAGTTTCATCAACCTGGGTTAGAGTTCACAATTTTGGAGCAAATAAAGCCAGAATTTGAAAAGGAGAATAAAGTAGAGAGGGGTGAAAAAGATTAGGAAGGTTATGAATAAATTTAAAAATTTGTATTGATCTCATAACCCAAACCTATGTGCTCCTTATGGATATCTCATCATTGACACAACCCCTCTATATCTCAAGGTTGTCTACAATATCTACAAATTTGATGGGATTTCAAACCGTGCCTCTTCTCTATGTCATAAAGAAAGTAAAAGAAAAGGAAGAAATAATGAGCAAGATATAGGATATTAATGTAATTTATATCATTTATATGCATAAGGGTAAGCCACCTAAGAAGGCCAAAACACATTCCATAACCACCTTCACTGTCATGAGAGAAAGGAATGTTGAAGTAGTTGTCCCTCCACCTAATACATCGAAGAAGGATGCTCCCCTAGAAATTAAATCCATATATAGCTATAATATTGGGGAAAAATCATGAAATGAGCTAAAGAATAGCTCAAAAGTGGCATAAAGGATGGAGAAAGATAAATCCACCATGAAGGAGTTGAAATCCCAAAATCAAGCTATGATCTAGTACTTATAGAAGTTATTGAGTGAGCTAAAGGTAGTAACTTTTAATACCATTAAGGCTTCTAACCTTCCTCTCTTCCCCATGGGATCACTAAATTTCATCTAAGTTGATGAGTTAAAATATAGAGGGTGGGAAACTAAAGAATGGAAACATGATTTGAGCACCAGGGCCAAAGAAATTATACATTCAACATTAGAATGTTTAGATGGCATAGTGGATAAATAGGGAGAATGTGATACCCAATTGTTCACTTACAATGTAGATATAAAGAATTAGAAAAGATCCAACCCAAGGTGGATGAAATATGTAACATGGGCACAAACACTTTAGTGGCAGAGAAGATCATCTCTTCCAATGATCACAAAAGTCCTAAGAAATATCAATTGGTAGTGAAGCATCAGTTGATAATGCTCAAGGAGGGAATATTTAATTTGAAGGGAAAACAGTAGTCTCTCAAGAATAAGATGAAATAAATAGATGTTTCCATCAAGAAAATTGTGAACCTTGATGGTGCAAGTGATTTGATGGAAGAATAAATACTCAATGCTCTAAATATCCTCATCGATGCACCTCAAAGAGCCTTTGATGCCCACAAGATAAGGTAGTTTTTGGCACTTGAGAATGATTTTGACCAACTCAAAGCACTCATTGGGCATAAGCTATCCATGATTCAGAAGGTCACCACCTAGCTTAAGGAATATAATGCCAAGTTTAATTACCAAGTAGGCCTATATCAAAAGGATATCACCTCCATGATTGATAGATGTGCCAATTGTAAGAATAGATTGGTGAGGGATTCAATTATCAACATTGATTCTAGAGCTTGACTGAGTATTTTGGTTTCTTCTCAATTGACACCACTCCTTCCTTTTCTTCCCTATCCTTCCCTTTCTCTTTCTTCTTTTTTCTTATTTCCCACTAGGAAACTATTATACCCTACCTGTTAATGGCACATCCCTTTCAAAGTTAGTTTTTGTATAATCTTTTATATAGTAACAAGATGTTTTTTTTTAATTGTGAAAGAAGATAAAAGTTTATTTTTACCTCTTGAAATATTTTTCTCCATGTGTATAACTAAAAATATTCTACCAAAGTATAGTGTCAAGTTCATCATCATCATGAAAGCATGATCATAGTCTGATGAATCATATTTGTTACAACATATGATAGGATCTAGGCCCACAAAAGACTTTTCTAACTGGAGCATCTTTTAGGAATATGATAAGCATATCTAAAAAATTGTATAAGTAAATGGGGTATTTCACTTTACAAAGTTTGGTTAATTTTTAAGACTAAAGCTATAGCTTAGAAGAGTTCTCCTTGTGTAATTTTTCCTAGTGCCAATTTTTTTTTTTTTTTTATAAAATCATTATCAAGCTTTGAGAGCATCCATAATGTCCTCCTTGTTATAGATTTCTTTCACATAGTTTTATGTTATGTAAATTTTGAGACATGTTGTAGACAACTTTGATTCAGTTGACTAATGGACTTTGTTCATGGTTTCTTGTTCCTTCCATCTATTGAAGTACAATGATTTGTTTTATATTATTTATAGATTGGTTATCTGATATACTCTTCTTTATGGTAACCTTTTAGAGTTTATATCTAGAGTATAAAATCCTTTCTACTTTAAGATTTGGAAATAGGGTGTTGATAGTCTTTTAAGGGTAGTCCTAGGCACATGGATTCAGTTGGAGGTAATTATTAATAGGATATTGGTAGCATTTTTTGTGAGCTTTTGATAATCATTTGTGCATGATTTCATTGTATCTATTTATAGGCTAAAAATCACTTGTTAATGAAAATATTGTATTTGTTTTATGAACTTCTTCGTGGTCATTTGCTAATCATCCAAAATTTTATGCATAATTTGAACAAATCTAGTTTTACCTTGCTTTACCTTATATCTAACATGTTATTTTCATATTTTAGGTGTTGTCTATATGGAAGATGTATGAAACCTTGTATATTTGAAGTGTATTCATCATATGTTCTTAAAATTATAGTGTTGTAACTCTCATTTACTTCCTATTATTATAAATGGTTGTCAAAATGGAGATTATAGCCACACTAGCATTTGTCTCTAGTAGCTTGTGTATGATGTAAATCATTTGTGCATCTTTTGTGGCAACCCTTCACAAGTGAAGTGTACAAGTTTGGTTATGCTTTGGTCATATTTCCCATTTTGTACTAATAAACCTCATGGAGATCAAAGTGTAAAAATACTTCACATGAGCAAGCTACCTTAGTAGGTATTGTCACCTTGGTTTAGGTAGAGCCAAAAGTAGTATAAAATTAACCATACCATATGTAGGTTCCTTCCAGTCATTTTCTCCATTTGGTCTATTTTAGATGATAAACACTCCCCCAACTATAATGACATACTAGAATGTTTCTCATGTTTCCTTCCCATCCTCTTCAAGTGTGCAAGGCTGAATGAAAGAGGTGTATAATTTGGAACCAACACATTGGATCCACCAATAAGGTTAACATGGTATAATTCTAAATTTGGAATATTATTATTATTACATTTACAAGTTTATCAAAGAATTAGATCAAATAGAGGTATCCTTAGGAGAGATGTCACTCAGTTAAATTCACCAGCCCAATGAGACCAACATAAATGATTTACTATGGCCTTATTAATTGGTTCTACCATCACCATAGTTGGTGTAATCCATGATTTACTTAGGAACCCTGAGAAGTACCTTCATTCATTCTCTTTTTGTAGGATGAATCAAAGAAGAAAATTTGAAAGCCTTTAAGACCTTTAATAGGGTTATTGAATGTAATTAAGGAATATGCTTCATGAAAAATATTCCATTTTACCTTGAAATATGTTTCTTATGAATAATTATTCAACCTTATATAAAATTCAATTACATCATGAAACCAATGTTATGAAACATTTATGGCACAATTTGGACAAGTTACAAATCCTAACGTAATATACCAATTTTTTAATAGTATGATAAGGAAACCAAATGAACCAATTAGATATTTCAACATAATATTTAAAAATATTTATAATGATGTGGATAATTCATACAAACCTATTGCTAACATATCCCTTAAAATGTATAAAAACATGTTGGATTCTATGACTGTGATATTCTTGCATAGAGCTCATAATATCAATAACTTAATAAAAACCTATGCTAAAGACATCAATATTGATAGATAACTAAATCCTCAAATATAGGATTTGGACACACCTAATTTAAATCAAAATTTCCTAACCCTAAATACCATTTCAAACACCAATCAGGATGTCATGGTGAACAATCAGAACCAAGTTTTCTCTTAGTTGCCACTAACTCATGCTACACCAAACCAAAACCTAAGTTTATTTGAAAAATCATGTACCTATGCCTAATAAATATAAATATAATAAATATTTAGTCCCAATTAACACTTATACCATATAGGGAACAAATTATGGTTCTACTAAAACTAAATTGGATGCCATTTAATGAATGGTGCATAAACTTAGTAATGATTTTCTAAGCATGCATAAACACTTAGGTAACGCTGTCTCAGAAATAACAAATAATAATTTTATAGTTTAGATATATAACATACCCTTCAATAGGAATATAAATAACCATAATTGTATCCTAAAAAAATTCTTGAGATGAACATTTGTGAGCCAACCTTACCTAACTAGTATATAGTAAAAAATACTACCTACCATGATTAATTAGATTGCATATAAATTTGTAATATTTTTTGAATATTTTGAACTGAGATGGAAAGATATAATATTATCCCAAATCACCCTGATTCATCTATAATTGTTGCTCCCAATAATTCTAGTACACCATGGTATTTGAGACCTATGAGTTCTCATTCCCTTTTGACGATGAGAATGAGATAGAAGATAACACATATTAAATTCATTATTTTCAATAATTCTAAAGAAATAACTATAATTTGAGAAAAAATAATCAACATCCTATCCTGACTTCCATACCTCATAATAATAATGCAATTAATCCTAACCCAAATGCTAATAATAATCCACTTCCTCCTAAATTAAATGATCAATATCAATAGGTTGATCCATACAATAAGAGTGGATATAATATAATTAAAGACATGAAGAAAACAAAGGTTAATATTACTCTATATGAGTTAGCTTAAATTATAGAACAAAGAAAACTTTTTCTCAAAGATTTAACCAGCAATCCATCTATTGAAAAATCAAAATCAGTTCATGATAATATGGTCATGTATAAAGATAAACCCACCTTTCTTATTATCTATCATAATATTTGGGAAGAATGTGCGTAATTTATTAGTTGACTTAGATTATTCAACCAACATAATTCCCACTAGAATATGTACAAGACTATGGCTAATTCTATATAATTTTAAAAAGGTGGTCTTATAGTTAGATATATCTCTAGTCTTAGTTGTTGGAGAATTGCTAAATGTCCACATGCAACTTGTGTATGAGCCACATGTTTAATAATACATTAACATCCTTATAGTTAGAATTACTAAGTCTTATGGTTTACTCTTGAGATATGATTAGTCAAAAATATTGAATGGATACATAGCCACATATTTTTCACATATGTGGCTACCTCAGAGGGGAGTGTTTAATCAAATTATAGTTGGCAAAGAACCAAAAATGAATCATGAAATCACAAAATGCAATGATAAATAGGAAGAAACTTAATTTTATTCATTATATGTGCAAGTTTATACTTTCAAAAGAAATATTGAGAACCATGAATGATAATTTAAAGGTCCTTTGTAATTATGGAACTTATTTTTTGACAGTGCTTAGTCAAAACAAGGCTCTAGTATTGGCATAAAATTTAATGATCCTAATGGGAGTCAATACCTTTATAACTTAAGGTTATATTTTACATGCACTAAAAATCATGTATAGTATTAATCCTTTATCTTGGGTATCCAATTCACACTGAAACATAATGTCAATTAGTTTTAAATGTTTGGAGATTTAGAGCTAGTTTTCAACCAAGTTAGAATTCAGTATCAATGTAAACTATCATATTTCAAGAAATATAAGTAATATCCTATGATATGATAGAATAATATTAATATTTTAGTATAAAATATATCTAAAGAGATAAAACATAAATAAAAAAGTCATTAGCTTCTGTTATAGTAAATTTATCCCTATTGTAGAAGTCAAAAATTCAAAAAAAATTTGTAAAATTAGTGTCATGTCCTTTGATTCCTAATAATGTTAAATTTTTTTCATTATTTTATGAGGAAAAACATATAAATTTATTTCATTAGAAATTCTAGTGCTTTTGAGTCTCAGATTATTGATGAAAATGATTTCATCTCAAAGAATAAGGAAAACAAGGAAGATGGTATTGTCTAATTAAAGGAAAATTGAATACCTAAAGGAATGGTGTCATTAAAAGGAGTTTTTGACATGGATCAAAAATATAAAACATAGAATCTATCCAAAAAATAATAATCTTACTTTGATAAGGTGAATTTAGGAATATATTAACACCCCCAACATGTCAATATTGGAATGAGTTATTCTGGGAAGAAAAAAGATAGGTTAAAGGATTTATTGATTGAATATAAGGATGTGATTGTCTATAATTATGATGACCTAAATATTTTTTATCCTAGATTTATTATGCACACCATACATCTTAAATAAGAAAAAAAACCTTTCAGGTAGAGATAAATACTAATGAATCCCCTTGTAGATCCTCTCATTCAAAACAAAGTCCCAAAAATGTTAGAAGCTAAAATTATATTTCCAAATAGACATTCTTCTTGGGTCTAACCAATCTGTTTTTTGTACAAAATAATAATGGTGAAATCATATTGTTCATTAATTTAAAAAATCTCAACCAAGCTTTAGAAAAGGATAATTATCCATTTATGAAGTAATATAGATGGTTAGTGGATCCAAAATGATGTCTTTTTTGGATAGATTTTTAGGTTAAAACTAGGTGTTAGTCGATAATGATGAGAAAATGAAATCTACTTTCACTACTAAATGAGGAACTTATGTATATAAAAGGATAGATTTTGGATTAATCAATGTAGGTTCCATTTTTATCATGCCATGGATTTTGATTTTAAAGGACTCATTGGTAAGTGCATCATGATTTACATGGCTAAGATAACTATATTCTATGGCCCATTTTTTGAGAGTATTTGAAAGATGCAAAAGGTATAGAATCTCATTAAATTTAAAGAAAATCATTAAAGAGTTCAAGCTATCTTAAAAATTGCATAACCTGATAGTAAAAGGGATCTCAAGTATTTTTTTGGAAAGATAATTTTTGTTCTCAAAGTCATTTTAGGATTTATGGAGATTGTGAAAGCATTGAATACTATGCTAAAATATGATGCAAAAGTAGAATGGATATTAGAGATGAAGATAATAATTAGGACATTAAAAATACTATTTTCACTTGGATTTGTAACCTTTGAGGAGATGCCAAGGCTCTCATCATCCAAGTGGCACAATGGAATCACTTCTAGGCTTATGGGTAGCCTAAGGAATGAAGTGAATCTCTAGATAGGGCTTGATCACTTGATGAACCACTTGAATAAGAACACTAATAACTCTTGGGGGTAGAAAGGGATAAATATAACTAAAATCAAATCTAAAATATGGAGGTGATACAATAGATCTTTTTTATGACTTCCAACCAATTGTATTCCACACTTGAGACCAAGAAACCAACTAAAACATACACTTTCCCAAATCTATGTCTTCTTGCATCAATATTACATTGTGGGGTTATAGATGATATGCAAGGCTAGGAGGAATATAAAAAATTTCTTGAATTACTATAATGAAAATAATACTCAATTAAACCATTAACATCTCATAGAACACTTCACATGCCCTATAGGAAGAGGATGTAAATAGGTGAGAAAATGAAGTACAATGTCAAGGAATTCATAGTCTTTACTGAGAAAATTCAACATTTAATTAGAGAATACTATGAATAGTTATGAGAGAGGTAAACACTTATTTTATTGATCAAAATGTATACAATTGAGTAGGGCTTCACCATACTCAGGTGGAACATCCAATACAATGCCAAAATGGCCAACTCTTATAGAGTTTGAGAGAGAAAGAGAAGTCCAAGGGTCACAAGGACACTTTTAAATCCAATAATTTTAGTTATCCATGCATGTAAAGAGGATATGGGTTGAATCATTAAAGGTTAGGAGCAACAAGTGTTAGTATAAACATCAAAGTAGGGCAAAATGGCATAAAACTCCTCCTTTTGCACAAAAAAACTACCCTTATGATTGGAGCTTTTGAGTGACTTGTATTTAATATAATTAAGTTAAAATTTTTGGGATGGAAGGAGAGGATCTCAAACATTCCTCTATATGAAAATTTTTCATGCTTCGTCTTCTAGAATCACCTAGTAGAGAGCCATCATCATCTTCTATATTGAAAACTACCCTTCTATGCACCCTATATGCTTGTCCACAAAATTGGCATCATTTTTCTATTAAAATCAATTGGATGAAGTTTTTGACACTTTTCAAGACCCTCCATGTCCTTAAAAGCATCAGGGGAACTTTAAAATACTTTAATTAAAGATTTTCTCTCCTTTCTCTAGCTTGTGCATTAGTCTAATTTTGAATGGCTGAAATTAATGGCCTTGTTAGATCACTTAGAGGTTTATTCATGAAATTAAATGAATATTTATAGTTATATTAAGTGTAAATATTTCACCTAAACTTTTTTTCATCTCCTAATTCATCTTTTAGCCTACACAACACACAAAATAGTGATAAAAATCATGTTTCTACCTCCATACATACAATTTCATACAACTAGATGGAAAGGGAAGGATTTTTGATGATTCATTTTCAACTCAAAAAAATTTAATGAGATAAATATTTCACCTCATCAGCTATCTAACTCCATTTCTCAAGACTAGTCCTAGCTAAGGGTTTGTAAGGGCTATAGGCCTATTTTTTGTTTTAACGATTGTTCATAAAGTTGGGATGTCCAAATTGAGAAAATTTTCCAAAAATATGGCCTATGATACCCATAATAACACCTTATAACTCCTTTCATACCCTCACAAAATATGTGAGCACTTGAAAATGGCTTCTCGAGCTTATTTTCCTTTCTTATAAGCCAAAATTTACTTTAAGGTTTAAAAAAGGTTAGTTTTTGATATTATTTACACTCTAAGAGTTTTTAAACCTCTATATATATTCAATTAACATGTTTAAAGTCATTGGGAAGCTTTTCTCAAGCTAGAACTGAGAGTGACCCTCCCTTTGGACACTAGGCTTGTCTTGGCAAGTAGGCCTGATTTGACTTTTAACTCCAAAAATGTCTTTTGGTGGTTTCCCCTATGTTCAAATTATTTAAAAACTTATGAATATATATTAAAAAAAAAATTCAATTTTTTTATAAATAATACCTAGACCTCCAATTTAAAGCGACCCCCTTTTTGGCCTTTTAGGTGTATCTTTGCTTAGCAGGCTCGACTGCAACTTTGGACACCTATAAGATCTAACTTGGTTTCCTACTTAAGTGAGGTGTTTATCATGTTAACCTAGGTTTATAATAGATTAATACACCTTCTTATAATTCCTAAATCATCCCAAACTCACACAATCACCCCTTTTTCACAAAACTACTTGTTCATGGACAAGGGTAAGTACCCCTATCTAAAACAAAATAAGGGGTAATTCCCCTATTTTATTAGGTTATAAGAGTATTGGAGGTATTTATTAAAGTGGTGAGGATGTTATCCATAAATTTTCAGCTTTGGATTTGGTTTTTAAACCTCTCAAAACTCCTAACATTCAAAACAAAGCTTCTTCAATGTAAATTGTGACTAATTTGATTGTTTCCTCATGTGAATGATGTAACTATATGTTTAGAATCACATCCCTACTATATTTTTATCATTAAAATTATATTTTATCCATTATATCATGAGGAAAGTTTTCCATTCTCCCTCACCACTCTAATTTTACATATTCCTTTCATATGACACCTAGTTAAGATTATGCACAATTTGACTTTATTTTGCTTTATGAGAGCCACCTGTGAGTTGCCCTTCACATATCAAGAGGTTCATGGAAATAATAATAGTTTTTATAAGGTTTTTATAGGATTTATTTTTCTTGTTTATCTTCCCTTAATTCTCACCTACACTTGAATTTCACTAAACTAAGTTTCCCTTGAACAATTGAGAAACCCTGTTTGCATGACCCCTCCTATGAGTTTCCTTACATCATGAGGTTTTGTGTTAGATGTGTGGAGGATTTATATGAGTTTTAATTGGTTTTAAAATGATTTATTAAAATATATTTCCTTTATATAACCTTAAACATCATCTTATCACCAAAAATAAGATTGTCTATCATGTCTCAATCAACAACAACTGGTTGTAGGTGTCTATGGCCCTATCCATTGAGTCATGATGCTGGTAAACTTACTTCAAACATATTATAAGGTCATAACATGAGTATTTAATTTATATAATTTAAATTATTCCCCATTGGGACTCAAAATTTACCCCTTCCTTTGACTGAGATATCTCTTCTCTTAAGACGTAGGTCAACATCTATAGAGTGTATGGACTGGGAGAGTATGGGAGCAAGAAACCCAATGCATCATCCCCTTAAGAATTATTATAGACAAAAAATGTCATTTTTAAGAATTTAAAAACACTCATCATGAATTCATAGTTTTTTTTTCAATTTGGGTGAATGAAGGTCCTTTTAGACTCAAGATTGTAGATATTACTATTTGATTTTAGTAGTTTTATGAGCTACTTAGGGTCTCTAAAAAACTAGTCTCCATTCCTAATTTACTCTCTAAAATTTTCATGATTTTTTTTGGTGTATTATAATACCAAATTAACCTATTTATAAACCCTATAAGTGTTTACACACTATTTTTAAGGTGTAACCAAAACCCTAGTGGCCTTTATTTTGCATCTTTAAGGATAAGAGCCCTGAATGAACAACCATTTGCCTTTGAACCTATTTTCAACTTGATTTAGTGGTCTATTATTTTTGAAAAGTTTTTTATTATTTATTTTACATGATACAACACCAATAAGGCTTCACAATTATTATTCAAAAACATGACATCATTAGAAGGTCCTTGTATATGCAATTGGACTAAGTATATGCAGGCAAGGTGTGGATTTGGGAAAGAAACATGCTAAATAACATGATAAAGACCACTCAATTTGTATTTTAAACCATAAAACCATGAAATTTATCAAGTACACCATAAAACCACCTTCAACACACTTCTTCCAACCTAAAAATCACTTTTGTATACTTAGGATAGAGCAATGAAGAGCATCAAGTGACTATTTCGGTGTCATGGAGCTTTGAAAATCAGGAAAATGCCTCATATAATTAATATTAAAGGTGAATTTTAAATAAATATTATTTTAATAACATTAATTAGACAACTACACTACCCTTTGGAACTACTTGCAAAACATGATAACTTGAAAGTAATGGAAAACTACCCATAACTCAAAAAACTACATCTTCTTGTAAATTGAGATGATTGGCATGTCAAAATCACTCAAAATTTTTAAAAAATCATGGAAAATATTATATATGGAGGGAAAAAATATATGGTAGTAATCTTAGCAACTAATTTGTATGGACTTGCTCAAAATGAAAGAAAACATGGAGGGTGCATAGTTTGCTAGGCAGCTTTGCATAGTCCACTTTAAAGGGATGGTTCATGAAGCACACTTATCAAATTATAAAAATTATTATATTTATTTTAAGTTATTATATTTATAATATTTAACTAGAATAATTCTACCTAAAACTATTTATATTGACTATACCAAGTAAAAACCTACAAGTCACTTCAATCTACCAAAGAGAGTAAAAGTGGACCAAAATGGTTTTGAGAAATAAATGTTAGTTTTAGATGAAAAATACATGTATTTTATATTTTTGAAGCTTAAATTTCATATTTAAATGTTTTTCAAGTGGCACACTTCTCAAGGAGTTGTAAAAGTGTCCTTTTCTGTTTCTTTGGCCAAGAAAATTACCTTTTCTTTGAACAAATTACCTTTTATTTAGTTATGTCACTTATTAATACTTATAATGACACACGTGTCATGAAATAATTTTTTTTAACTTTCACATTTCCCAATAAACCCGTACAAAGCATTAAATGCACTATTTAGACCCTTTAAAATGACTTATAATGATAAACGGACCTAGAAAATGCTTAACCAAAGCTAGTACAACATCAATTGATGCTAATTAACCTATTAAACAACTTATTACAACATATTATACCCAATTATATGCCTAAAAGTGATTTTTTTACTTGGGGTGTTGTATTTTGACCTAAAAGTCAAAATTGGTCAACAAATTGGTGACTCATAGTTGTAGTATGCCTACTATACTAACTAGACCAGTAGCCTTATCAGTCCATTGGGTTTTTGGAGTCATCTAAGGACTATGATAAAAAAGAGACTTTAACCATTAACTCAAACCGTTGATAAAAAAGACAACTAGTGACTACCTCTACCACACAAGGGAAAAGATAAACATAATAAAGAAAATAAACACATAAGATACATACATGTGCATAATCACTTAGGGGAGTAAAAGGGAAACTATTATATACAATTAACCATAGATATACCTCCCCCTAGATCAAAAGGGAAGATTGACATTATTCTTACTTCATGGCATGAAGGATTAGATGAGTCAATAAGCCTTTTGTCTCTTAGCAATATTACCTCCATGCCTCTCACAAAGTCTGCTAATCTCATTGGCATGATGCTCATTAAGAACCAAGAAACTCCAAACAATATGACCAAGGAAATGAACTCTTATTGTACAAGATCACTTGTTTCATGTTAATATCTATTCACTTTCTCATGATTAACTTCCATCCTCTTTATAGGCATGATTTCAAAAGGATTGATTTCATGTTCCTTAGAATCTTTAGGCCAATATGATCTTTCTTTATCATTCAAGAGCTGATGAGTTCCTTATAAAGGGTGATATCCCCTCTTGATGACTTCAAATATATCATTCTCAAATTTACAAACCGCTTGAAAGGATAAATTTGAAAGCTTGTTTCTCCTTTGCATACTTACTTGAGTCCTAATGTTACCTTCTTCATCCTTGATCAACTTATGGTCTCCTTAGAGAAGAGTATAACCTACTCCAATGACTTCAAACAAGTCATCTAAATACTGATTATGAAGTTTTCCATGTTCATCTATGGTGTCTAACAAAGTGAGGAAGGAGTTAATGATCATTTCTTCTTCCTTGGAAAAAAGGAAACCTCTTTCTTCTAAAGCTTATGAGTTGTATTTTATTCACCAAGGGGAGTGACTATGGTGATCTCCTCATAAACACTCATGAATTCTTATTTATCAGCCATTAATTGAACATACTCTTCTTCATTTGCCTCTTTCAAGATAGGCTCTTCAACATAAGGAAAGCATTCTTCATCAACCAAAAAAAGAGATTTAATATAAGAACTTAACTTCTCCTCATAACTTAAGACCTCTTGAGGGATATTAAGTTATGTCTTAGTTGGTACAATCCAATTTTCCTTTTCAAAAACCTCAATATCTTTAACCTCTTCCATGTTGATGCCAAGACTAAGCATCTCGAAATTGTGTGATCTAGCCTAATGAGGCTGCCAAAGAGGTATGTTTTTCTCAAGTAAGAGCTTTCTTTCCCTGTTAATTAGCTACTCCTCTTTTGGTTTCCATACCATAGGTCCATTAAGGCAAAGGGTAATAAGATTAGGGAAAGATGAACTAGTTGGTGGATGTGGAAAATAGAACTCAAGGTCATATGGAAAATATAAGGTAAGAGGCTCTTTTGGAAGTTCATGAGAAAGAGGAGGTAGACCTTGAGCCAATATCACTTGATTTTCTTCCTTCCAATTGACCAATCCTTCTTTAACATCAAAATTATCTTGATTACTCTCTTGATGAAGGGTAGATGGGGTGTGTTTAGGCATAGGATCTTATTTTGGGTCTAAACCTTCCATCTCACCTTGACTAAGCAATGTCATCTTTGCCTCTAATTCCTCAATTTTCTTGGCTAAGTTCTCTTGGAAAATATTCTATTGAAGTTGATAGGAATCATCATGGGAAAAACTATTTCATGAAGGCTTCCATGAAATAGGGGGATTTTCTTGAGTAAGGGTGGGATGGACTTGAGAAGTCTAGCTTCATTTTACACTTTAAACTCTTTGACAATGCTCTTCTCTTCTTCCTTACCCCATGACTTTACTATCTCACTCCAACCCATGTTCTTAGGATTGTAAATATCTTCTTGAGTAAGGATATAAGGTTTTTGTGTAGGATTAATCTTTTCTTCAATTTCATATTCTTTGACAAGGATTTTCTCTTCATTCTTTCCCCATGACTCAACTAACTTAGTCTAGCTCATGATGCTAGGATTAGAGATCTCCTTTTGGGGTGATGGGAATGTGATTTTTAAGGAAAATGAGGGTTTGGAATCCACTTCCTTGGCTACCAATATGGACTATTTCATATTCAGATTTTCCAACTCAATCTACCTATTAATATTGGCTTCAAACACAAGGTCTTTCTTCTCAACTCTCTCTTCCAAATGATTAGGAAAAGAGAGATTTTGATAGGCTTGATTTGGCTTATGATTAGGGGTTATCTATGGCTGATGTGGAACTTGGGGAAGTGGATAAAAATGATGATATGTTTGGCAAGGATTCCTTTCATGAACTTCTATCCTATCCTCTAAGGAAGAGACTAAACCACTCACATCAAGCATCTCACTTATGAGCCTTTGACAATTGGCTCTCTCAATAGGTACCCACTCTTTCTTGACTAAGTCTAATGCATTTATCACCTGATGGATGTAAATATTATAAATATTTTGACCATATCCCCTTTAATTATCAAGATCAAACGTATATCTTTCATACCACAAAAGTGCTTATTTGAAGGTGGAAAAGGGTTGATTGGAGAAAGGATTAGGTTGACTAGGAGAGGTAAAAAATTAATAAATATAGTTCTAAGACTTATAAAACTCATGATGTGGCTGAAAATGGTCATATTAGGACTGATAAAGGTCATATGAATGTTGATAAATATCATGGAGAGGTTGACCAAGGAATATTTCATATTGGTATGGGATGGGCAAAGATGGATATGTCTCACCAGCTTGTAGAGGGAAAAATTCATAGCCATAGGCAGCCATGAAACTTAATTTCAAGTAAGAACATAAAGAAACACATTACCAAATTTCTTTAAAGGATCACTTGGGCTACTTAACTAGCTAACATGTTTTTAGAGTCACCATTAGTGTTTACATATATGCCTTAAAAGGTTGATTATTGAGAGACAACACCAAAAAATATCTCAATATCTTGGAACAAGAGTCCCACCAAGAATTAAAAAAACTATTTTCACTTGTATTTTTATCATTTTAGGATATTCCAAGGCTCTCCTCATCCAAGTGGAATAATTAAATCACTTCTAGTCTTGTGGGTAGCCTAAGGAATGAAGTGAATATCTAGATAGGGCTATCTCCCTTAATGTACCACTTGAATAAAACTACTACTAACTATTGGGGGTGTGAAGGGATAAATATAACTTAAAACAAACATAAACTATGGAGGTGATACACTAGATTATTTTGATGACTTCCATCCAAGTGCATTCCACACTTGAGACAAAGAACCCAACTAAAACATACACTTTCCCAAATCTATGTCTTCTTGTATCAATATTAAATTATGGGGCCATATATGATATTTAAGGCTTGGAGGAATATAATAAAATGTCTTAAATTAATCTAATGAAAATACTACTCACTTAAACCATTAACATCTCTTGTAACACTTCACATGCCCTACAAGAAGAGCTTGTAAATAGGTAAAAGAATGAAGTACAATGCTAGGGAATCCATAGTATTCACTAAAAAAAATCACCATTAAATTATAACACACTATGAAAAGTCATGAGAGAGGTAAAAAATTATTCATTTTATTTATCGAAAGGTGTAAAATTGAGAAAGACTTCACCATACTTATGTGGAGCATCTAATACAATGCCAAAATGGCCAAATCTTATAGAGTTTGAGAGAGAAAGAGAGAAATATAAGTCCAAGGGTCCCAAGGACACTTATAAATCCAATAATTTTATTTATCCATGCATGAGAAGAGGATATGGGTCAAACCATTCAATTTCAAGAGCAACAAGTGTCAATCTAAATCATCAAAGTTAGGCAAAATGGCACAAAATTCCTCCTTTTTCATAGAAAAAATACCCTCATGATTGGAGCTATTTTAATGACATGTAACTGATATAGGTAATGTAAAATGATTTTTATAGAATTATAGGCCCTCATACTTGCCTATATATGCATTGGTTTCATGCTTGTTCTTCTAAAATCACCTGGTTAAGTCATCTGTTATCTTGAAAAATACACTTTCATGCACACTATACACTTGGCATCAAAATTGGCATAATTTATCCATGAAAATACATGGGAGGAAGTGTAATAAACTTTTAAATATCCTTCATGGAATCATAATAATCAAGGGCACCTTAAAATCACTTTACTTGAAGATATTCTCTCCTCTCTTTAGCTTGTGCATTAGGCTAGTTTTGAATGGTTGAAATTAATGGCTTATTTTGAGTAATTATAGGTTTATTCATGAAATTAAATTAATATTTGGAGTTATATTAAGTTTAAATATTACACCCAAATTTTTTTCATCTCCTAATTCATCGTGTAGCTTACACAAAACACACAATAATGATAAAAATATTGTTTCTACCTCCATCCGTACAATTGCATACAAATATATGGAAATGGAAAGAGATTTTTTGATTCCTATTTAAATTCCAAAAGTTTTCATGAGAAAAATATTTCATCTAATCATCTATCTAACTCCATTTCTCAAGACTGGTCCTAGCTGAGGGTTTGCAAGGGTTTTAGGCCTATTTTTGTCTTAATGATTGTTCATAAAGTTTGGACATCAAAATTGAGAAAATTTTCAAAACATATGGCCTATGAGACCCTTGATAACACCTCATAACTCCTTTTGGTCCCATTCATATCATCACAAAATATGTGAGCACTTGAAAATTGCCTCTCGAGCTTGTTTTCCTTTTTTGCAAGCCAAAATAAACTTCAAGGTATAAACAAGGTTAGTTTTTTATATTATTTTCACTATGAGAGTTTTTATACCTCTATATACATTCAATTAACATTTTTCAATTCATTGGGAATCTTTTCTCAAGATAGATATGAGAGTGACCCTCCCTTTAGACACTAGGCTTGTCTTGGCAAGTAGGCCTGATTGAATTTAAATCCAAAAATACCTTTTGGTGGCTTCCCATATGTTCATATGGTTCAAAAAATTCTGAATATATCTTAAAAACATGTTAAAATCTATTATAAATCATACCTATACCTCCAATTGAAAGTGATCCCCTTTTTAGCCTTTTAGGCGTATCTTTGCTTAGTAGGCTTGACTACAAATTTGGACACCCAAACCATATAATTTAGTTTCCTAATTATTTTTGGTGTTTTTAATGTTCACTTAGGTTTATAACACCTTCATAAACCTTCATATAAGGTCTATATCATCCCAAAGTCACCTAATCACCCCTTTTTCACAAAACTGATTGTTCATGCATAAGGGGAAGTATCCCCTGTCTGAGACAAAATAGGGGGTGATTACCATATTTTATTAGGTTATAAGATTATTTTAGTTACTTATTAAAGTTTTTATAATGGTATCCATAAAATTTCATCTTTGGATTTGGTGTTTTAACCTCTCAAAAATCCTAACATTCAAAACAAAGCTTCTTCAATGCAAACTGTGCCTGATTTGACTATTTCCTCATGTGAACTATCTAACTATATGTTTATAATACCATCCATAATACATGTTTATAATTAATTTTATATGGTATCACTTATATCATGAGGAAGGTGGTCTATTCTACCTTTCCTTTATAATTTTACATATTCCCTTCATATGACACCTAGTCAAGATTGTGCACAATTTGACTATGTTTTGCCTTATGAGAGACACCTTTGAGTTTCCCTTCACATATAAAGAGGTTCATGTAAATAATAATTGTTTTTATAATGTTTTCATAGGATTTTTTTTTTTTTAATCTTCTCTTAACTCTCACCTGTACTTGAAGTTCACTAAACTGAGTTTCCCTTGAACAACTAAGAAACCCTGTTTGCATGACCCCTGCTAGGAGTTTCCTTACATCATGAGGTTTTGTGTTAGATGTTTGGAGGATTTATATGAGTTTTAATTGGTTTAAAAACTATTTATTAAGCCATATTACCTTTATAAAACCTTAAGCATCATCTTATCACCAAAAATAAGACTATTTGCCCTGTCTCAGTCAGCTATAACTAGTTGTAGGTGTTTATGACCCCATCCATTGAGTCATGATGCTGGTAAACTTACTTAAAACATATTTTAAGTTCATACCATGAGTATTTCACTTTTAAAAGGTGAATTATGTTCCATTTGGACTCAAAAGGTACCCCTTCATTTGATTGAGATATTTCTTCTCTTAAGACACTGTTGTAGGTCAACATTTATAAAGTGTACAAACTGGGAGAGTGTGGGAGCAATATACCCAATGCATAATCCCCTTGAGAATTATTATAGTCCAAACATGCCATTTTTAAGTATTTTAAAACACTCCTCATGAAGGCATAGTTTTGTTTTGCAATTTGTGTGAAGGAAGGTCCTTTTGTACTCAAGACTGTAGATATTACTGTTTGATTTCAATGGTTTTATGAGATACTTAGGGTCTCTAAAAAAATAGTATCCGTTCATATTTTTCTCTATAAACTTTTCATTATTGTTTTCTTGTGTATAAAATACCAAATTCACCTATTTGGACACCCTATAAGTGTTTGTAAACTATTCGTAAGGTGCCACCAAAACCCTTATGGCCTATATTTTGCTCTTTTAGGGATAAGATCCCTGAATGAATAGCCATTTGATTTTGAACCTATTTTTAACTTGATTTATTGGTCTAATCTCTTTTAAATGTTTATTATTATTTATTTTCCATTATATAACTCCAAGAAGGCTTCACCATTTCTCTTTAAGAACATGACATCATTAGAAGGTCCCTGTATATGCAACTGGACTGAGCCTATGTAGGCAAGGTGTGGATTTGGGAAATATACATGATAAATAACATGATAAATATGACTAAATTTGTATTTTAAACCTTAAAACCAGCTTTAACACACTTCTTCCAACCTAGAAATCACTTTTGTACACTTGAGATAGAGTAATAAAGAGCATCAAGTAACTACTTGGGTATCATGGAGCTTTAAAAATCATGAGAATGCCTTGGAGAATGGAGTTTAAAGGTCAATATGAAAGAAATATAAGTTTAATAACATCAATGAGACACCTACACTACCCCCTAGAACTACTTATAAAACATCACAACCTGAAAGTGATGGGAAACTACCCATAACTCAGAAAACTACATCCTCTTACAAATTGACATGATTGGCATGTAAAAAAAACTCCAAATTTGAAACCAAGAATGGGGAGTGTTATATATGGAGGCCAAAAATATCTAGGAGTAATCTCACCAGCTATTTTTTATGAACTTTTTTAGAATGAAGGAAAACCTGGAGGGTGTATTGTTTGATAGGTAGTTTTACACAGTCCACTTTGAAGGGATGGTTCATGAAGCACACTTAACCAATTATCAAAATTATTATATTTATTTTAAGGCCTCAGATTGTAGAGTATTCACCTATAATATTTATTCTTGAAACCATCTTTGCTGACCATAACAAGTAAAAACTTACAAGTCACTTTAATCTGCCAAGGAGAGTGAAAGTGGATCAAAATGGTTTTGAGTAAGAAATGTCAGTTTCAGATCAAAACAAATATTTATTTTAGATTTGGGAAGTTTAAGAGTCATATTTACATGTTTTCCAAGTGGCCCACTTCCCAAGGCACTATACAAGTGTCCTCTCTTTTTTTGGCAAAGAAAACTACCTTTTCTCTAAACAACCTACCATTTCTTCAATTATGTTAGATTCCTAAGAATTATAAGGACACATGGGGCATGAAATCATATTTTTCAACTTGTATATTTCCTAAGAAACCTATATAAATCATTAAATTCACTATTTAAACCCCTCAAAATGACTTAGAATGATAAATGAACCTAAAAAATGCTTAAATAAAGCTAGTACAACATCAATTGATGCAAATTGACATATGAAACACCTTATGACAACATATTATACCCCTTATATGCATAAAAGTGAATTTTTTTACTAGGGGTGCCCTATTTTGACCTAAAAGTCAAAATTGGTCAACAACTACCATTACCCAAGCTCTAGTTATGATCAATCTTGATTTTGACAAGGATTTATTCTTGTTTTCATTTGCATCATAACATAATATAGTAATAGTGCTCAATTAAAATTTTAATGATAGTAAAAATCTTATATACTTTATGAGTACTAATTTTAAAGAACTAGAGTTAAAATAATACAAGATTGATAAAAAGTTGTATGCTTTGATCAATGTGTGAATAAATCTAGGCACTAGATTCTAAGAAATAATACATATGCAATTATTCTAGACCTAGTGGCTAAGATTAAACTTGGATAGAATGAGATATATTAAAGAAGAGAAAAATGGATGGTCAAATTAAAATAATTTGACTTGGAAACCAAACCTACCAAAATGGTACAAGGAAAAGGTATTATTAAACTAATGGAGAATACTGGTCCATGTATCTCCATTGAGTAGATTAACTAGTTTCAGGTAACTAGGGGGATTGGTACACCCAGATCATTCATTACCTACTTAAAAGAACATGCCCTTCTAAATTGAATATAGAGCAAAGGTGAGCACTCAAATTTGTTGAACACAGTAATTGATGTTTGGTTTTCATTGATGTCAAAGAGAGAATGTGGTACTAATGCATTATTGACAAAGTTATTAGTTGGATAGTTTGAAGAGATGTGGCACATTTACAATTATATAAGGACAAATAAGAAGTTTTAAGGCATCCATAGATGTCTTGGTGAAGATTTGGTAAGTTATTTGATCATTTGGAATGAGGAACTTGCATCTTCCTACTTTAGATAAGTTAGACCGTCACTACACATCAGGTAGATATGAATGAACCAACAAGTTTATGCATTTAATATAGGGTCTCAGAGAGTCAATCAAGGTCAAAGGATTTTATAGATATGTTGTCTATAGTTTTAAAAAGGTACCTTAAAAATTTGGGCTCTTGAAGTGTTTTCTATCTCAAGTTATAAACCTTTAAAGTTTCTCTTATAGACTGGGTTGGGCCAGAGATCATAAAGGTTAAATATGCTAAAGTCTGAGGTCACTAGTTAGTTAATCTAATAGTGAGCATTTGTCATCTTGATCTTGATCCAATGGTGTGTATTTAGTCAAAATGTCAAAGAATATAATATTTCAAATCCTGGTGACAAGTGTCACTATCTCATTGAGTTGACATAATATAAATAGTTCACAGGCATTGATATTGACAGAGATCAATGGTGCAAGTTTAGTCAAAAGTTAAATGTGTATAAGACACATATATTTACTAAGTGGCACAATCATGGGAGCTCTGATCTAAGATTGGCAATGAGAATTATAAGATAAAGATCAAGCTAATCCAAGGAGATTTATGGAGTGCATTTGTTCAAAGTTTCTAGGGTGTATAATATGAGGTCAACATGCTTGATGTTTAACATATGCTTAGTGATTGTTGGAATTTAAATATTCAAATTTGTGAATAAAACTAGTGATTAGTTTTTGGGCTAAATTTTTTGATCCAAGATGAATTTCTTGATGTAGTAAAAATAAAAGTTGTAGAGGACTTCAAGTTATATCCATAAAACCTATTTATAAGGTCTAACTATATATAAAGTTAAATATATGGAGCTTAAAAGTTGAATATTTATTAATTCATGGTGTTCCCATGTACAAAAACATGTTTGATCAAATTATGCTTTATTAGAAAGGTGTTTTGGTAAAATAAATCACTTGAATATGTCTTATAGATTATATGGAGTTGACCCATATAATTTAAAGTGATCTCGTGTTCTTAATTTGCTTGATGGAGTGATAAAAGGGTGAATAGGCCTCCATGAGATATATAAGGGCTACTAAGGCCTAATTGAAAGGTGTAAATGCTTAGGTGTGACCCATATATGCTATGGCTGACCTATGATAATATATTAATGTGTTAGATATCTTAATGACTAAGGTAAGTCTTATGGCTAACCAAGAAGATAATACTCATAAAGACTCTAAATGGTGGATACCAAGGCAATGATTTTTAGAATTTTATGTGTGAATTGAGAGAAAAAAATATAGAGGTGAAGAAATAAATTAGAGAGAGTGTGCTCAGTTGATGGACTGAAGTAAAAAATAGATTAAGGATGAGTGAAGAAGACTATAGAGATCCAAAAGGGTGATTTGGATGAATTTCTTGTATGAGTAAGTTTGAGTGAGTGTGAAGAGAGTTGTTATACATTTTTTCTCCAATCAAATTAATCTGCAATCAAAATTCAAGAGTTGTTATTTTCATAGGTGTTGTGTGGATTCTCAACATCTAGAATAAGTGGGCGATCCTTGTGAAGTAGGTGCTTCACTAAAAGGTCTCATGTTTGTGATAATATTATAATATAAATAGTCCATGTGTCTATAAACTTGAGAGTGGGTTTTATTACCCAAGAGTATTTCCCATGTAGATCTTATGCTATGTGTATGATCTTGCATCATCTTGTTTATTCATTATTATGAACATCTTGTATGCTTTATGAATGCTTGTGGTCATTAATTAAGAATTTAAAATGATTGAAATTAAAGTTTTAAATATCTTGCATCACTAATTTACCCCCTCCCCCGACTCAGTGATTGTCCTTCCAATAATTGGTATCAAATCAAGCTATTCATTTCAAGTTTAACCATTTGAAGGTGATCAAAGGTATATTATGGAAAGTAGATAGATGTAGGTTTTCTCTACAAAGTAATTAATACTTTTCAATGGGTCAAATTATGCTTTATAGAGTATAAGGATGAGGATATACATCATGTCTCTAGGGTTTGATATTGGGAAATCTATCATGGATGGTTATACTATACCAACTACTCCTCCAACTAGTGTTGCTAACAAGAAGTTGAGTGAGAATAATTCGAAAGCCATGAATTATACAATTTATGGTCTATTCAAGGCTAAGTTCACCAAAGTGATCCATTAAAAGTATGCCAAGGAAATTTGGGTCAAATTATAGACTAATATGAAGAAGACTCTAAGGTAAAACTAGCAAAGTTATAGACCTATTGAAGGCAATTTGAAGGTCTCAAAATGAAGGAAGAAGACACTATGACATCCTATCTTCTAAAGGTTAATGAGGTATTAAACACAATCAGAGATCTTGGAGAGGTGATTGATGAAGCCACTATAGTACAAAATATATTGAGGACTCTTACAATTAAGTTTGATTCAAAAGTTTTTGTTGTAGAATAAATTCATGATCTCACTCAGTTGAAAATGGATGAACTACATGGAATACTTACTGCCTATGACATGAGAGTTGATGAAGATAGACTTCTTAAGAATGAAGTAGCCTTCAAGGTGTTCAAGGAGACAAAATCCAAGAAGAAAAAGCAAAGTTTTAAAGATTTTGATCTTAATGAATATCAACTTGAATCCATGATTGAAAGAAAATTGAATGTAGGATTAGGTAAGTATGAAGGAAAACTTCTTTTTAAGTGTTTTTCACATGGTAAGGTTGGTAATTTTGCATCTAAATTTCCAGGTATAGATAATTCTAAACACAAAGAAGCTCATAAGGAATCTCATGAGGATGATCACAAAAAATATAAGGGTCCTATCAAGTACAAAAAATTATTTAGTACAAAAAATGGAAAGAAGGAATCATACAAAGGCAGTAAGAGCCTTTACCATGAAGAAGATAACAACTCATCTGTAGAAGTAAACACATCTAAAAGTGATGAATCTTTTCATAATGAGAACATGGAGACATTGTTCATATATTTTAATGATGATGAAGGTCAGTATTCTTTAAGTAGAAATTTATTTGGTGAACATAGCTCAAATGAAGAAGATGGGAAAGTCACTCTTGAAGATAAATATCTAGATACTATGGAAGAAATAAAGATACTACAAAGAATGAATAGAAAATAAGATTCCTTGATAAAATCCTGTGAGGATAAAATTAGACTTTTTGAAGGTAGGATGAGTAATGAATTCAAGAAGCATGATGAGATCACATAATGTTTTGAAACTCAATTTTTTACTATTCATGATGAATTGAAGAGTAAAGATGAAGTGTGTATCATGTATCAATCAGAGATAGAGTCTTTGCATATGAAACTAAATCAATTTATGAGTAAATATACAACTAATAATCTAGATAATAAGGATGAATTGATGAATACTCTTGAAGATCTTAAGATTGAGAAGAAAAATAACAAAAAAATGATGTCACAAATCAAAGTATATGAATAATAGTTCAGTGTGTTTGAAGCAAAATTGAATGATGACACTAGGGAACTTAAATATACTATAAAGCATCTCAAGCGTCAATTAGAAACTATGTATACATTCATAAAAGCCAAAGAATATGAGATATTAAGGTATGTGATTGAAATTAAGTCATTAAAAGTTGAGTTAGACAAGACATCTTGTAAGGTGAAGTCATATGTGAAGTCTGAAAATATTTCAAATGATCTTGACAATATTCTGAGTAGTCAAAAGCATGCTACTGATAGATTTGGTCTTGGATACAAAGATGAATAAAAGCATGTTATTCAAGATAAGATAAATGTTGATGTGAACAAAGACAATCAAACTTTGAATATCAATCAAGGAATGAAGGATTTGGTAGAATGAAGACAAAATAGATCAAATAACCAAATGCTATGAGGTATGAAATTTTTAATGGTCATTATTACTCTTGCAATCAGTTTGGTCATAGGTCAAAAGACTGTAGAATATCCTCAAATAATGAATTTTCATGGAATTATGAGTAAGCTAATTGGAATCATGAAGAAAATCATAAATCAAGACACTCAACAAGGAAATAATGACATCTTTTTCTACAAGTGTCAAGGATTTGGTCATATTACAAAATTTTGTAATATCTTCATCAGGAGACCAAATGATCAGGTACATGAATGAATTATTGAAAATCTAAGGAATAATAATATGTCTCAATCACAAGGTATGTATAATCTAAGAAATCTCATTTATTTCAATTATGATTTGAGAGGTTACATAGCAAGGTTCTACAAGAATGATTAGTATTCTACTTCAAAGATTATCAATCCTAACATGAAGAGAAGGATCCATAGTGAATGGAGGCCAAAGAAGGTAAATGAAAACAAGATAAAAATTGTCAGGGTGCGAAACACTGGAAGCATACAATTGATTACCAAACCAAGCAACTATAATATGCGGAAATAACCAGATTCACCAAGTAACTAGAATTCAGAATAACACAGCATATGAGAGACATTACACAACTTGTATTAACACTTTATACAGAAAAGAATACAATAAAGAAGATGCCACTTCTTCTCCACCACCTCTTCAGAGGCTCGCTACACCTCAAGTGAACAGTAATTCTTCTCCCCAAAGCTCTCCCTCTCACAGGTCCCAACACCCAACTCAAATACAGAGTTGGTGTTCACCTCCCATGCTCCACGCACACCACAAGTGCTCCACGCACTCCACAAGCACTCCACGTGCTCCACAAGTAATCAAAGTACTTCAAGTAGATCTCCCATGAACCTGTAATAACCTACACTTCAACAGACCATACTTATGGAAAGAACTTCCTTGCCTTCCTCTTTGCTCTATCCAAGTACACACCTGTACTCCAAGTAGATCCTGCCTGATACTGCTCCCTGTTGTGTTGTTGTCTATATGGTCTTGCACACCTGCAAATCAAACAACGGTTCTGCTCCCCTGTGAACCTTGACCTTGCACACACATACACCTGTAGATCAACGATCTTACTTACCATGTAGATCTCCTATATAGGACATGCAACTGTGACCAAGATCCTACACTCCTGAAGAATCCAGCTGACTCTCCAAACCAGCACCAACACGCTTGGTACTGCTGTGGAACTAGGAGGAACCCACTTGCTCACCTCACACACAGAAGGAGCAAACTTTGCTCAACTCAAACTAGCCCACTTTTCCAATACAACCATGAGTCTAATATATAGATCTCATCAAATAATAATTAGACATCTAATTACAATAATTAGATCTGCAGCTATGAGTCTAAAATTAGCACTCATCATGCAAACACTTGGTTCGTTAGCTAACTGCCCATAATTAGCTCGCAGTCGAACCACACAGGTGACCGATGCCGGTCCCTGTCTGCCTGGGGGTCGCCGACACCGGCCGATCTTTGACCGACGTAGGTTGCCTTCTTGCCCTATCCTATCGACGTCGATTGGCCTGACCGACGCTGGTGTCTCTGTCACTCAGCAACTCTCCTGCAACCTTCTCCGTGTCTGCATTAGTGAAGCTTTTAGCTCCATAATCCTAAAAAAAATGTATTATTTACCATGATAGAATAAGGAAGTTAAAATATCAAGGAACAAACCTTATCTTCCCAAATGGACAAGGAAATCAAGTAAGATCTTGAGATAAAAGAAAAGACTAAGGTTGAGAACTCATTCAAAGACAATCTAAAGATGAGGAAGGATTGTAAGTCAAGTGAGAGCTTAGAGATATGGGAATATCCTAATTTTTGGGATCTTTAGTTCCTCTATGACAATTAAGTGTATCTACATATGCTTCTTAGGAGACATCTTTTTGTGTGGAAGTAAGTATGTGTTCTCTAGGTAATGATCAAAGTGTTAATCAATACAAAGTTTGAAGTCAAAATGTAAGCAAGAAATTGTGAAATATAAGCTTGTAGATGAAGGAATTTGAATAGGTTAAATAAGCTTTAATGTTGGTTCAATAGGTTGATTAGTCAAGAAAAGGATAAGTATTTGCAAGATAAGAATATAATTTGAATATATGTTTGGTTAAGGGGTACCTAAATCAATTAGCTTGTGTGGCTTGAAGAAAATGTGTAGGATGTAAGAAGGAGCATATGTGAAGATGCTTCAGTCATGATTGAAGTGTGAAGACATCTACTATAGTTGAAAATTCAAGAAGATTGACATGATGATTTGATCAAACAAAGCCATGTATTTTGACAAGGTATTAGATATTCATGCATGAGAAAAGAGAGATTGTGAGTTATATAGGTAGACATGTCTAAGGATAAAAAAATCCCAATCTCAGAGTGGTATATGTCAAAGAATAGATGACATGAGATGAATCTTGATGTTAGGGGTAACTTTCTAAGCTTTGTGAGTAGTTTGTTATGTCTAAGGATCAAAGAAGTCCAAGTTTAGATTGGTACATGTCAAAGGGGGATAAATTTATTCATATTTTTGAAAATATGTAAGTATCCTAAGCATATTAATAGTATTTGAATGCATACATAATGTTTTGGAATGATTTTTGGCATGTTGAGGAAGAAACCTTTGTCATTAATGTTAAAGGGGGAGAAATATCATAATGAAGGATATAAATTTAAATAAGTAAGAAGTCATTATGAGGGTATTTTTACATCAATGACAAAAGGGGAGATTGTTAAGCATAGTCATTGATGTTTGGTTGTTAGTTATGTCAAAAAGATCATGTGGTACTAATGCATTATTGACAAAGTGATTAGTTTGATAGTTTGAAGAGATATAGCACATTTATAGGGATGTAAAAATAAATAATAAGTTGTGAGGCATCCATATATGTCTTGGTGAAGCTCTAGTATGTTATTTGATCATTTATAATGAGAAACTTGCATCTTCCTACTTAAGAGAAGTCAGACTGTCACTACATGTCATGAAAATATGAATGAACCAACAAGTTTGTGCATTAATATAGGGTCTCAAAAAGTCAACCAAGTTTAAAGTATTTCATGGAGATGTTTTATATAGTGCTAAGAAGGTACCCAAAAAATTTGGGCTCTTGAAGTGTTTTTTAGCTAAAGTTATAAACCTTAAAATTTGCTCTTATAGACTATGTCGAGCCAAAAAACCATCAAGTTTAACTATAATAAAGTCTAAGGTCCCTAGTTAGATAATAAATTAGTTAGAATTCATCATCTACATCTCGATATAAAGATGATTATTTATTCAAAATGTCAAATAATCAAATATTACATGCACTGGTGATAAGTGTCACTATCTCATTGAGTTGATAGAAGATCAATGGTTCACAAGAATTCATACTGATAGAGATCAATAGTGTAGGTTGAGTCAAAAGTCAAATGTGTAGAAGACATGCAGAGTTTCCAAGTGGAAAAATAACAAGAGATATGATCTAAGATTAATGATGAGCATTGCAAGATAAAGATTAGGCTAATCTAAGGAGATCAATAGAGCACATTTATTCAATGTTTCTAGGGTACACAAGATGAGGTCAACATGATTGATGTTTAATATATGCTCAGTGACCATTAGAATTTAAATATTAAAATTTGTTAAGAAATCTAATGCTTAGTTTTTTCTCTATAATTTTTGATCTAGAATTTTTTTTTGATGTAGTAAAAATCAAAGTTGTAGAGGACTTCAAGGCACATGCAGAAAACCCAATTAAAAGGTTTGAATATCTATATAGTTAAATATATTGAGATTTAAAGTTGAATATTTATTAATTTATGGTGTTCTTATGTACAAAAAAATTGATCAAATTGTGGTTTATGAAAAGGGTGTTTTAGTAGAATCAATCACTTGAATATGTCTTACAGATTATATAGAGTGGACCCCTATACTTGAAAATTATCTTGTGTTCTTAATTTGCTTGATGGAGTGATAAATGGGTGAATAGGTCTCTATGAGACCTATAAGGGCTAATAAGGACTAATTGCATGGTGTAGCTACTTATGTTTGACCCATGGATGCTATGGTTATCCTATGACAATGTATATGAGCTATGTATTAACATGTTAGATGTATTGATGATTAAGACAATTCTTATGGATGACCAAGAAGATAATATTCATGAATACTCTATAAATAGTGGAGACCAAGGCAATGGTTTCTAGACTTGTATGTGTGAATTAAGAGAGAATAATAAAGAGGAAAAGAAAGAGATTAGAGGGAGTGTGCTTAGTGGATGGAATGAAGTATAAAATAGATTTAGGATGAGAGAAGAAGATTAGAAAGATCAAAAAGGGTGATTTGGATGCATTTATTGTATGAGTAAGTTTGAGTGAATGTTAAGAGAGTTGTTATCATTATTTCTCCAATAAAAATTTAGGAGTTGTTGTTTTCATAGGTGTTGTGTGGGTCCTCAACATCTAGAATAAGTGGGTTCTTATTCATACTTAGTGGTGGGTGATCCTTGTGAAGTGGGTGCTTCACTAAAAGGTCTCATGTTTATGGTCATCTTATAGGACAAGTAATCCATGTGTTTACAAGATTGAGAGTGGGTTTTATTCCCCAAGAGGGTTTCCCACATAGATCTTATGTTGTGTTTGTGATCTTTCATCATATTTCTTATTCATTTTTATGAACATATTGTATGCTTTATGAATGATTATGGTCATTTATTAAGAGTTTGAAAGGATTTCAATTATTGTTTGAAATATCTTGCATCACTGATTCAGTCGCCCCTCTTAGTGATTGTACTTCCAACAAGATTCAAATTAGCACATTGTATTTTTAATAAAATATTGATTTATTGAAATAATTACAAATAGATTTATTTGAGAATGCATTCCTAGAAAGGAATTTGTAGACATAGTCAACAATTTTCACCAAAATATAGGTAGTGGACACCTTTTAGGGAATTCTAAAACACTCCAAGTCTTAAGGATCAAATTTTATTGGCCTACCATTTTTAAATATGCCCACAAACACATCATAAATTATCACCAATTTTAGGTTTTTGGGAAAGATAATTCATCGTTACTATGCCTCTACAACATTTGATTGAAGGATGCCATTTTTCATAGTGGGGTTTAGATTTTGTATAAATTATCATCATTTGGACATAAATTTATGTTGAATACATTTGATTATTGTATAATATGGACTAGATTTGATTCTAAAAATAATTCTCAAGAAGAAGACATGATCATATTCCTTGAAGAGAACATTCTGACTAGGTTTAAAAGCTAATTTCCTTATTATGTGATAATAGTCCATATTTCCAATCTACATAGTTCAATGAATGGTCCTATGATAATCATATTACTATTATCTATCTTAAGATTATTACCCATAATTAAATAGATTTTTTGAATCAACCAAAAAAAATTGATGCATGCCATAAATAAACTAACAAAAATTAAGCAAATAGAATGGAACCTGTTGATGAACTATGAAATATAAGAAGACATAACCAAACATAATAAAGATATGAAATCTTTAAATTTTCTATTAGTATATGGAAAACAACCAATCTTCCCCATTAATCTTAAGCTACCAATGTATCAGTTCATGTAGGAGTATATGGGGCATGATGACAAAATTTTGTTTAGGCTGTTAGACATAGTTTGAATGGAATATGCATGAACAAAAGCTTTATATAATTTTAGTAAGACTAAATATATTATCAAGATATGGTTTGAAAAAAGATCTAAAATAAAAGTTTCTATAATTTTAGATCTAATCTTATGGTATTAATCACATGAAAAAAAGAAAAACATGATAAGTTCACTGCATTATGGATTAATTCATATCAAATCTCTTAAATTTTGGGTAAAAAAGATGTTTAAAATATATACAAGGTAATGACATTAGTTTTTCTAGTCAATGAATAGTTATTAAAACATTATTCCATGGTTTCTCCAACCAGGAGTATCTCAAAATGAATGAGTAATGAATTAATAGTAATATTTTATTAGGTTTTTTAATTTCCTAGATTAGATTTCATGTCTTCATAGGTTAGATTTCCTACTTTCCTAGATTAAATTTATTTATTTATTAGATTAGGTTTCCTAATCTATTAGATTAGAGATGAGACTTGTATACACATACTATTTTCAAACTTTATTAATTACTAATGATTTCTCTCTTGTGGGAACTTGTTGAGTCTCAATCTCTCTGAATGAACACATTAAAGGTGCACTAGAAAATGGGTGGGAAGACCATTAGTGATTCATAAGAATGTTGTTCCCTTTACTACTATTTTATATCTACATAACTTTCTTCTATGTACTTCCCTAATCCTTGATTCTTTTCTTTCACACTCCTCCAAGCATTTTAATGCATTTATTAGCACCTTCCTAAGCTTAAAAATCTTTTTGATAGTTTAAATTAAACTATCAACTTGGGATGACCATGTATTCAAATTTCTAAAAACACATTATGGATCTAGGTCATATCTAGCTGACCTAGACCAAGACCTAACTTATTTTATCAATTAATAATATAGAGTTGATTAGGTCAACCTTGTTAGCTAAAATTTTGTAAAGGTTTAGGGTTAGTTCCAATTATATATACCCATCCATTTCCATCATTTATGAGAAGAGAATGGAAGAGAAGAAGAAGAATATTATATTTCACATCTACTTATCCACCATTCTACTTAAGGAGCATAGCTTAGGGTTTTAATACTTTATTTGGAGATATAGATCTTGTCTTGTGGATAAGTCTTTTGAATTCATAGAGACTTTGTGTATCTTAGAGATGACTTATCCTTGTTATCCTTATATATTTCCAATCATCTTTTCCAAGGAAGAGATTGAGGCTCGATGGGTTTTCTTCAAAGGTAAGTATTTTTAACTTTTTCCTCCTTTATAAAAGTAGATAGATTAGCATTTTTACTTATCTCCCATGCATTAAGGTTTTACCTATATGTAACTTAATTAAGATTCTCAAATGCATGTTTACTTTTTTATGTTTATTACCCCCACTTTGTGATATAAGTTTTAGTGAGCACTAGATTAGACTTTACTTTACTTATCATTTACTTAGTGAATATGAAAAAATAAGACCTAGCTAGGGTTATTTCATAGTGTTACTTGACTAGAGGATTTAGAATCCTTTCTAGTGATGTTATTATGGTAAGAGATCCCTTGGTTAGTTCTAGTAGATTCATTTTGGTCATGACCCTGAATATATAATGTATCAATAATTAGAAGTGTAAATAAGATTTATCTTATTTGAGCTAGGATTGACTAATATAGTAGTTGTATTTCCCTTTCTAGACATTCTAGTGAACCTGATGTGAATCAAACCCTTTTAGGTTTTATTTCATGCTTTGATTTTATCATTATATTATATATTTCTATTTTTTTATAAAGGTATCAAACCCATCATTATAGTTCTAATAGTCTATGCAAAGGTTTAACACATAGTCACTCCAAAATGATTTTGTTATGTTTGTGAAAGTCTTATCTAAATAAAAGTGACTTGATCGATTATCTTGGCACAATATTATTCTTCAATTACATATTTTTATACATATTTAAATAGTCAACTTTGTTCATTATTCTCCTCTTTCAATGTATATAAGGTTTAACAACTTAGTCGGGTTAGTCAACTTTGTTCACAACTTCTTTTTCATCACACAAGTTTTTTAAACTCTGTCAATCCAATTGAATCTATTAGAATTTTTTTTTGAATTAACACTTAAACATCAAATCATAAAATTTTACAATCTAAACATCTTCAAACCCACCAAGGTTCATTCTTACATTCTCTATCATTTCAATTTTTCTTTTTTCAGTACTATTTTTCACAATTTTGTAGTCTATAAAATCACAACCGTACATCCAACAAGGTTGACTTGTTGACATAATTATATAGCCTATTTTATATCTAGAAAACATAGTTGACCTGTTTGACTATGTTCTTCTAGATATTTCTTCCATATAACAATTATGATCTAATTGACTCTTTTTGTATTATTTACATATAGTATTTCTAAAACTAATTGTGTACTATTCATAGTCAAGGAATTAACCTCTTATTACTAGTATTTAAGTCATCTTTCCTTTCAATTTATTTCATGTTTAGAGTAACAAACATAGATTGATTAGGTAATTTTTTGCATTAATAATTTAGTCACACCATTTTTTTATCTTTTACACACACTTCAAAATCACTTTACACAAAAAGCATTAAAACATTTATCTTCCCAAGGTCTACCTACTCAGATTTCATAACCAAGGGGGAAGTTGACTTGGTTTTCTAGCCAAGTATAAACACATGGTTGATGGTATATATTGATAAAGCACCTGACAACCTTATCACTTGGGATTATGAAGTGAGAGGGTAGGCCCCAATACCAATCTAGTACCTTCACCAATACAAATCCCTTCTAGCTTAAAATTCTTGAAACCATCTTTAGATTACTTTCTAGTTCTTTTTTACAACCAACTTTAAATCACTTTTTAAACTCTATTATAACTTAATAACACTTAATAATGACAAATTAGTTAACATTTATTTTCAAGTTATTACTTTCTCTTTGATCATTGTATTTTTTTATTATAAAATTTGCATTAGCCAACATTGGTGCAAGGTTTGTGCTATGTGTTCTAATTACATAAATCACATTGATCCTTTTGATTATGTGCTTAATTTCATTTTCTTAGATATTATATTGTAAAACCTTTTTCTATTTTTAGAACACTATCATCCTTATCAACATAGTCTCTTATAGATTGTTCAAATTATCTTCCTACAATACATAGTTGGCCTATCTAACTATGTCTCTTTATCTTCCTATTCAATCTCCTATCTAAGAATTACATAGTCACCCTGTTTGAATGTGTCCTCTTGTATTTTTTCCTATTTATCAATACATAATTGACCTGCATGACTGTGTCTCTATTTACTCTATTCTATTCCCTATTTTATAGAACACAGTCAACTAGTTTGATTTTATATACTCTTTCCTAATTTATATTTTCATCAAATATTTAACCTCATTTTCTTATCATGAATTTCCTATTTTATGATAACACATATTTAAATCTAAAAAACATGATGAGTCTTACCAATCCTAATATGTTTCCTAAGAAATAGATTATGGCTTCCACTTTAGATGAAAGTAATGTTTATGTTTCAACTCAAACTACCAATTTGGGACTCCTACTCATGCATCCTTAGCTCATAATACTTTGTTATATTTATAATATGAGTGTGAATTAGAGTACACACTTGAAATTATTTTTTTTATTAACAAATTTTCTCAACATAGAAGAAAGGACCCTTCAACCATTTATAATCTTATGATAGGTCCTCAGGTAGAAAAAACTCTTTCACCCTTCCCTACATTCTCTTTCAAATTTGGGGGAGACACTTTATTTTATTATTAACCTTTACCTTTTATTTTTTCTCCTTCACACACCAAGGCATAGTATTCTATAACCTCTTCAATCTCCATGCCAAGTATTTACATTAACATAGTAGGTTCAATCTCTAGCATGTATTTTCCAAAGACCACCCTCCTTAATCATGCCATTAGTTCATCCTTTGATATAAATGCTAATCACACTACTAGTGATTATTTTTATACCACTGATAACCATTCCACTAGTGCATGTTTTTATACAATTCTAATCATAGTACTAGAACTTGTTTTTCTACCAATACTTCTCATGCCACTAGTGCAACACATGATACTACTCATAGTATAATCCAAGCCACTAATGCTAATATCAATGTTTCCCATGCTATACACACTAGATAAAAATGCTTCTCAAACTCATCAAATTTTATTAAAAACACTTAATCAAATAATACTTTTCAAACCAATAAAACAAATCAAATGATGCAAATGTAAAACCATCTCATTATCCTTAAAAATCAACCCCAATAAGTTTCATGGGGAGTGAAAAATCCAAATTCCCCTATCACCTTATGGATTCCCATGATAACCTTATTCATCAACCACACCTCTTTAATAAAACAATCAAACATCTCTAAAATTAACCTTTTGTACCTCAAATTAATAATATCAATATAGGAGGTGTCATACCTAACATAAGTTACAATGGGTCTACTAATACCACATTGTATTTAAAACCATTTGATAACCTCCACAAAGATTGGGTAAAAATTAATACCTTTATTTCTACAAAGGTATTAGTTAAAACACTCTCAAGAGATGCTTTAGATTGGTATAATCAAATAAAATCCCATTCTATCACTATCTTGGAATATTTGGTTAACTCCCAAGTATAAGAGTTCCAAACTAGTGATCTCCCTGAGAATAACTTAGCTCACTTCATAAATTATAAGAAAATTACAATTGAAATGGCACAAAATTTCATCAAATGATGGAATAACTTGTATAATAAATGTTAGCATAACATGGCATATGATAATATCTTTCATCTATTCACTAATTTTATATACCCCAAGTTGTAATATTTGGTTAAGACTTTTTCCAAGCACTGTAGAATAAGTCCTAAACCAAGCTAAGTGATAATATTTTCTCATGTGCCAATTTTAACCATTTCAACCTCCTATGGTCACTCACATGTTCATTAAAAACAAAAGTTATCATGCTACCAATGATGGTGTCACTGATACTTATGACATTATTCACAACATTCAAGACATCACTCTAAATAACACTATGGAGTATGTTACCCTTGTAAACAACACTAATAATACAAATTATTCCCAACAAAACAACATTAATGTCCACAAACCATTATAATTATTCAATATTCAAAAGTGTCTTACAAGGCTTCTACCACAAGATCTTCACCCCACTCATCTAATGAAAACATGGTATGATCCGAACAAATTTTGTTGGTTTCATGCAAGTTGGGGCCACTCTCACGAGACTTATAGATAATTATATAATATGGCCATGGAACTACTAACCCATGAATAGGTATTTTTGGGTTGTAATGTTTCATTACAATGATCTCTAAAAATGCCCCCATGTGATTTCTCAAGAAGAGGAGAGACATCATCTTTAGCAACACATTAGAGAAAGGTGCTCTACAAGTTATGATAGTAAAGGATATTATGTTTAAGGACATAATTGAAGTCTTGATTTATAAAATTATTATTTTCATGAGATTATTATTTAGGAAGGTGAGTTTTGTTTTATGGATATTATATGATGTATTTGTATCAAGAATTTTTTTGAGTGGTGATAGCCTTGATGTGATAAATAAGGGAATAATCCTTAGGTACTAGGATAAATGGATTTTTACAGACATGAATAAGATTTTTTTTTTATGATATAAATCTTTATGTGGATGAAAATGGGAAGCCAATGAATCAAGAGAATCAATGACAATATTTTATACTTTTATTATATTTGTGATGGTGAAAGATGCAAATTATTTAACAATGTTTCTAGCAAAGTCATGATATTATTTAAGGTTCTCACTTTTCATTGGTAAGCATCACTAACTCAATGATATGCAAGCTTAAAACTACCTAAATCATGTAAATAAGAGATATATAGATCAATGGTTGCTTTCATCCTAAGAATGAGAGATTTATATTCAACCATGCTGGTAATATTGAATTTAAATAGAATAACTAAAGGATTGCTCTTGTTAAAAGGATAAAAAAATGAAACATCTTTCCCCAGCTCCTTTTAAGAACTTGGATCAATCAAAATGGAGTATCCAAATGTCTTAATTCAATTCAATTGTGAATCCAGGTTGTTTTTCTTATTCAATAATTTTTTTTGTTCTAGGTTTATATACTTGATTTTCATGGTCTTCAAGGGCCTTGATCTCTAGACTATGAAATTTTAAAAGTAGTATTTAAGGTTTATATATTTATAAAAACCTTCGATGAAGATGATGTATTCATTGGGAATGATATCTTAAATATGTAACTGGGTAGGAATAGGTATGGTGTAAATTTCAATGGAAATCATTTTTCCATTTATTATTTTTTGGGTTCTGACCTTAAAGTCAAACTCCATCAAAAGGGTTATCCATTTGTCAATTTTATCAATACCAAAAAAGAATTTGGAGAATAGATGATGAAGGGATCTAATTGGAAAATGAATTAAATTATTTAATAAATCATATAATTCTAAATATTTTTTAGTGGAAAATATATGGAGATATAGTCACACTCAATCTGAGTGTAGTGGGTCTCATACTTAATCAACATGAATAATGTAAAAAATTCAATATTCCTTACAAGACTCATTTTTTTTAAGCATTTAAATAATTGAAATGAGTTTATAAATGTGTATAAGATTATATGTAAATCATTGGACAAATATTTCAATGTAGGAGGTTGAGGTAAGGATTTATACATGCCAAAATTATTTTATAAATAATCAATTCATTCAATATGAATAAATTTCCTGAGGAAAGAATTTATTGATTGAGTTAAATAATCCAATTAAATAAAATAAATATAAATTTCCTAAAGTTCCCAATATAATATGTGGATATGAGTGATGGATGTTGGTTTAGGCATTTTTATACTAGCTTTACAAAAAACCCTATTTCCCCCTATATTTAACAACAAAAACATAGATTTTTCTGTTGATTTGTAAATTGGATTTTATTAAATTATGATATATGATGGATATATCATTATTATGATATTTTATATGATTGGATTTATCTAGGAGATAATCTACATAGGTTTTAATTATATTGTGGATAAGATCATGAAAATGCGGGCCAAAGCATTTTGGTAGGTTTCCCTTACATTTTTAAGATTAGAATGCATATTAAAATATAAATATGTGCCCTAATTGGTAGTATATTTAGTTTTATTATAATATTTATGAGTATTTTGAATTCAAATATACCTTTAAAAAGATAACCATGATAGAAAACATCTCATGACCAAATGTAGAAGTTTATGAGAAATTGTCCATAGGACATGATTTCATTTATTTTATATTTAAGTGATCTAAATAACATGAAACTATTAAAATTTATATTTTACAATATATATCATAAAATTACAAATATAAATGTTAAAGAGAGATTTATTGCACTTACTAAATGTATAAATGACCAATAAAAGAGAGGAGATAAGGAACTTATCTAATTTTCTAGTTTTTACTAATCACTTCCCATGTGACAGTCCTCAAGATGAATCTATAATATCCATACAATTATTAAAATCAGGAAATATACTTTCAAAACCTATGTTGATGTTTTTAGTAAAGCTCAATCACTTCTAACAACTAGTATTATCCACTATCTGATAACACTATCTAGGTTGAGTGTTCTAGTATTTTATACCATTGATAACTACTCCTACCTTTATAAATGATTTATGTATGCTTTATTAAACTCAGTCTTATGCATAGATCCTAATTTTACTTCTCTTTTCTTGGAAACCCTAGCTTCAATTTACACATAATATAGAGTTGGGAAAAGGGGTTATAAATATGGGTTGGATATCCCTAAACACTACCCACTGAGTTCTTGAGTGTTTCATACATTCCAAAATTTGAAGAGGAATAAAAATTAATGTAGTTAACCCATCCAAGTGTGTGTGTGTGTGTGCTCAATCATGATCCATTAGAATGAAAAGTAATACTTTGGCTCTCATTACTTGAAAAATGCAATTTTTACCTTGTGTTTGTATTCAAAATTGGATCTATGGCTACTCCTTTTAGTGGGTTTATATGTGTATGGGTTTGTGGCAATGTGTTAAGGATTTGAAAATATATCTCTCAATGTCTATGTAAAATAGTGACCAAATTAGACCATATGAATGCTAGCTAGTGAAATGTAGGTATGACATTATCATTTATTTATATTTATAGATGAATCTTTGATATTTCATCCAAAAATAAACATAATAATGTGATTAGGTTAAAATTATAAAATAGTTTTTAGGGTCTCTTAGACATTATTTTTAAAGGTAGACACACGAAATAATGCTAACTATCCAATTATTTATGACATTATCCAAATAGGTAACATTAGTGATCTAGAATTTAGAAACAATCTACTCAAGATTATAGATAATTCTAACATAAATTAGGCCTATATTGAAAACAAATTATATAAAATTAGTCTGTCCAAGTCAATATATAAGTAAATAGATAAGGGAAACTATGCATGAGAATTAAATTTGTATGCACAAGTAATGCATGTAAAAAATGATGTTTGAAAGTGTCTAATACCAAATTTATGTGTCTAAAATTTTTTTAAATAAAAAAAATAATAGGGGGGGTGAATAGATCTTCAAAAACTTTCTTATCAATTTCATTTAAGCAATCATGAACCATTCAAGCAAGCATATAGATCTAACAAACATAAACACCTATCCACAAAAGCATAAAACACATGAACACATCACATATGTTGGAAACCATAAAGGGGAATAAAACCCACTGATATATGTAAAATTACTATATTTATATAATGAAAACACCAAATTTAGTGAAGTTCTAACTTCACATGGAGCACGAACCCCAGCTAGCTAAGCACCAACTCAGTTAGGCTTTAACAAGCACCAATTGGAAAGGAGGCACCAAAAATTATATGAATTAGCAAAAAATTATCCACATAATTTATTTTATAACCTTTAAAAGACCTTTTATCTCAACCAACTGATGATGACCACCTCTTCATCTCTTCACCCTCTTATTTCTCTCAAACTACCTTCTAGGCTTTTTTACTCAAGTAGATCTCTTCTTGACTTGATTAGATCATTTGACCTTGATTTTAATACATAGAACCTATGTCATATATTTATAATAGTTTATATATTCTCTTAATATGGTCTAAAATACCTCCTTCTTCTTACAAATACTCTATTTCATTCACTTACTCTCTGCTTTTTCTTACCCACACATTAAGCCTAAAATTACCTTGTATTTGTACAAGCCTTTTGCTCACATACCTCTTGGTCAGAAATACATACTTTAAAACATGAATTACTCTTAAAATATTTATTATAACATTATTATTAAATTAATTAATCATTATAATAGGTCAAACACAACTTGAAAGACCAAAACCTCTTTTAGGCCTTAAGGAGACCTAAATCAATTAGGCCTTCATTAGCATACATTACCCTTTAATATCCTTGGAACACTTTAATAATCCACACATGGAAATAAAACTTCATATTCCACTAAAAAATATTCATAATAAACTTATCTAAGGTCCATGACACCTTTTAGCTCCAAACACCACTTGAGCACACTATTAGTATTGTTCACAATTACGCTTGTGAACCTATAAAAATGTCTATCTTAAACTATTGAGGATTAATAAAAATTTAGATAAACACAAATGGAAATAAATAATATTTAATTAATATTAATTACCTTAAAAAAATCACCATGCTATTTATAATTCACAACTTAAGGAAAAATGGATTGAACTCATCTATATAAATAGCCTACTTAACTACCAAAACACTCCAAAACCCAACCATGAACATTTTGATATTAAACACATAAAATAACCCTTATAATTAAAAATTATCCTTTAAAAATATAATTTTATATCTATATACCACTCTAAATTATAAAATTCATAAGGTCTAATGTCAAATATTGGTCTTGCAAATCAAATTTTTGACCTTAGTACACACAGTCAAAACAGAATTAGACAAGCCATTTTGGATTCAACATTTCAACCACTTACATTAACTTAAAAGATTTAAAAAATAAATATAAATAATTTAAATTCACAAAGAAACACCATTTTAATTATATATTTCAACTTAGGTCATAAATCCTCAAACCCATCACTGCAACTTGCTTACCTAAAACTTCTAGTTTACCTCAAAGCACAATCAAGATGACTAAGACCTTCAACACATATGTAAAAATATTACATGAATTTTTATGAATTTATATTATCCTATGAGATAATTATAATATTATAATATATTAATATAATATTTTCAAATGGTAATATTGGTCTTGCAGACCAATCTCATAACCTCACTATACTTAGACTTCATTGAGCTAGACAAGTCATCTTGTGAGAAAAATTTTCACTATAAAAATTGACCTATAAAAATTATAAAAAACATTATCATGTATTAAAATTCCTTAAAATAATATCCATGTGTTTGGTTTCATCCCTATTTCATTATAACACAACCCTAATCATCCTCTCATTACTTCCTAGATTTCTCACTATGTCCACCATTAGCCTTATTAGTGATTGACCAACTTGGATGACTATTTTATCACTCTTGAGGGATATAAAATATATATAAACCAGAATTTACATCAAATAAAATTATAAAACTTATTTATATAATGATTTTCATACTTTTACTTTGTCGACTCTAACTGCTATAGCAAATCTCTGAAAAACTAGCACTTTCTTGTAGGGTTTAATCACACACTTGACCACTTAATCATACTTGGAGGTACTTGGGAGAGTTAAATACATTATATAATAGTTTTTATATTAATTTTAAACCATTATGGTTTTTTTAACAATATATTTCACATTGGGTCATTGTTAGGGTTTTATAGAGGGTTAACACTATTTCTAGAGTTAACAATTGTTCATAAAGGACTTCCACTCATTTCCAAAAATAATTCCTAGATATATTATATAGGATTATTAACCATATATAATTAATATATTAGGTTACCATGAAGAGGATACACATTCCAAAAAACACCTAAAAGTCTTTCTCGAGTTTGTGTGCCTTCATTCTGTGTATTCAAGAGACCTCAAAACCATTATTCATGTTTTTTATTGTAAACCATGACCTCAAAAAAAATTTAAATTATTTTAAAAACATATCATACCTATTAAAACACTCACATATTCATTATTCCCTTGTAAATACAACCTCATACCCCATTAGGTCATAATCTCTCTCTTTGCTTGCTTAGACCTTGACCTACAAATCACATGAGGCCTTAAAAATGACCTATATGCCTATTTCCATGTTATCTCCACTTAAATTACATACTAAAGAAATATATATCATGTGTATATATTTTCATACACCCTTAATATGCCTTGACAATATGTCATGATGCCTCATTAGGCTAAATAAAGTCTAGAAATGGCCTAATTATAGAATTGATTTATAGGTCCTATCCCTATAGGCTCACCTTAAGACTCTTATGATTGATAAAATTATTCACATACATGATATATAAACCTCATACAACATCTTATTCCTTTTTTCATCCATTTCAACAAGCCACCATGCTTAGACCTTCTCATTAGAACTTTACATGTCATGACTAGTGCCATGACTAGGATTCTCAAGCACTTGAAACTTGAAAACTGATCTTGAAACACTCTTTTATTATTTAAAAATTTAAAGCATGCCTTACATGATACTTGAAAATTTTCATACTTCTACACATACCTCTTAATACTCACCATGCACATGCTCATAATATGTCTATCCTTGTTATGACTAGGCTTCTCAAGACACCTTGTACTCAAGGACTAGTACTAAAACATGCCTACCTCAATAATGCTATCAAATAATAACCTTGATAACAACCAATATAATAGTCATTATATTGCCTTCAAATTCTCTCTTAATAGAAGAGACATTAGGTTTCCTTCAAATTCTCTCTTGTCACATGGCTTCCTTGTCACATCAAATACAAAAACTCATACCTCAAAGACCACTCACCATGCATAATCACCAGATTTAGCTTGAAATAAATGACATCAACCTTAACATCAATGACAACTCTCCATCAAAATCATCCCTTACCATTTATGGCAAAACATTCTTCAATCTGATTACTCTTATCTACACCAAAATGATCCCTCTCATCTTATTGAACTTTCTCCCCCTTTGACATTAATGACAAAGGGTCATAAATAATGTAACTTTTGGAACCACTCATTCATATTCTTTGACAACTATTCTTAGAAACTTGAAAAAATAACTTAGAGATACTGAGTTCCACCTTTGTCTTCATAACTTGGTATTACCAAAAGAATCAATAGAGTTCTTAGACCATCTACAATATAGATCATGCTCAACTACCAACTACTATAAACATATAACTTGCTTTGCTTACCTATTCTATGTTTGTCAATAACTATATTTGGAGATTATAAACAACATAAATATATACCCCTCAAACTAAGCATCCACTATTCTTCTACTAATGTGAACTATGTATCCATGAATCTTAATGGAGTCACCCATTTCATAGGGCATAAGAATAACCCAAACTAAAGATATTCCTAGATCTCCATGCTCTCACAAGATTAAATATCTTTCAAGATTTTTTTAGGCTTTATTTTCACCTTAGGTTTGACCGTTTCATCATCCATGTGATCAATAATCTAAGATGATAATGAACATTCCTAAATTGATTTCTCATCTAAATTATGTTCTACCACATCAAACAATCCACTTGAGATTTTAGACTGATCATGACTCACCTTTACTATCTTTGGTTTCCATACATTAATTTTCCTTCTCTTTCACTGTAGGAGTTTCAAACCTCTTATTTTGAATTGATGGCCTTCTACCTCTATTAAGATATAATCTTACAATATGTCCCATATTATGATAGTTGTATAAAATAACCTTATATATACCTCTTGATTGATGATTCCTTTCATAATCCCATGCATATTCATTTTTAGAGAGTCTTCTATACTCTTTCTCTATTACCAAACTTATTTCATGTATAATACTCACCATTGAATGAATTAGCATACCTCATAGCATTAGGCTATATGATTGGTCTTTTCATATTAGTCTTCTTGTCTTTATTAGTTTTTTCCTTGACTTGAGCTACATCCTTTTGGTCTTATTTTAAACCAATACTTGTATTATCAATTGAAGACTTATGACTACTCAATATGTCATCTAGAGCCTTAGTGCTCTTTTTAACCTTCATAAAGGTATTCAACTTAATAGATGCTTGATCCAACTTAAATTTCAAGGATTTCATCTTAGTTACATACCTGGTGCATTATTTCTCTTTAGCTTTTAAGCTATCAGTGACTATTTCCATCTATTCTTCAATTTAATTGATGATCTCATCATACTCCTTGTATGTGTTACTAAGTCTCTCCTCAAATAAACTAATCTTCTCTTTATAGTATTTAACTAATGATCTTAGCTAGGGATTCTTCCTTATTTATAACTTCAACTCCTTTAGAGCACTCACCAATTATATGTCAAGGTTTATTTTAGCCTCTTCTTCATTTGATTCTTCATCGACCATAAGGCCTTTCCCATTTTAGCAACCTTCATTGTCTATCTCTATATCCATGAATAAGGTTTCATTGTTTTCATGTTCATGTTCATTATTATCATCATCACTCTTAGATGTGCTTGTATCACTTACATTAGATGAGTTATTATCTTTTTTGGTATATAAACTTATCTTGTTCTTGAATGACCCTTTACAACCTTCATATTTCTTTAAATATTTCTTGTTTTTGTCAAGCATATAGAAATTATTATCATCTCCATGATTTTCATCATATTATTCATCATGATCAGTCTTATCCTTATTAGGACACTTGGATGCAAAGTGATGAGAGGATCTTTCCTGAATAAATTAGTAGATAATTTCAAATACATAAAATAAACTATGAAATTATCAATATATTAACTCAAACAAGCTAGACTTAATTACAATGGATGAATTATAAAATCATTGCCTCTTCATGGGGGAAACCTCATTTGAGCAAGATCAATACAATAAATTCATGGATTCCTTCATTGGCTTCAACACTTAATTATATACCAATTCTAATCTAAGGAGCTACTACTTCCCATAAATGTTGGATAAAACATAATATTCATAGTATGAATTACAAAGTATATGCATCCATAAAAACTATTACACTAACAAAATAAATAAAAGGGGTAGCATGGGTTCCTAACGTCCCCTCCCTCTTAGAAAAAGCTTTTTCCTCTAAGCTTAAGATGTAGGAATTGGTGTTGAATATAAAATGGTGTTTCTCATGTTCCATCATATGGTTACATTCTATGCCACTATATTAAAACCTCTTTGATGGAGTGGAAGTGAATTTGGCATGTGTGCTTATCTAGGATTTCCTCTAGATTAAGAATGATCTATCCTTCATTATTAAGTTCTAGTAAAATAGTTCAAACTCTAATGTTTATGCCAAGAACTTTCTTCAGACAAGAGACATGAAATATTGGGTGAACTTGAGAAGAAGGGGGGAGCTCCAAATTATAAGCAACTGACCCAATATTTTAGAGAATCTTATAGGGCCCATATAACTTGGGAGATAAATTATGATGACATTTGAGTTTTAGGGAAGACTGATTGTATGGATATAGGTGAAGAAAAACCATATCACCTACTTAAAATGTGTGCTCAGAATGATATTGATCAGCCTATTGTTTCATTTGATTTTGTGCCATATGAAGATTATCCCATAGGGTACTAAGGATCTGATCCTAGGTTTAGAGAATCATGTTGACCTCTTGAACTAATGAGCTACTGGGGGTATATAAAAGGAGCATTGGTGGTGTTTGACCATAGATTGCTTCTTAGGGAGTCATTTTCATTAAAGTGTGGTAGAAGGTATTGTACCACAATTTAAAAAGAGGGAGCAAATTTTCCCACTAATGTTGTTATTCTAAAGTGAAACAATGAAGTAAATTTTCTAAAAATTTATTAACAATTTCAGTCTACCCATCTATTTGGGGATGATACCCAAAGCTCTTATTCAGTTGGGTGTTGGTGTAGTGAAATAGTTCTATCCAAAAATGGATGGTGAAGGTTGCATCATGATATGCGATAATGGACAAAGAAATGCCATGAAGATGGAAAATTTGGTTTAATAAAATTTGTGTGACTATAGAGGTGGTATAGGGATGGTTGAGGGCACTAAAATGACTATATTTGGATAGGAAATAAACCACAACTAAGATCACTATTTTCCCTCTAGATTTAGGGATCCCCTCAATGAAATTTATAGAAATATCAATCCAAATCTTGGTAAGGATGAGAAAGGGTTTCGAAAACTTAGGGATGCATGTTATTTCACCCTTGTTGTGTTGGTAGGTATCACATTAAACCACCATATATTAAATTGAATTTTTCATTACTCTTCAAAATAATTTGCATCATACCCACTCATAATTTTTGAGAAACCTTGATTTCCCTACAGATGGAGAAGTATGGAGTTCATAGAATATAGCTTGCTAAAGATTTGTGATTTATGTAAGCATTAGATGACCCTTGTATTATAGATAAGTACCATCCCAATAATAATTAAGTATAAAAGAGGGGTTAGTGGCCAACTATTGAATGATTTGAGATAATGAGGGGTCATCGACATCCCCCTATTATACAACATCCAACTAATTTAGAATAGGCATGGAAATAGTTGAAAGGGAAGCTTGGTCTACAAATGTGTGAGAGAGATCATCAACCACAATATTATCCTTACCCTTCTTGTAAGTGATCTCATAGTCATAACCCATGAGCTTGATGACCTGTTAGGGGGTAGAGACCCATTGTTCCAAGAAATATTACAAACTCTAGTGATTAGTTTTGATGTAAAAATGATTCCCTAGTAGGTATGGCCACCACTTCTATATTGCATGTAAAATGGCCATCATTTCCTTCTCATAAGTAGAGAGTAATAAATTCTTACCAGAAAGGGCTTTTATAGTTAATTATATAGTGTGTCTTTCTTGGAGGAGAACAACACCAAGTCCATTACTACAATCATCACTCTCAATAGTGAAGATGGCAAAATCTAGCATAGCTAGAAAAGGTGTAGTACACATAACTTGTTTTAATTATTCAAATGCACACTAAAAATATTATATCCATGTAAAAGTATCATTTTTCAGCATAGATATTAGTGGAAATGCAATATTCCTATAATCCTTGAAAAAATTACAATAGTATCTAGTCATCCTCAAAAAACCATGCTCTTAAGTGTTTGAGAATGAGGCCAATTTGTCATGGAAGCTATTTTATAGGATCCAATAAAACCCCTTGGGCTAAAAAAATATTCCTAATATACTCCACTTTGTCCTAGAAAAAATCACATTTGAACTACTTTTCAGAAATATGATGGTCAAAAAGAAGTTGGAGTATGAGCTCTAGATGTTGGAGATACTCAGACCATATTTTACTATAGATGAGGATATCGCCAAAGAAGACTAGAATTAATTTCCATAGGTAAGGCCAAAATATTTTATTCATAAATTCCTTAAATGTTTAATTATTATTATTGAGGCAAAATGGCATGATTAGAAACTCATATTGGCCATCATGCATGTAAAAAGTTATCATAGGGATATCATCCTCATGAAGCTAGATCTGGTGATATCTAGAGCGGAGATCTAACTTGGAGAAAAAATCAGTGCCATAAAGCTCATAAAGAAACTCATAAATAATAGGTATAAATAACTTAACCTTGATTACGATGTGATTAAGTGTATAATATTCAATGCAGAGGCACCATGACCCATGTTTTTCTAAACAAGGAGAACTAGGGAAGAATATGTGTTGGTACTAGGGTGAATAATGCCTTGATTTAGTAAGTTTTGAATGAACATATTTATCTTAGTACTTTGATAAAATGGGTAGTGGTAAGGCCTAATTTTTGGAAGAAAACTTATAGGAAGGAGCTAAATACGATGGTCCTCTAGACATGAAGGTGGAAACCTCACTAGTTTGGAAAAGATGTGTGTACCTATGTAGAATGATTTGTAGATTAGGAGTAGTGGAGATGATTGATGGCTACATTTTAATGGAATGGAGTTGAGAAATGATGCCATATGAATTCTTATTAAGAATATTTTCCATGAAATGTGAACTTATGATGCTAAACGACCCTATTTATAAGCCTTTCAATGTGTGGTTTTGCCCATTGTTTAAAATTTGCATCCAAAGTTCATCAAAATCCCATAAGATGGGTCCAAGTGTGCATAACCATTGGGCTCCCAAAAAAATCACATTTGCCTAAGGGCAAGGTAAACATGTTAGAGTTCAATTTATAATCTCCAATAGAGAGATACACATTGTGACACTTCCCTTTACAAGGTAATGTGCCCCCATTGGCAATCATGAATTCAAAGTTAGATCAACGATAAAAAATAATCTTATTTGGTGATTCAAGGTTTAATGAAGTTATGAGTAGTACCAAAATAAATGAGTATTGTGAGAGGGAACTTCTTGAAGTATCCCCTGATGCACATGGTTTGTAGGGTGGTGACCATTGCTAAGGCATGGAGATAGATCTCTACTTGATCCTCTTAAGAAGTAGGTTCCACAATTAGCTAAGCTTCTTTTAGATCATCTATTATATCATGAACATCTTCCCAATCTTTAGTTTTAGGTGGAGAGTCCACATATCATAGGTACAAATTTTGCTTGACACATTGATATTAGTAAATAAATTTGTCATCATAATTATAACATCATATTTTTTATCTATGGGCTTGCATCTCTATGTTAGTCAAATGCTTTATAGGATTGGTTATGGGGGATAGTGTTTTTTGAGATCATTGTGGATTTATATTTTTGAATGGAACAAAATTGAATTTGATTCACTACTAAGTTGTGATCTTATCCTCTACCAAATTAGCCAACCCAAAGGCTTCCATCATCATGTTGCACCAGAACATTTTGACCTTAGATCAAATTGCATCCTTCAGTCCACTAACAAATCAACTCCTCAGTAATTTATTAGGTAATCCCTCTATGTGATTGGCTAGTTTTTCAAATTTTGTCTGATATTCTCTCATGATTCATGTTTGGCAAAGTTTAGTAAGTGCTCCAGTGAAGTCATCAAAAGCACTAGGGCCAAACCATTTTAAAATGAGGGTAAAAATATTAGTCCATATGGGCTCATCATGAGCCTTGGTATACCAATGATACTAGGGAAGGGCTTCATGTTCCAAGTGAAAGGATGCAAGAGGGATCTTATTGGCATCAAAAGTATTATGTAAACTAAAATATTATTCTACATGATAGATCCATCTAGTAGGATTTATAGCATATAATCAAGGATAATTAAGATTTGATCCATGAAAATTGCTAGAAGAAGAAAAACTTATGTCTAAAGAGGAGTCTAGATGTCATTTGTTGTTCATGGTGGTATGTTGAATATTAAGGTCAAGAATTTTTCATCAAGATATTCGATGTGGGTCTTGAGGGTGGTAATTTCATCATCCATTTTTTTTGAACCTATTCAGGTTACTGCCATGACTAGAAGAAGAGATTTTTTTCTTCATTTTTTTTTGAAATGGATAGGAAAACTATAGTTAAGATACATTTTGTAAGAGATTTTTTTAATTTGGGTGAAATCAAAAGTGATAAAGGTACTTTTACTATTTTTTTGTGTAGTGGGAGTATGATTGATGAAAGTAAGGGAAATTTTAAGAGTGAAAATGTAAAAATTAGAGAATTTATCAAAGAGGGACAAAGGATCAAAAAAGGGAGATGAACATTGTGGAAAAATTTTAAGTAAAATGGACAAAAAAGAAAAAGTTATGGAAAAACTTGAAAAAAGGAAAATTGAGAATTATGGGAATTAGGAGTGGACTCAAGATATGGGACCTCAAGGAAAAAAATTTAGAGAATGGAATTTTAGGTGTTTTGATAAATTTTGAGGATCAACAAGGCTATAAATGGAGAGATATGGAAACAAAATGAAAAAAAAAATTAATCATTTTTTCTATCAAATATCTAATCGTAGGTCTTCTAAGAGTCTACTGATACTCTACTGATAGTTTTCTAAGACTAATAAGATGAATATTTTTTGGTTTTTAGTTTATATCAACTGTCTGAATATAAGTCCTGTTAAAATCTTATGATACTCTATTGATTAATGTTTTGAGAGTTTGGTGGGAATTTTCTAAAAATTTTAGAATGGGCCCCAAGTTTCAATGGTTGCCTAAGGTTTTATAGATATCTCTCTACCCACCAATGTCATTTGAGTGATTATCACTCTCCAAAAAAAATTAGGCCACGGGTTTACCTCTAAGCGATAACACTTGGTTTTCCTCATAGGTGGTAACTATTCAATTTGGAAGGGGCCATTACCTATTTCACTAATAGGTCCTATTAATGGGCTAGCTACTTTATGGGTCCCTATGGTACTCATAATTATTTTTAGGGATTTCACCCAAGCACTTCTCATAGTTATGGGGAGAGTTTTTTTTACCTTGATCTGAAATAGATTATTATGATATAGAATAGGTATGCAGTAGAATAGAGTTAAGACTTTCTAATAAAAATACTTAATGGAATTATGAATTATAATAGAGTTTAGACTTTATAAAAAACAAATTGACCCTAGAAAGCACTCTAATACTAGATGAGAGGATCCTTCCTGAATAAGCTAGCATATAATTGTAAATACATGAAATAAACAATGAAATTAGCAATATATTAATTCATATAAGCTGAAATAAATTATAATGGATGAATTATATTATCATTTACCTATATGAGGGTACAATCTCCTTTAAACAAGCTCAATACAATAAATTTGTGGATGCCTTCATTGACCTTAACACTTACTTATATACTAAGTCTAATATAAGCAACTACTACTTCCCATGAATATGGAATAAAATAAAATTCTCACATGATGAATTACAAAGCATATGCATCCATAAAAAATATTAAAATAAAAAAATAAAGAGAAGGGGTGGCACAGGTTCCTAAAAAGTGACTAATCTTAAAATAATTAAAACATTTGAAGGGTAACTTACCTTTGTAATTACCAGAGCTAAACTTTAATTTCCTTGAAAACATGGATATTAGTTGATCATCATCAACATTTGAGAACTTCCCATCCCTAACCTTCTTGGATTTTGAATTCTTCTTAGATTTGAATGATGCTTATTTCTTAGAAGTCCTTTCATTTGTTCTCATCTCATAGGTAGTCAAGATGCCATGAAGCCCATTCATTTTAGTTTATCCAAATCTTGCATCTCTTCTATTATAAACACATTATCATTAAACTTAGGAGTTAGTGATCTCAATACCTTTTGAAAAACTATAGACTCTTTCACTTCTTATCTAAATACTCTAATGGCATTGATAACTTCATCAACCTTCAAAAAGTAGGATGCAATGGTTGCATCTTCATTCATCTTCAAACTTTCAAATTGTCTCATATGGGTTTGTAACTTATCAATCTTAACCTTGATTTCTCCTTCACAATTGATCTAAAAATTTTCACGTATCACCTTAGATTAATCATAATTCATCACCTTCACAAACTCTACCTATGATAGGCCACATATAATGGTGTTCATTGCCTTGGAATCGCTCTCACTTTCCTTCTTACCTGCTACATAAGTTGGTGGTGTAGGAGGTGGAGTGTATCCATCCACAATTAATTTTCATATGTCATGGCCCATTTACATTATAATATTCCTCAATATTATTATCCAAAAGGCATAATAATTTCCATTAAATAATGAAGCCTTATTAATAGAGAAACCACCTTGAGCTTATTGACTAGCCATCCTTGCTTCTAGGATCTTCTTTAGGCTATTAGGCTTACTTCAAAGGACCTGATATAATACCAAATGTTGGAATAAAAATAAATGAAAAGGGGGTGTTTTAATAAATATTCAAAAAAATTATTGTCAATTTCACTTAAGCAATCATGAACCATTCAAGCAAGTAAATAGATATAGTAAGCATAAGCACATATCCACATAAGCATGAAACACATGAACACATCACATATATGGGAAAAAATAAATGAGAATAAAACCCATTGATATATTAAAATGGAATATAGTACTATAATACAAACATCAAATTTATTTAATCACCAACTTGACATGAAGCACCAACCCCAACTAGCTAAGTACTGACTCAACTAGGCTTTAGTAAGCACCAAATTATAAGAAGGCACCAACCCCCTAGGTGACTCAACACTAAATTAGTGTGATTTAATTTATCAAAATTATAATTCCTTGTTTCTAAACAAACTGATTATTACCACCTCTTCAACTCTTCACCTTATTATTTCTCTTAAATTGCCTTCTAGGCTACTCGCTCAACTAGCCCTCTTCTTCACTTGATTAGGTCATATGACCTTAATTTTCATATAGAAAATCTATATAAAATATTAATGATAATTTATATATTCTATTAATATGGTATATAATAACTCCTTATACTTATAAATACTCTATTTCATTTGCTTACTCTTTTCTCTTTCTTACTCACACATTAAGCCTAAAAATGCCTTATATTTATACAAGACTTTTGCTCATATCCATCTTGGTTGGACATACATACTTTAAAAATTGGATTACCCTTTAAATAGGTCTTATAAAAAATTTAATACATGATTCAATCATTAAAATAGGTCTTCCAAAACTTGAAATACCAAAACCTCTTATAGGCCTTAAGGAGACCTAATCCAATTAGGCCTTCATTAGCACACATTACCATTTTATCTCCTTCGAACACTTTAATACTCCACACATAATAATAAAAACTTATATTCCAATAAAATATAACCCTAATAAAATTATCTTAGGTACATGACACCTTTTATCTCTAACCACCACTTGAAGCACACTATTAGTATTATTCATAATTAGCCCTGTGAACCTACAAAGAGTCTACTTTAAACTGATCAGGATTATGTGAAAATTATATAAACACTAATGTAAATAAATCATATATTAAAAATATCCATTACCTTAAAAAAATCACCATTTATTTTATACTTCAAGACTTAAGAAAAAAGGGCTTGAACTTATCTCTATAAATAACCTACTCAAAACTACCAAAACACTCCAAAACCCACTCATGAATAATTTGCTATTAAACACATAAAATAATATTTATAATTACTACTAATACTTAAAACATATCCATTTATATCTATATATAACTCCCAAATATAAAATTCGTAGGTCTAATGTCAAATATTAGTCTTATAAACCAATATTTTTGATGAGTGTTGTCTATCTCCTCATTTAACCAATATTCAATTAGTGTCTTATCAACCAGAGTCAGTGTCCAAAGCTATCTGTAGTAAGTTATGGGATGGTAGATCTAGAAGTCTACTTATGGGGGTGTTTGCTGATCCTATTCTAACTTTGACTAAACTACTTGATTCACACTTTTATTGAAAAAAGAAATAAATCAAATCAATCCACTCTTTTACTAGAAATAAAATATCACACTCTTATTTTACATTTCTAGGGAAAGTAAATTCACACTTCTACTTATAAAAATAAATTTACTTCACACTTTTGTTGTAAAAGAAAACATACTTTGCATAGAAAAGAAAAGAAATAAAAAATTCTCTTTTCAAACTATGAATTTTTTTTGATGTTTTTATAAATAAATGCAAATAGTAACAAGATTATAACTAATAAAATAGAACATAAATACCATACATAGTTCTTGGTTCCAAGGAGAGTGGGCCCTTGCTCCTCTTAGACTCAGGAACAAAGATTAATCAGTGTTGGAAACTTGAAGTATTAATTCATAGAAATGAAATAATTACAATCTAATTGAAACCTATATGCTTATCTAATTCTTGATCCTCTATTTTCTATATATCTTCTATTTTATTCTTTTTTTATATTCAAAAGTCTTACACTTTATACGAATATAATCAACTCAAAATATGATGCAAAAGAATAGGACTCTTGGTCTATCCCTTCATCCAAAGATAGGAGATTGGATTTCCAAAAGATCCAGTTATTTTGATGAAATAAATATCCTATCCTAAATAGTCCTAAAATATAATTATATACAAATCTATCAAAAGCAAGTCCTTCAAAATAGTAGGCAGTTATTTTCCTTATTTGATTCTAGCTGGAATGGTTCTTTCTTATCCTATCTAGTCTCCAGCTTCCCATTATCCTTAAAGAAATATCAGTATTGACCCTATGAAGTCCATAGAAATGAACCTATAGAGTCCATATAAATAAGCCTATGGAGTCCATATAAATAAGCATGTAGAGTATATAGAAACAAGCCTACAAAGTCCATAGAAACAAGCTTGCAGAGTCCATAGAATCAAGCATGTGGAGTCTATGGAAACAAGCTTATGGTGTACATAAAAATAATCCCACAAGGTCTATAATTTTATTGGATGGAGATCAAAATTGAATTTTCACTGTACATCGCTTGTGTCTTCTTCCTGAGCATTCTTCACACAAAAGGTCACTAAAACATGTTATGTATTAGACATTAATGACAAAGTAAAGATTCAGTCTTTGGTTTAATATAAACAAGACAAATATCTATTTTCCATGTAATAGCTATCTAAGAATATAATATTTGTATAATATAATATCCTTTGAGAGATGATTTTAAGGAAATAACATGTCAATAATGAGCCATATTTTGAGCTCATCACTTTTAAGCTCAGTACACACAATCAAACTAGAACTAGATAAGCCGTTTTAGATTCAACATTACAAACACTTTCAATGACTTAAAATATTTAAAAAGGAATGAATACTACTTTAAAGTCACAAACAACAACACAATGTTCATTATATATTTCAAATTTGGGCATAGAGCCTCAAACCCATCACTACAACTTAATCGAAACTGCTAGTTTACCTTAAAGCATAATCAATGACTAAGAAATTCAACACCTATGTAAACATATTAAATGACTTATGATGCATTTATATGATCCTATGAGATAATTATACCATTCATATATATAAATATAATATGGTCAAATAGAAATATTAGTCTTACAGACCAATCTCATAACTGCACTATACATATACCTCATTGAGCTAGACAAATCATCTTATGAGAAACTTTTTCATTATAACCACTAACATAAAAAATTATACTAAACATTATCATGTATTAAAATTATTTAAAAACATATTCATTCACTTTGTTTCATCCCTATTTCATGATAATACATCCACAATCATCTTCTCACTGTTTCTTAGGTTTCTCACTATTTCCACCATTAGTGAAAACACTCACATATACATAATTGTGAACATTATTGAAAAAACATATCATAATTATAAAAATACTCACCTATACATACTTACCCTAAAAATAGAGCCTCATATCCCATTAGGCCATGCTCTCTCTCTTTGTTTTCTTAGACATTGATCTACAAATCACATGAGGCCCTAAAACTAACCTTCATGCCTCTTTCCATGTGCTCTCCACTTCACTTACATACTCAAGCAACATCTCTCATGATTATACAATGACATACATCCTTCATATTCCTTGACAATAGATCATGATGCCTCATTTGGCAAGGTAGAGTCTAAAAATGGTATAGTTATAGACTTGATTTGTAGGTCCTACCCATGTATGCTCATCTTGATACTCTTATAAATGCTCTAATGATTCACATACATGATCAAGCAACCTCATATATCCTCTTATGCCTTTGTGCATCTATTTCACTAAGTTACAATGCTTAGACCTTCTCACTAGGACTTTACATTCCATGACTAGGATTTTCAAAAACTTGAAACTTGAAAACTGATCTTGAAACACTCTTTGATGCTTATACACATTACACACATGCCTTTAATTCTCCTAAAATAATGTCATACCTCTTCATGTTTACCATGCATATGTTCATGATATAACTATGCTTGCTATGACTAGGCTTCTTAGGACACCTTGTACTCAAGGACTAGTACTCAAACATGCTTAGCTCAATGATGTTATCAAACAAGAACACTAATCATAAATCACTCTCACACCACACTAACAACCCTAACAAAAACTAATAGAATTATGTTGCATTAAAATTCTCTCTCAACAAAAGATAAATTAGGCTACCTTAAAATTCCCTTTTATCACATGGCTTCCTTATCACATCAAGCACACAAGCTCATACTTCAAATACCACTCACCATTCATCTTCACCAGATGTACCTTGATATCAATGACATCAACTTTGACATAAAATGATAAAAATTTTCAAAAAAATGCCCCATCCCCTTTATTATAATATTTAAAATACTAGATTAAAAATATTTAAAAAATAAATTTGGTAATTTTGTCTAATCATAATTGATGAGGTATGACCTAAATATATATCTTCTTAAATGAAAAAATATCAATAAAACATGTATAAATCAATGTACACTCATAATAAAACAATATGAAATAATTTATATCACTAAAATATTTTAAATTTAAAAGTAAAGAAACAAATACACATGTGAGTATGTGAACCAAAATTCCATTCAAACTCATTTCAAGAATTCCATGGCATGATTATGACCCAACGAGATGTAATTTTAAAAAACCATGAGTTGAGAAGTATAAATTCCTCAAACCTCATTTGAGATGGAGAAGTGATAATTAATAGACATTGAAATAAGTTCATATGTCAATGTGGAGCCCTTAAATAAACTAAAATGTTAATATGGAACATTGAAATTGGTTCATATCAAACTTTAACTTTTAATCAAGTGATGTAGATAGATTTTAGACCTAGATCCTTATGTAGTACTATTGATCCTCATCATAGAAACATAAAACTATTTGCATGAACACCATTCATGACCTAAATTTGATCCATTTATACCTCAAAGTGATACACAAACTCATAATATTTTTTATAAACCTACTAAATATAATAAATATTATATAATCTAATCAATTTGATCAATTTTATAACCTAATCAATCTAATCCCTAAAATTTGTTATCTATTCCACATAATCATGAATAATGCCTCATATATACCCTATATATGTCTCAATATTTCCAAACTTTAATTTTTTAATTTGACCCAAAATTTGAATATTTTGTCTATCATGGATTGAATCTTTATGACAATACTAATGTAGGACCCCATTTTGAGATGAGAGATGAAGCTTGTGAAACTCTCATCTCAAAATAAAGAATCATGTGTTATATATAAAAATTTAATAATGTAAATAATATATACTAACATGATATGATATATCATTGTATAAGTAGTTTATCTTTGAAGAATGTATGAAATGTGTAATCCAAGGAAATTAACATATAAGTGTCATGGCAAGCAAATATAGAAACTAGGCACACATTAATAAATAACATAGTAATAAGCACCGAAATATATGCATGTTATGGATCATGAAATCACACACTATATAATAAGGTATGATACTAATCATGTCTCAAAGTTTATAAAAAACCAAATATATAACCATAAGTATTTTCACATAATATCATGATCATGACACATGCAAGCACTCAATAAATAACTCAAATCTAAATCAACTCTAATATGACACATACAACATATCCATGACATGGATGAGAGGATATTTAATAGTAATTATGCATTCCATGATGAAAATAAATAAATTCACTCATAAAAACATAACATAATACACATCAATCATCACACAATGTAATAATCAACACCATTAAGTGTGCAAGGAACATGCAATGGCAGTCCATATAATCACTCAATGTCATAATATAATATAGTAAAAAATATATATATCCATATGCAATAGCACCATTAAGATTATATGTAAGATAAAGTTATGTAAAACATATTACAATTAGTGGATTAGTATAAAAAGATACAACTTGATAAGTGTGTAGAGATGCCCTAGTACATGCTTTCCCCCAATGTATAAAGGTATCCATTAGGTGTAAGGAATGTCCCACATTGTAATGTCCATGTAACATATGTAAATTTTATGTATATAATTCCAAGCATGTATACCATGATTATCATGTGATTAGAATATATATGTAATTCATCATGTAAATGATAAACAATGAGAATCAATGATGCAAATTATTAAAGCATGTCATGCATAGAACTTGATTTTGATTTTTTTGTATATTTTAATTTTTTGAATTTTGAAAAATTGAAGTCAAGCACACACATACATAATCAAGAAAGGTAAATAGGATAACTAGTTATCCTGTAAATGTCATATGTATTGACTGACCAACTATGCATATAAAATACCTCATCTTTACTTTTTACTCTATGCTCATGAATAAGTGAATTATAAGGTTACACATTTGGCAAGTATGCTCGTAGTCATAATTATGAATTTATTTACACTAGAGACTTGTGTTATTTATTATTGACATAATGCATGTAGTGATATTTAACCCATGAAAATAGTTTAAGATTATTTATTGTTTATATCATAGTAATCAACAACCACTAAATTTTATGTCATCTCAAACATCTTCTCTATTTTTAGTAGGGTGTGTATAAATAACTAAAAAATATTTTAGAATTGGTTTATTATATGTTATTTGATATTAAATTGATTATTTATCATCAATATCATGTTCATGGGTATATAATTATAGAGATGTAATTTTATCCTTTGTGGGATTACCTTTTTTAGTACTCTCTATGCGTGAAGTAGAATTTGTGATTGTCTCATTCAAAATAACTCTTGTAACATTGGTCATATTAGGTACATATTTATTATTAAATTCCTTAATAGGCACCTATTTTTGAGGAATTTTTTATTCTTCGGTATCTCTTATTTTGATGACTCAACTTTGGGAGATGGAATGATAATTTTAGTAGGTTAAGGTGTGCTTAAATGCAGTGGTGATTATATAGATATATGAAATATAAGATAACCATTATAAATAAAATATTTTATTCAATTTTTTAAATCCCAAAAATAATTTATGGGATTTATATGAACTCCATGATAAACACAATTGTCTTTGGATATTTTTACTCTGTGTGTGTGTGTGTGTGTGTGTGTGTGTGTGTGTGTGTGTGTGTGTGTGTGTGTGTGTGTGTGTGTGTGTGTGTGTGTGTGTGTGTGTAAGAGGTAATGTGATTGACTTATTTCAAAGTATGTTAAAGTTTCACTTAGAGGTAAATTAAACTTATTAAAATTCCATGATTCATTATACATATATTATTATCTTTATTATTAATACATGTTTGAGATTATCAAATTAGGTCACAATCAAGGATCAATGTCTGAGGAGACACAAAGCATAAATATATATAATATGTAAAATAAATTTTGTAGAAGAGATACCTATTGTAGAATCAAAATAAAGCATGAGCCAAAAGAAGCTTGTATTAAATAACCAAAAATTATAATATGATCATTATCCATATATATCTAGGAAATTTACATTATATAAAAAAGCAAAAAATAGCTCAAAATTAGAAAATAGGGTTAAATCCATATTTTCCTTAATGACCTAATATGACACCTAAATAAGATAAATAACATGTATAGGTAAAAACCATTAAATGTAATAAAAACCTACACTAAACCCCCCCTTAAACATAAATTGTATGTTCAAAAAAATTGGGTCTTGATAACAAGACCTAATGAGGTACTCAAGTACATAAAAAATCTCCCCAAAGGAGGATGATGGAGCTACCTAAACCCCAAGAAGATCCTATAAATTATGACACTCTCAGTGAATGATTTTGTGAATATATCAATAATTTGATCCATATTATAGATTTATCATGAATAATTTAAATAATTAAATGTATGTGAATCTTAATAAGCTTGGTCTACTAGTAGAGTACCAGATTCTTACAAATCTAGATTTTGATATTATTATCACAAAATATGATTATTGGTCATCAAACCCTAGTACCAAACTTAGATATAATCCATTGAATCCAAATATATATAGTGGTAACATTAATAAATCCTTTGTATTATACCTCTATAGAATATAAAAAAGTAACATTATGAATCTTATTGAATAATTAATTGGTCCTAAAATATGAGAGAACATATATCTTGATGTATACTTATGATTATAAATATCACCAACCTAATATTATTCCATATACCCAATCAAGTTAATGTTAATACTTGATCCATAGTGAATACTAAAACTATGAGTATCCTAAATGTAGTGGATATTCTATTCAGTTAATTTTTATTGAACCTCATGTGGTTCCTACATAAATATAGAAACCATGCCCACTACGTATGAAATGTTCATTCTAGTGTGCATAAGATAGATGAGATTACCAACAAGTTTTTGATACAAAGTAGAATCAACCAAAGGAGAAGCATAATAAACATTAAGATTCACACCAAATATAAATAAATTTGGAGCTAGCTTATAGTCATCCATTTTAAACTATGTAACAAATCAAGAACATACTTGGATTATGTAATAGTGATCCTGGATTCAAACTAAGAAATATAAATCCCAAAGAAGTAATGAAACAAGAGAAATTTAGTCATTGATAAACTATCATAAAAAGAAATTTTCACTACTATAATGGTGGATGAAGAAATCCTTATGATTAATAGGTCATCCACATAGATAACTAGAATCAACAGTGAATCATCTTGTCATAAAATGCAATCATTCAGACTAGAATGACACCTAATAAACCCAAACAAAATAATAAAGGAGTCTATCTTGGCATAAAAATCCTAAGGAGCTTGTATGAGGCCATAGATGGATTTCTAAAGTTTGAAAACTAAGGAAGAATATTTGAACAATCCTTGTGGTTTATCTATGTATAATTAATTGTTAATGTTACCATGAATAAAATAATCTTCACATCCCTATGATTAAGATCCTAATTATGTGTTATGGTAATGAAAAGAGTGAGTTAGATTTAGTTCATTTTGTTAATTAAGTAAAAAGTGTTGGTATAGTCAATGCTAGTTACTTGAGAAAAACCCCTTGCTACCAAATGCACTTTGAACTTGTCTATGGAACCATCTAATACAAATTTTATTTAGATATATCCATCTACATCGAACAAGTTGTCTTTACTTATGAAGAGAGACTAAATCCCAAGTGTTATTCCTAATAAATAAACCTTACTCCTCTTCCATGATAGTATCCAACTTAGGAGTTATTAATGCCTCAATAAATTACTTTGGATTAGATGTAGATGTAATGAATATATGTGGGACATTCTAGAATTGTGAACATATCTACCTAGTTCATGATGGATCTCTAACCCAATGGACAACACTTTATAGTATTTTTATGAAGATATTATGAGAGAAAGAGGATGTGAGTCCCCAACACTACTTTCATCATCAAAACTATAAGAAAAATATGTATCATCAAGAAGTTGCTTAGGTAGATTTGAATCATCATAATTGTCATCAAATCTTAATGAATGCAAGGAAGAGGGAGAAATGTTAAGTGTTGAGTCCAAAGGACCTTATTGAAAGTGAAGACTTATATCAATGAAAAACTCATGAATGGTGGGATAGAGAATCCTATATCCCTTAACACCCTTAGGATATCCAACAAAGATTCAAGGTTGACTCTGAGGTTACATAATCTTACATTTATTTTTAGGAATGTGGAAAATATTATTAGAACAAAAAAAATGAAAGTGATTAATTATGGGTTTATGGCCACTTCATGCTTCAAAAGGAGTGACTCCCTTAAATAATTTATAAGGAACTTAATTTTGGATATAATAAACTTAGTTAATGGCCTCAAACCAATTTAAGGTGCAAGAGACATGGAGTGTAGCATATAGTTGGCCATTTCCTTCAAGGACCTATTCTTGTGTTCTAAAACACCATCCTGCTTAGGACTATGCGAAACTATATGCCATAGTTAAATCACTTATGAAGTGTATAATTTCTCAAAATTATTACTAACATAATCACCACCATTGTTAGTGTCAAAAATCTTGATGGGTTTACCTAAATATTTTTTATAAGTGCCTTGAAGTCCTAAAAAAGATCAAATACCTCAAACTTTAAATAAAGTACATACATATATACCTTGAAAATTCATCAATGAAGGTAGGCATGTATTTAGTCATATTGAATGAAAGAGATAGAAATGGACCAAAAATGTCATTGTGAATTAGTTCTAATATTTGAGAAGCTCTCCATCATTTTAATTTGTCATACTTATATTCAAGATGCTTACCCAATATGTAACCCTAGAAAACATTTTAAAAAAAGAACATGTGGCAAACCTAAAACCATGTCATTGTAACTAATTTTCTATAAGTAGTGATACTTAAGATGGTTGAATCAATCATGCCATAATTTACTCACCCCATCTGTATGAGTGATTAGTGAAATAAAATGTTGTTTGTGAAAAAAAGTTAGAATGTGTATAACTATGATTGGTGATATAATTTCCAAAATGTAACTATGGATTCAATTTACACTTCCATATTAACCATAGAATTAGGTGTGAATTTCACTCTCTTGCTTGAACTAATGTGAGTGATTTAATAAGTATATATGAGATTGGTGGACAATGAGGGAACGCATATAACATCCAAAAATGTCCTATAACTCACTTCAATAGATCCTCTCCCACTAACTTCTATAGAAGTATCATCACCTAAAAAAATGGAAGGCATAGAATAAGGCTCTAAGGATGAGAAAAGGTCTTATGATGAATCCATGTGGTGTGAGGAACCATAATCAATCACCCATGTGGAAGGTAATGTTGTAATAACCTGTAATTTTACCTTACATTTTACCTTACTATTATCTTTAAGCTTAGAATAATCCTATGATGATGAACTCTAATTAGCTAAATCAAGGACACTAATAATATGCTCATCAAGCATATTTGTTAGTTTCTCAATATATTTCTTCATACATTTGGTTTCATCATTCCTATTTTCCTTACAATAGGCACATGTGAGACTCTCTTTCTTAGGTTTCCTTCTTGAAGATGAGGACTCAATTGATGATTTGAACTTAACATGAGATTCATAACCCTTTCTTTGTTCTGGATCCTTATTTTTATTTCTTCTCCTTATTGACTGAATCCTTATGTTTGTCAAACTCAAAATTAAGGAATGTTATTTAGAGGAATTCAATTCATACATTTGAATAAACTTATATTACTCCCAAGTCAATTCAATAATAAAATCATCCAAGGATGGCATGTTCCATGTAGATCCAAGTGTTAGATCAAAGAGTAATGTAATAATAACTATGAAATTTACATTGATAATAAAGTATTTCATAAAAGTGTGATAATGTATTATTTTTGATGATCAATACAAGAGAGGTGAAATGATTTAAAATATTTTCATGGGGTGGTTAAGAGATATAATTGAGATTCCTATGAACCAACTAATTATTACAAATAAAATAACACATTAAATTAAATATAATCTAAAACATAAAAATAAAAGCACCTTAATTCATAAAATAATGTAACAAACTCTCCATTGATCCAAATGAGTATAATAGATGAATGAACTAGATAAATGACTCTAAAGTCATCAAAGGAAATCTATTGTAAGTACAACTAGTGTACCATACCTCTTAATACTTAACAAAATTGATGCTACTCCATACAAAATCCCACCCTATAAGTTGTGGCATAAAAGGCTTATGAACATGATCAAGGCCTATTCATCCCCTATTATTATCATACCATAATGTAGTAGAACCCAATCAAAGCCTATCCAAATACATCAACCCATATAAGGTCACACATAGGAACCCATCTAATTGATAACCCCATAATTTGTATGGTGCATCTATTGATGCCAAACAAATTATAACAACCTTTTCTCAACATTTTTGGTGCTAGTAACCCCTATCAACTTGTATTATCACTGACACATTATTGAATTCCAAGAAATGTCTAAATCTTATCCCCTATTAGGTAAGAGGTGAGAAGTCATGCATTAATAGAAATAAAAGTAACTAATTATATCTACTCCATGTCATGAATATCATAATATAAAGCCAAAAATGGAACTAAAATTAATAACACAAGCTAAAATTTGCCATTAAATCATTAAACCCATACTCTAAGTGAATAGCTAACTAGAGAGGGTAATTGTCCTTTTGCCTTTGATGGATCCTCTAACCTCCAATATGACACTCACAGTTTGTCAATCATGAGGATTTCTAGGGACTTGTAAAGGATGGTGTGTTTGTTGACTGCACAAGCAAGAAGTGATAGTCTAGAAATTATCATTTTGAAGGTGTTGGTTTTTATTGATAATGCACATTTATACATTGTTGAATAGATTTGTCAAAAAATACATATATGGAAGCTTCAAAACATAAAATTATCTATTTTTTTTAATGTTTAGAATGTTTTAAAACCTATGAATCACTTGGTCACATGACCAAATTTGCATGAAAAGAGTGATTGAACAAAAAAGTGTCAAAAAGTTGAAAATACACCTTTATATTACCGATTTAACTCAAAAAAATAATTAGAGGGGATTTGAACTTTAGCCCCCTTATTTAGTAAGTGACTACCAAAAAATAAAAATCACTCCCTCTACATGTAATATTTGAAATACAAGTGCAACATGTACTAAATAAAATGGATTTTATTTGATTTGAGAAATATGAGGACATGTAAAATACTTTCACTAAAATAAAATTTGTACGAGATGTAAAATTGCCTTGTTTACTTGTGGATCCCATGATGCATTCAAAGAACCCAACACAATTCACATAAAATAAACCAAAAACTTAATATTCTATGCTCAACCATTTTTACTTCTTATGTGCTTGGTTTTATTCCTCTATCATATGTGCCAAGACTGATATAGTCACCATTGTTTGTTAGGACTATATTATTGCATTATATTCATTATTTTTCAAACTCTTCATTATGTCATTTATTTTGATACATCTTCTCCCTCTATCACCATACAAGTGAAATATTATATGTATAAAATATAAATTGATCATTTTGAGCCATATTGAATACTACAAAATAAATTCCAAATGAATTTATTAATTAGTTTTAGACCATGTCCTTCAAAGTTATCATACAAAATTTTCTCTTCTTTTTATTCTCAACATATTAAAAAAGTGTTGTGGATCTATCTCCTTAGTAAGAGAATAATAAAAATTAAACAAAAAACATAGCTTTTATGGCATGCGATCTACACAATTTGAAGGCTACCTTGATTTGGACCCATATGATACACTAGATTTGTGAGTCAGAGGAGATAGACATTACTATATATTAACTATACATACAAACAATTTGGTGAATGTGCTAGGTGGATCAAAAGAAAATATTTGTAAATCATTTATTTTTATTCCTAAAGGTGATTGGTATATATCAAAATTCCTCTTGTTTGTGGCAAGGAGCCTTCTAACGGTAACATTGTAGAAGACTTCTAGAAAAAACAAGTTTACAAATAATAACATGTTTTACAGTTCTATCTTTATCACATAATTAAAATAAAATAAAACTTTACCAAATGCTTTCTTGTGGTGGTTATTTTCTTTCTATCTTTCTTCATCCTCAATGTCTTCAATTTTCCATTACTAAGATCTGAAACCATTGTTGGCTACAGGAACAATGTAATAATAACTTTGAAATTTACATTTCTAATAAAGTATTTGATAAAAGTGTGATAATTTATTATTTCTTATTATCAATATAAAGAGAGGTGAAAAACTTTAAAATATTTTCATGGGGTGGTTACCAGATGTAATTGGCATTCCCATGAATGAACTAATTATTACAAATAAAACAAAACATTAAATTAAATACAATATAAAACATAAAAATAAAAGCATCTTAGATCATAAAATAATCGAACACCAAGGACAACTTTGGTGTTGTGTAAGGTAGAAACAAATATATAATAGTCAAAACCCAATTTGGCAAGGATAGAAATAATTAATTGATCATACTTTTTATCTATGCTGGATAGTTTCAATTGTAACCTAAGTAATTTGAATATTGTGAAGAAGTCTTATAAAATGTCAAAATTTCCTCAGCTCAAATTGATGAGTTAATTTTCTAGTTCACAACCTCTCATTATGTTCTACTTCCTAGATATTTTTTCCAAAGTTGTCCAAACATGATTAGGATAAGTTATAAATTCAATATGAAAGAACAAGTCAAGAAATATCGACAAGCATAATAGACCATAAGATTTGTGACTATTGTTAAACCACTTCACTTCTTTACATCAAGTGTTAGTTATATTTTTGTACCCATAGTAATTTGGTATAATCCTTTACTTATCAAAATTATTTATATTTTTTGAATGCTATGAGAAGTGAAACTTGATCTTGATCCATTACAGTAGGTAGGTATGTGTTGAATTGATAATAATAGAAATGGAAGTATATGTAACCCCCTAAAATTACATAGGTTAAAATTTACAAGGATGGAGAATATCACCAATACTTAGAACTTCAAAATAATCACACTTTCAAAAAAATGGTACATGAAAATAAGTGGTAGGCTAAAAATTATGTGATTTTGAAGTTATTACTCACAAAAAAAATCTCCACTTTGCATAAATATTTGGGTGTACAAAAGTTTAACTCAAAATTTTAAGTAAAATTTAATCCCCCTTGGGTTGGTTGTGACTAATGTATGAGTGAAACTCATAATTTTTTTTTCCTTTAGGAGACTCTAGTATTACATATTTTCACAAAATCCACAAAAATGCCTTCAAACTATCCAAGAATAGATGAAATAGACTATCATGAAACTAGGTCACATATTTAGCCAATCCTAGGGTTTTGTAACCTTAAAATATAATGGCACAAGATGTTTTATATGAAACTATATTAGATGAAAGATGACCAACAAGATACTTTTTTCCCCTTGTTCTTTTCTAAATTTCGATCAACCAAAGACCCTGAAAGAAGAGCAAAATCTAAGAAAGGGTGAATTTTTAATGTGTTATGTCAATAAATGGTAGTTATATGACATGCAAATTAAAAATAAACATTTCATAATAATATATTTCACATTAAAATAATATAAACCATGATTTTATACCATGTTAAATAGGTCATAATTGAGGATTGAGGTCTAAGTAGATATGACACACAAATATTTGTAATGTGAAAAATAAATTATGCATAAAATATACTTATTATAGAAGTGAAATCAAACATGACCCAAAGCAAGATTATCTTTAATAACTAAAAATTCTATATGACCATTATTCAAATATCTTTATGAAGGGTACATTATATAGAGAAGTAAAAAGTAACCCAAAATTAGAAAATAGGGTTAAGCCATATTTTCCCTAATGACATAATATGACACCTAAGAAAGATAAATAACATGTGTAGGGAAAAACCATTAAGTGGAATAAAAACTTATAATAATAGAGATGAGATATTTTTATACACATAGGTTTTTGAATGGAGAGATAAAAATTCAATTTACATATGCATTCTCAATATTTTTGGCATGTGTAAGATTATCCTCAAATGATTTGACTAGTAGAAAAAAAATTTGGATTTTATGTGGTAACTTATCTATGGAATGCATAATAATAAGTATATTATGTGAAAATATAAATAAAATATTTTAATGGTTGAATCTTGGCATAAATTGTCTTATAAGGTACATTATTGCTCATAAGGTGGGAAGATTTAGCTTTATAATTAGACATCTAGACACTTCAGATTTGATATTCATACAAAATTATATAAGAGTATACACCATACCTATTTGTTTTGTGATATCATGGACCCTCATATCTAATATCATGTCTAGTAAAATAATAGGGGAGGGATGGTGGTTATCACTACTTTTAACTCTAGGGGGAACATAAAAAAGAGGAGTCATACATGTTTTTTACCATCAAATAGTAAATATAAGCATCTTAGATTTGATATTCATGCAATATTTGATGTTAAGGAAAGATAAAAATTCATCATTTATAATATCATTATTGTATTATTTTTATATAAAGTTAACCTATTTAATTTCCTGAATTATAAATATATTATACAATTTATGGAAGAAACATGCAATCATGACAATCGTGGCTTGAACCAAAAATACAAACTACCAACAATTATTATTATAATCTCACAATTACAAAATAATGAAATATACATGGTGTATATATGGAAAATATCAATATGAAAAGGTCCAAATAAAAAACTGACCACCCAAATAAAGTCATGACAAATTTTGGGATTCATTTTTTGGGATAAATATTAATGGATAAATAAAACCTAGAACTTATTTTGAAACTAGATATATCCCTAAATAGTTAGACCAAATTTAGTAAAAATAAATAATCCCTATTTACAAAAAATCCACAATGAATTTAGGGGAAATAATGAATACAATCCAATCAATACACTTAAGAATAACCTCAAATAATTTAAAAAATAGTTTTTTCAATCAAATATCAATCGAACATGTATAAATACAAACACAACCCTATTAGGAGAACAAAAATGAAACCATAGGTAATCATAAAAAATTTAAAACTTTCACATATTAAAATGTTTAAAACATAAAATAGATCAAAAAACCTGTCGTAAGATATAAAACCTTAAGAAGGAAATATGAAATCCTAAGGAAGAAATCCCTAGGGTTTTTTGATCTCAAGAAAATATCAGGTTCACAAGAGTGTTTTGTTTATTCTATATTTAAGTGATATAAAAACATAAAACTATTTAAATATATATTATATAGGATAAAGAACAAATCATAAAAAATTTAATGATAAAGACTAAATATTAAAATGACCAAGCAAAGAGGAGAGATAAGGCACTTAGCTAATGTCATGATCTATACTACTCATTTCCTATGTCATATTCCTCAATATGATTTGATAATAAGTCTATAATTTTTTATATTAGGAAATAGACTATAAAAACATACATGAATGATTTCGACAAAGACTAAACATATGCACCAACTAGTATCGATCACTATCTACCATATTATCTAGGTTGGATATGCTAGTCTATTTTTGCACAAATTTTTCACCAACCTTAATAAATGATTTATGTATGCTTTATTGACCTCAATAATATGATTATATTGTGATTATTTAATATTTTCATTAAAACCATAGCTTCACTTTAGACACAAGATGGACTTTTAAAATGGGTTTATAAATATGGGTTGGACAAACCCAACCACTCTTAAAGGAGTGTTTGGTAATTGAATACACTCTAATTATTTGAATATATATCAGACCTCAAATAGTTCTCTCACATAGGTGTGTGTGTTCTCTATCCTGATCCACTAGAATTAAAAGTAATATTTGGATTTTGAGACTTGAAAACATATAACATTAACCTTATGTTTGTATTTAGAATTGGATCTATGGATACTCCTTTGATAGGTTTTTGATGTATATTATTTTTTGGTAATACCTAAAGGATGTGAAAATATGTATCTTAATTTTGATTCCAAAGAGTGACTAAGTTATTCCATATGGATGTTATATAGTGCAAGGTAGGTATGGCCTTAGTCTTAATTAGTAGTTATAGATGGCTTTTTGATATTTTCCCCCATAAATGACATAGGAAATGTGATAAGGATAACCAAGGGAGATGTTTGAATTTTAAAAATATTCTTTAGGAGATATTGGATGCTACTAACAAAGGCACACACCTTTAATAATTATAACTATTTTAATATTTCTAATACTATCCAAAGAGGTAAGATTAGTTATCTACAATATGGAAAAAATGTTCTTAGGATTATAGAGTGTTCTAACACAAACTATGGATGTCCTTAATACAAATGATATAACCTTATGTTGGCTAAGTCAATAGGTAGATAAATGGATAAGATAAAGTGTGGACAAGATTAAAATGTGTATGTATAAGTCATTTATGTCAATGATATGTGAAAATTGATGTTTCTAAGTGTCTAAAACTAAATTTAGGTGTTTATAAATATGCTAAGTTAATATTATGAAATTCAATACGCATAAAAATGGCCATTGTGGATTTCTTATGAATGATAACTATATTAAAAACCCATTTATAGTAGTTTAATATTTAAATGAACCTAATGTCAAGGAGGTCAACTATTTATTTTTGATAAAACTTTGAGACAATTGGAGTGATTTTTTCTTGATTTTGGAGAATGGGTGACACATCAAGATAAATGATGATATGTTATTATTAATAATAATAATATAATGTCCTTATATGACTAAACAAATCATGGGAACTACATTATATAACCAATCAAAAGCTTTCTTGTAATTGTTAAGGACAGCACTAAAATTATATATATCTTTAGGAAAAATAAGAGAAGAGATAAGGACATGATGAGGATAATTGGAAGTCCCTAAGTTAATGAATTTAGTCTCTTCAACTAACATTAAATTTACATCTTAGAAGTGATGAGGTGTAAGAGGTAAGTTAGAGACAGGATCATTATGATTGACATAGCCATAAATTTGTAAAAATATGTAGGAGTATGCTCAAAATATCCAAGTTTATGATGTTGGTGAGGAATCAAAGGTTCCCTTGTATGAAGGAGTTCTAAGACAACTTCATCAATATGTAAAGTTGGTAAAAGATCATAATATTTGATATCAACCTCTAGATCACTCTATTTATTAATTGTGGTTTCATATTCTATGTGAATATTTTAAAATAATGGATTTGGAATATATGGTATTTTTGTATATGTAAGAGGTGTTTTGGATTTTTTTATCAATGGTATCAGTCATGCTGAAAAGTTATAATTTTATGGATTAGTTATTAATATATACACTAAGGTATATCATGGCTAGTATTTTATATTTAATTTGTATCTTCTATTTAATTTTTATTAGTTATATTTTCTATTTAATTTATATCTTAGCTGGTATACTTTTTTCAAGTGAATTATTCTAGGTTGTATCCTAGTCGACATAGTTATTTTTAGTTCATTTAGTTTGAACTTTATCTTAGTTGATATGGTTATAACTAAAAAAATGTTTTGACTTATAAAATATATGTTTTATAAACTATATCATCCTAGATAATAGAATGAGATTTTCCTATTTTTAGGTTGTATGTAGGCCAAAAGAATTGTATTTTCTATAACTATATTAGCCTAGTTGATACAATTAGAAGTTTTGAGATATGACTGGTGTCCTGGTCCAGGAATTAATTTTTATTGTATTTTATGAATTGTATTAGCTTAGATGATATAATTATTTTTTACTAAATTTCTATAAATAATCTATGAAATAGATTTTTTAACAATTTGGAAGAAAAACCTAAGATTTGTTGTAGTATCCAACTATTTTTTTTATAATTGAGTATTAAAGGGAGGTACATAACCTTTTATATACATAATTTATTCTTCATCACTTGAATCATAATTAGGATCAAGATCACAATAAATATTAACTAAGTTGATTTCCAAATTGAAAGCATGAATTGTAATGAGGTCCATTGATAATGAAGCACATCCAAGTGTCTTGTTTGAGCTTAAGAAATAATATAATATTCATCATAAGATGGTGAAATGGTGCATGCTTAATTAGGGTTTAGATGGTATTCATTACATTTATATTTGGTAGACATAATAAGTTGACTAAAAACTTTAGGAGAGATTATTATTGGTTCTTGAAATTCTTAGCCACCCAATATTCAATGTATTCATAATATTTTTTATCATAGTAATATTTTGAAAGGAGGTATTTTTTTACTATAATCATCAATTAAGTAAATGGACCTATCTCTTAGTAAAAGATATAGAGGATTCAATTCAAAGATATAAGGAAATAGATTAGTTGTATTAAAAGTGTTTGAATCTCATTGGGATAATCATCGTTAGAGTCAATAAAGGTGACTTTTATATCATGATTCATGTTTAAAAATGTAGGGAAGGGAGTGTTATTAATAGTTTTGATAGTATGAATACAAAATTATGTTTTAGGACTTAATATTTTGAGATATCATGGGTTAGGATCAACCTCATGTTTTTAATAAATACCACCATGAATAGAATTTATACATTAGCTACAAAAAAAATCAAATTTATCTCATGTAGTGATCCAAGTATTAACTAATATTAAGTTATAGGAAAGTTGAAGATCAAGAAACATAATATTGGTGTAAATTATTTTGGGTCCTATAGTGAAAGGAATCCAAATGAAACTAAGAGGATTTTGGTTGTTCTTATCATATACATGTAAATTAAGTCTATTTTTCTTAAGATATTATGTATAATATCTTAATTCTTTGAGTACCCATAAAGAAGTGACATTAATTCTTTAAGCTTCATCCACAACTAATTTCTTGATTTAAACATCATTGATTATGACACTATTAAAGATAGGTGGGTCATTATCTTAGAATATTATTTCTTAATTGAAAAATGCTTATTTAAACATCACTAATCATGATACTATTAAAGAGATGTGGGCCATTGGCTTGGAATATTATTTTATCATTGATAATATCATCTTCAAAAATTATATAGAGAGTTTGTTAGTTTCTTGAGGATGGGATATGGTTTCAATATTATAAACTTTGGTGGGTTTTGGATGTTCAAAATGTGAGATAGATGGTTATATTTCATTTAAATAAGGTAATTATTCTATATATTTCAAATTTTACATAAGAAATTTGTAATTATAGAGTGATGATTTCATGAGTTCCATTAGATGAATATTACAAGGTAAAGTGTTAAGCTCTTATAGGAAATTACTTTGAGTTGGTTTTTAGTAATAAATATAATGATATTTAGGTTGATAGATACTATTTGATTTAGGAAATTTTGTAATTAGATTAGGTTTATAATTATATCAAGGCTTTGGTGGATGAATCATTATATGGTGTGTGAGTAGTTGTATTAAAAGTTGTTTCTTTGAGAAGCATGTATTCTTGAGAAGGATTATTGGGTTTGGTAATGGGATATTTATGAGTAGGATTAAAAAAATAGTTAAACTTTACTGAATTAACACATTGATAATTAATTTATTATTGATGATAGTTGTAATTAATATCACCTATAAAATTATTCATAGAAGCATTGTTTATATTAGAATATTGAAGAGGTTTGTGTTGATATTTTTGATTTTGAGATTTATTAGAGTGATTTTATTGATTAAATTTATATTATTGGTTTTATTAAGATTTAAAATATTTATTTTTTTCTTTATAACATTATTTATACATATTTTTGTAGTTAAAATTTTTACCTAGTATGAGGTCATAACCGAGTTTTTGAGTTCAAAACAATATTCATGAGAATGACCAATATTGACATGAAACTAACAAAAAAAATAGCATTTCACCATTTTGGGAAAGGCTTGGATTATTCAAACTCTAGGACCTAGATGAAAACATAATTTTATTGAGATATTGGAGAGGGTAGGGTTTGAATTATTTAAAGAAGATTCTCCCAAATTAGGTTAGGAAGATTTGATTTGAGATGTGTTTGTGTTTATTATATTAATTTATGTTTATAAATATCCCTATTATAATTTTTAAAAAGGTTTAAATTGGTTCATAAGGTACTCATCTTTTAGCTTGATAAAAATATTATTTCAAAGTCTTAGGAGAGAATGACCTTACTTTTTATTGAATTTGATGATTTAGAGTGGCAATAAAAAGTTTGAAAATATTTTATTCACTTATGTCATGATAAAATTTATAGGAAAAACATAATTTGATGAAATAATGTACAAGTTCCTTAGGTTTGATTTTTATTGAAAAAATTCCCAAGGCTATTTTTGGGAAGATTGTGATATTGGGTTATTTAACTAGAGCATTGACTAGGTTTATAGTTGAATGAGTTAGGAATTGGTTATACTAATATAAGGCATATAAAAATAATTTTTAAAATAAAATCTTGGTAATCATATAAGTATTAATTTAAATCCACTATTTGTAAATGTTTCTAAATTCCATAAAATATAAAGGAGGATTAATTGTCTCATCATATTTTATGGTTGGAAAAACACCTAAAATGTCCATGGAAATGATATAGGGAGTTAGACGTTTGTTTTTTTAGAGTTTGATTAATTATTTTATGAATAATAGATTTTGGAAATAAGATTCCCATTAGCATCTATAGGAGGAGGTGTGGGACATTGATCGGGTTAATTCCCAAAATATTTTTGATGTTGGATATCATTTAAAAAATATGGTTTTGAATTTGGAGTATTTTATTTCTATTGGTAGCTTGCATAAGGGCCATTTGGGTTAACACCTTATGAGCTATTTATGTACCACCAGTAAGAGTATTTTGAATATAATTAAAGATAACATTGTTGATAAGAGTATGATTTAGAGGAGGATTGTTAATCAAATTTGTGTTAATATTATGAATGTAATTTTATTTATAGATGCTAATATAGAGTTTTTAATATGTTTTATGCTTTCATATTTAGAAGGAGAATAGAAAAAAATGAGCGAATAGCTTATATGTTGGTTGGGATTTTCTAAATCACCATCAAAAGAGATTGAAACCATATTTCATTGTGTAAATAAATACACACACACACACACACACACACACAGAGAGAGAGAGAGAGAGAGAGAGATGAGAGAGAGAGAGAGAGAGAGAGAGAGATGAGAGAGAGAGAGAGAGAGAGAGAGAGAGAGAGAGAGAGAGAGAGAGAGAGAGAGAGAGAGAGAGAGAGAGAGAGAGAGAGAGAGAGAGAGAGAGAGAGAGAGAGAGAGAGAGAGAGAGAGTAATGAAATTCCTTCAAAAATAAAGTAGAATATCATAAATAAATCCTAATATGATAATAATTTATTAGAATATATGATAATAGACAAGCCACTTCAAGGGGGAAAACCTCCAAAAGTTTTAATAAGATCATAATTCACAATATGATGATAAACAATTACCCACTACCTCCTATATATAGTCTATCTAGGCCATGGTTTACTCCATAGGCTGACCTACTAATGAAATGAATGCATAGAGAAATGTGATATAGCATCAAAGAGGGATAATTAAGCCACAAGTCAACTATTCCTATCCTAATACATGTGATAGGTTAGGGGCATAGCATGCCCTTCCACTTCAAACTAACATTATCCTCAATGTTGAACAACTCTAGATATTGTTGTAGAAAATCTTCACCTTCCCAAGTTGTATCTTCATTACTCAGATTCTTCCACTTGATTAAATATTCCCTAATTTCTCTGGTTCTCAACCTCTTATTACATGTTTGGAGGATCTTATCTAGTTCCAAAATGACTCATCCTTCTTCATCTAGTTCTGAGAGCTCTATTTGGGCTAAAAATTTCTATCCAATGACCTTCAAATAGGAAACATGAAATACTTGGTGTATACAAGATGAATGAGGTACTCTAGCTTGTAAGCCACACTTCCAATTTTTTGCAAAACCTGATAAGGGTAATAATACTTAGGAGCAAGTTTGTTGTCCTTTTTTTATTGCTTCAAAGACATCTGCTTAAAAGGTTGCAAATATACAAATACCCAATCACCTAGCTCAAAATTTCACTCACTATAGTGTTGATCTACTTGTCACTTCATCCTATTTTGTACCAAGTCCACATTCTCTCTCAAACTAGCAAAAACCTCTTATTGACTATGAATGTGCTCCTCCACATCTCAAACCTTGGTTTGCACCTTTAATGAAGAAGTGATGGAAGGTGGATGGTAACCATATAGTACTAGAAATGGAGACATTTTAGAAGAGGTATGGAAATATGTGTTATACCACCATAATGTAAGTGGTATCCATTTAACCCAACATACCTATTTATCTAATATAAAACAACAAAGATACCCCTCTAAACATTTTTTAACCACTTCTATTTATCTTTCAAATTTGGGGTGGTAAGATGAGCTATGAGCTAGCTAAGTACCCAAATAGGAAAATAGTTTAGTCCAAAAATTACTAGTGAAAATAGGATTATTATCACTTATTATTATTTTTGGGGTTCCATGTAATTTTAGAACTACCTCCAAAAATAGCTACTACTATACTTGCTAAAAATGGGTGTGAGAGAGCACAAAAATGGGCATATTTTGTAAGCCTATCCATAATGACCAAGTTAACATTCTTACCTTCAAAATAAGGCAATCCTATGATGAAATCCCTGGAAACCTCCTCCCACCTTTGATTAGGAATTGCTAATGGTTGTAACAGACTTGGGGTCCTAACTATCTCACCTTTATTCTATTGGCATATCAAGCATTCTATAATTCTTGCTTAATTCTATGATAAGTTTTTAAGAACCCTGAGTGTCCCCCAATTGGAGATGCATGCAACTCTGCAAGAATCTTATGCTTAAGCTATAAATATTTGCACAAGTATAACCTACCCTTATACCTTAGGGACTTACCTTTCCATTCAATTTTTTTAGAGGTTAAAGTACCTTGCTAGAGATTCTAAACAAAACCTATGTATCCTTGCCTTGATCCCATTTTAACCTAGCTTCATCCACCCAATCTACTTGCAACATGTACATTACACAAAGTAATGCTTCTATGGATGTATCCCATCTGGATAGTGCATCTTCTACTACATTATCTTTACCCTTCTTGTAGATGATTACAAAATCATAACCCAAAATTTTGGTTACCCACTTCTATTTTTCCTCAGATATAATCTTTGCTCCAAAAAGTATTTGAGACTATCATGATCCATTTTCACCTTAAAGTGTCTACCCATCAGATGGGACCTCCATTGTTTAACTTCATGAAGAATAGCCATCATTTCTATCTTATAGATATGTTTTTGTATATTCTCACCTTTGAATTGATGACTCTCAAATTTAATGGGTCTTCCTTCCTATATTAGTACTACTCCCAATCCAGATCTAAAAGCATCACATTTAATAGTGAATGTCTTTGAGAAGTCTGGAGTAGCAAAAAAGGAGTGGTGCACATATCTACCTTTAGTTTCTCAAATTCTTTAGTGGTGGCATCATTCCAATGGAAGGAATCCTTCTTTAGCAATGCAGTGAGTGGAGCTGCTATGTTACCATAACTTTTCACAAATCTTTAGTAGTAACTTGTTAGTCCTAAGAACCCTCAGAGGTTTTTGATAGTTTTTAGCATGGGCCATTCCATCATAGCTTTGATATTTTTGGAATCAACTTTGACACCTTCATGGGAAACAATATGACCTAAGTACTCTAACTCTTGTATTCCAAAAGCACATTTGGAGGGCTTCACATAAAGTTGATGCTTTTCCAAAACTATCAACACCTATTTCACATGTTGCACATGTGCTTCCCATGTCTGACTATAAATCAATATGTCATCAAAGAAAACCATCAAAAACTTGCTTTAAAAAGGCCTTAAAATAGTGTTTATCAAGCTCTGAAAAGTGGATGGTGCATTTATAAGACCAAAGGGCATTACCAAAAACTCATAATGGCCTTCATGCATTCTAAAAGCAATTTTGTGAACATATTCATCCTTGATTCTAATTTTATGGTACCCCAAACGAAGATCCAATTTTATGAAATAATTAGCACCATGTAACTCATCAAGTAAATCACTAATTATTGGAATAGGAAACTTATTTTTTATGGTGTACTTGTTGAGTTCCCTATAATCTGGGCACATCCTCCATGTGTCATCCTTCTTCCACACCATGACCACTAGTGATGAATATGCACTTTGGTTGTGCTTGATGATCCCTACCTTTATCATCTCATGGACCATTTTTTTATTTCACTCTTCTATGCATATGGATATCTATATGGTCTAATATTTAGTGGTTGACTCTCTAGAAGTAGTTAAATGGCATGATCATGTTCTCTTTTTGGTGGTAATCCTTTTGGCATGGCCCCAAAATTAGATGGGTGGTCATCAAGAATCATTTGTAGATTAGGATGTGTAGATGCCTGTGTGGTTTGAAATTCTATGGAACATAATCATGTAATAATTCCCTCTACCCCCTTTTTGAGCATCTTAGTCATTTGATGTGAACTAATCAATTGTGGATATTTTGCCTGTAATCCATGTAATTCAATTGTCCTACCTTTAGAATGAAAGCACATGAATAGTTCCTAGAAGTTCATCTCAATGGTACCCAAGGTTATGATCCATTGGACTCCCAAAACAATGTCTGTGCTACCCATGGGAATAGAAAATAGAAGAGAATCAAGATTGTACTCACCCATAGCAAGCTTAATATTATGGCATTTGCCTAAACAATTAATTGTGCCACCATCTGCAATCATGACCTAAAATTCTTGTGCTAGGTGGATGAAATAGTTCAATCAAATAGCTAACTTATGGTTGATGAAGTTATGTGTGCTCCTTGAATCAATAAACACTGTCACCTTTTATTTCTTGAGGAAATCCACCACCTTAAGAGTTTGTAAAGTGCTAATACTTGCAAGTGCATGACAAGAGATTGTAGGTTAGGAATATTCATGTACCTCTTCTATCTCTTCCTCATCATCATTGGAGGCAACATCTTCTTCTTCATCTTCATTGGATCACTAAATGTAGAATAACTTTTTCTCAACACATCTATGTCCTTTTCTCCACTTGTTGTCACAAATAAAACATAATCCTTTTTCACGCTTCTCTTCAATTTGCTGAGGGGTCAATTTGGTAGGTGAAGGAAATATTGGTGTCGATATGTTATGATCTTTGAAGTGAGTGAATGGTGTCTTCTTGTTGGCTATGAATTTCTCTTTAGCTTTGCATGCCATGCTGATAGAATCAGAAATCTTAAGTATATTAAAAATGTGTACCTCATGTTGAATGTAGTCCTTGAGTCCACCCAAAAATAGGTCATTCAAGTTCTCCTCAATAATTGTATTGACACGTAAGGATAGGTTCTAAAAATGATGAATATAATCTTTGACAGAGCCAGTCTATCACAATTTTGCTAGTTGTTTGAATTAATTATCTATCATACTATTTCCATAGTGTAATTGCAACACCTCTATAAAAATTGACTAGGTGACACTGAGAGTCATCTTTTTCTTTTGAGCACACAACCATCAATACCAAATGAATTAATTAGGTTCAAGATACAAGGATGCCATGGAAGCCTTTTGTCTACCTGGGATTTGATGTAGATCAAAAAAATTCTCCATTTGGTTGATCTAATTGAGTGGATCTTTTCCATCAAATTTGTGCATGTACACCTTTGGAAGTAGGTTCCTTTATGGAAATGTAGTTAGATTTGAAGTAGACTGGTTGGGATACGCACCTTAGTAGGGTTTTGAAATAGAAATAGCTGGATGATTTGACTAATTATTTTTCAAATCCATCATGACATCTACCAAACTATCTTGTATGGATTTCATATTAGATTGTATGCCTTGAACCTCACTTTGAATGCCTTGCACACTATAGTCAAGCTGGCTCACTTTGTGATCTATGTCAGAGAACCTTGGTACAAAGGATCTATTACATCCCTCTTATAAATCCATTTCTTCATTTTAAGTATTTTTACCTAGAGTTTCATCACCCTTTCCTTGGCCCCAAGTTTGTGGACCTACCATAAAAGGGCTTTACGATGTCGACCCTAATTGGCACTTTTTACCCAACTTTGACCAAGTAATTTTAAAATTATTTCGACCTCAAATCAAAAAATACAAAGAACATACCATATCCAAATTGTTATAATATTTCTAAAAATGTAAATAACTAAGAATAATTATTTGAATTGCACACTATAGAGCAATTTTATGAAAAACCCTAAAATGGCAATAACTTTTGTAAAAAATATTCAAATTAGTTAAAAATTTAATGGAATCTTAACTTAATGATTTCTCACCTCTAGTAAAAAAATTTAAGATAAATTCATAACAATTTTGTATATATATCCAAATTAAAAAATTTAGGGTTTCATCCACAAGATTGCCCAAATCGTAGCTCTGATACCACTTGTAATGAAATTACTTCAACAATAAAGTAGAATAGTAGAAATAGATCCAAATATGACTAAAATATATCATAATATATGATGATAGACAAGCCACTTCGAGGTGGAAACCTCCACAAGTTTTAATAAGAGTAGAATTCACAATATGATGATAAACAATTACCCACTACCTCCTATATATAGTCTATCTAGGCCATGATTACTCCATAGGCTGACCTAATAACCAAATTAATGCATAGATAAATGTGATATATCATCAAATAGGGATAAATAATCCATAAGTTAGCTATTCTTATCCTACTACATGCAATAGGTTAGGGGTGTAACACACACACACACACACACACACACACACACACACACACACACACACACACACACACACACACACATACACCAAATAAAGTAAAATAAATATTTTAGGGATAAGATAATTACCTTAGGTTGATTTGTCAGTGCACCAATCTCCTCCTTAGCTGAAGTGGCACTTTATGAGAGATATTATAGTTGAATATCTATATGTAAATAATAATACCTAAGTATCCTTAGGGGTCCCAAATAATTTGTATACCTTATTTATAATATTATATCCTTAAGTCTCCAAAAACATTTTATAGATGTAAACCTATAAAAGTATAAAATCTTACACACTAATTCCTCTTCTTCTATTAAATAAAGTTTTTATTACATAAGAAAAGTAGAATTGTGTTGTAATTATATTAAAATGGAATTTTATGAACCCCATATATACATATCCAACTCCTAAAAGTCACCAATGAAATATGGCAATGGTCTTGATGGAAATAGATACAATATAGAGAAGTGAGACAAAAATATTACTATGTCAATGAAAGTTGATATAGTACAAAAGGCACAAAATTGTATCAACTAGGGATGATATATTAAAAAATGGAACATAGGTAGTAAAATGACTATTTTGGAAAATGAAAACATAATATAAAATTAAGGAATATAAAAAAATTGACTTTGTATAGCCAAGTTAGTAGGAATAATGCATGAAACTAAGAAGAAGTAGTAGAAGGAAGGGGAAAGAGAAATATAGGAGGATAGACTGATATAATAAAATTATAATGAGTATAAGAATGTATACCAATTATCATATAATAATGTATCAAAAATTACCAAAAAATATCCCATGTCTATCTTGGTGGAATCATTAGGACATGCAATTAAGTAGATTGATGCATTGATGAGTTCTGAAATAGAAATTATAAACAAAAAATATAAGTTTATATAAATTCCATTATTTTATCTTAAGTATAATTATTTAACACTTCAAGGGACATCATATTAGCCTACCTTACTACCTTTTTCTGTCCCTTGAATGCCCCATGTTGACCTTTTTATAAAAAACCTCCTTTGACTTGATACACCAGGGATTAGTCTTCCTCATCACCAAAAAATGGAAACCATTGAGGGGAATTGAGATCACCCTATGGGAAATTAGTAAGGCAAAATTTTCAAGGGAGGTCCTAAAAAATCTACTAAAGACTAGGAGGAAGAGCCATCTTCATCTTCCCCTTGCCCTATATCCCTACCCCTTCCCAAAACTACTGACAAGAAAGGAAAAAGAAATACCCATGACTCTCCCTCCCAAGATAATAAAACTAAGAACAAGGATAAAATAAGTATGGAGGTTCCTAGAGTAAACAAATCCCTAAATTTGAAATTTATGAGATGAAGGAAATATAAGTTAGGAGGTGAGGAGATGATAAATAATTGGTGTACCTCATTGAAGTAATTAGGGAGAATCTACTAAACTTTAATGATAATCTTAGAGAATGTGATGAAAATTGGTCCCTCTAATAGAATAATGAAATAACCTAAAATTGGAGTGAGGTAGGCTAAGGTAAGTTTGGGGAAATCCAAATATGAATGAACGTAGAAGTCATAGGATGGAAGAAACACACAATAATAAAATAAATGAAACCATAAATATCACCCTAGTGAAATCCCATGCAAGCATCAAAAATAAAGATAAGACAAGACTAGAAAGGATAAGGGGATAGTTGAATAGAAAATAACAATGGTGGAAGGCCCTAACATCTAGATGAGATTAAAATATAATAGTATCAAGATAAAATTTAGAATTATCAAGAAGGATTCAACACCTTAGAAATAAGATGGATCGATGTGCCCTAAGAATAAATATAGGATGTGTCCTATTTATTGAGTCCTATTTTATTTTTTGGTCCTTATATTTTGTTAAAAATCTACAGAAGTCTAGTTTTTGGTTGGTCTACTTGGTATGGTTCTATTTTGTCCTTTTTTTTGACTTTACTTCTTATTTAAATTCATCGTTTTAGGTCCCTGTAAAACCTGACATTCACCTTCTCAAATAAAAAACCATTCTATAACACATGTATGTTGATTTATGAATAACTCTATCATGAATTAATATGATTATTTCTTGTAAATTATTAAGTATAATATAATGGTTATACATGCATTGATAGTTTACTTATTCTTAGTTTAGATATATGATCTCATGACTATATGTGAAATGATTAAACATACTTTAATGGTCACTTCTATAATATATACATCATCATTGACCTAACAATACCAAATAATCTCTCTCTATGCCTTAGGTGAGAATTTATGTGTCATGTATGTGTAAGAATTATGTTTGTTAGAATAACATAAGTGCTATAATTTTATTTAGAAGTATGCAATAAAAATTAAAAAAAATAACAAGAACTAACTAAAAGCAAAAAATAAAGTTATGGATACATGAGAATCCCAACAAGAACCAAAATAATTGAAGTACATGATAAGGATAAAGAAGGAAAATAAAAATCCACTTTTTAGGGTAAGAAATTAGGGTAGAGATCCATTTTCATTGTGGTAAAAGTAGAGTGGATAAAAATAAATAATTTCAATGATTCAATTATTATTATACAATATTAAATCCATTTCACAAAAAAAATATGGTAAAGTAGGTTAAGTAGAAAATCTAAATTATAACTCTTCAATAAACATAATATGCCAATGTCAATACATCACCAATTTTAAACTTGCAACATAATTTAGAGAGGGTTGGTTAAGGGAGGTTTGAGACACTTTTTTCACTAGGAACTACATGTCTCCCCTAAATTTCTCCACTAATAAGCAACTAAGTCATAATTACAAAACATTTGACCAAAATTATTGAATGTGATGGTGTCTAATGGAGCTCCATATGTATCTTATAAAAATCATGGATATCCTCATACATAGTTTACATAGATTTAGGTATGTATAAGACATGTTGGATGTTTTAAAAATGCCACAAGAAAATGTGACATCATGGGCACCCACACAAGTGTACCAAATATTAGATAAAATACATCAAATAAAAATGGCTTCATGGGCTGTATGTAGTCCACCAAATATTTTAAATAAATGTGATATTTTTAATCTCCATGGTATTAGAATAAATACAAAAATGGGTTTGTTGAAAAGTTAAAAATCCATTTAGGATATGTGACTAGTAGGGATAAAAACAAACTATAAAACCTGGAAATTTTTCTCATAGTTAGGGGATAAACTAGTTAGGTATCTATTATTAAATCTTCCTAAGTTTAATAAGGTTATGCGAGGTTTATTTATGGCATAGTTAGCCTTATATTTATTTTTTATGTTTTTTGCTTTGTGCTAACCTAATTAGGATGAAGGGGTATGACCCTACCTAATTTTTTCTATAAATAAGGATGATAAATTTTCTCGTAGCTCATTATAATTTATATTAAAAAAATTATTTATTTATTATTCTATTTTTTTGAGATTATTCCCTTAAAGTACCTTATATTTGAGCGTTTATTCGCATTTATCTTAATAATTTTTATAATAAGTAATATTAGATCAATGTTTCAAAAATAATATTTTTTTCCATGTCTCACAAACTATTTTTATTTTCTTAGTTATTTTTATGAAAGTTGGAGATTTATATAAATAACATATATTATAAGTTTTATAATTTTGTGATCATTTTTTAACAAGCTATTGTGATTTTAATTTTTTTCATAAACTCACCGTAAAGGCCACATTTTTATATTTTTCTTAATTTTTGAAAAAACATAAAAAAAATTAGGTAGTATATATTATCTATTACTTCATATGTGAGTCTGACTACATTTTATAATTTGATGGTCAAATTTTGATCAAAAGAGGAATACTAGATTCATATATAGCTCATGTTGTAAGGTTACCACTTTCATTGAGTGTTATCCTCCCCTAATTAATCATAAATATATAGATAATAAAGTAACAAAATAAAAATTCATGTCATTCTTCCCACCTTTTGGATGAGATAAATATTCTAAACTGTTGATCCTAATGGCTTTCTTTATATTCAGTTACCTAAACTTTAGGGATTTGTTTTTGCTAGAAAGTGAAAATTTGGTAACTTTTATTAAGGATATATTTTTTGCTCCATTTTAAAATATCTAAATGATTTTTAAAATAATTTTAAATATAAAAAATAGTCTAAATTGAATCCCAAAAAAAATAATCCTTAGGTATCCAGGTTAATGCCAAATATTCATATAGAATCCAACCACCCAAGTGGGTGCAACCCAAACAGACCAAACCAAGGATAGGGAAAAAATTTTAAGATAAAAAATCAATCATACAAGTATGTATGTAACTTCATGGATATTTTTTATGGAATGTTTTTTTAAGCTTCACAATATACCAGAGATTATAATGGTTGGCATAACCTTCCTACATTTAGAATATGAAATTTTTCGGCAATACCAATGGATGATGAGTGAAAGAGAGGGTAAAGGATTTTTTGGAAATAATTTAATAATGATTTAATGACCCACTATGATCAATCATGGAAGAGAATTTTATTTTACCTAATTGGAAAATATTAATCAAATACGATCTATAACTAAATATAATGTTGAGGATATGATATTAGAAATCTAGACTTAGGATGTAACACCTCATCAATGACTAAAATTATACATAACTGTAATTAATATCCAATTTAATCATGGTGTTATTTTATTAAAACCTTATAGTTTTATGAAAGTTATGCCTCAATCACTTCACATTGATAAATTAAATACTACCACCATGAGATTCATACAAGGTAAAACTACAAAATGGGGAGATAAAAATGTTATTAATAATGTTGATAAAATGTTTCTAATGATTTTATTCCAAGGAAACTTAATATTCTCTTTCCATAATAGGATATAGATAAAAATAAAAAATGTCTATGTTGGCATTGCGATAATTAATGGTTTAAAGGTTATAAGTGTGCCAATGGTTATAAAAGGCTAGTGATATTAAGAATGTAGTTGTGAAAGAGGATGAATTAGCTATGGAGGAATTATATTTAGAGCATAAAAAGGGAATTATGAGGAGGAAGAAATCCATACTATCTATCTATATGAATTAATGGGATAAACATACCAAAAACACTCAAAGTTGTTGGTTATACCAAGAAATGGAAGGTGATGGTTTTGGTTGATGTAGGTAGTACACAAAAATTCATTCATAGAATATTAGATAATGAGATCAAACACTTTGTGTATCTAGTATCTAATTTTAAATTAAATGTTATCATAATAAATTCTCAAAAAGGGATTGTAATTTGGATTAAAAATGCTTACCTTAATAATTGGGGGAGAAAATTTAATTTTAGGATTTTAATGAATTCAATAGTTGGGAAAAAATCATTTAATCAAGAATTAATCATGGAATTTAGTATACATATAAAAAATTAAAAACTTTTTGAGATGCAATCACCAACAATTTAAATTATCATATCGCATAGGATGGATAAATTTATCAAAAAATTATCTTACAACATAGAGAAATTTTCTATGGATTGGTGCTGAGGAAAAAAGGAGGATGCCTTTAATTGCTTGGGATAACATTTGAAAACTTTTTAGGGAAGTGGGGTTAGGAATAAGGAAAATCAAAATTATGAATACAGCTCTCTTAGCAAAACTGGGATGGAGAGTTTACCATGAAAATAAAGAATGGAGTAATATATGGAAGCATAAGTATTTATTCAATGCAAAATCCCTTTCTGATTTCTTTTCTTACCCTGATGTAACTTGACCCTCTTCCATATGGGGGGTTGTTTAGGGAACCAAACAAATTCTAGAAAAAGGATTCTCCTGGAAAGTTGGTAATGGAATTAAGGTGAGATTCTGGGAGGATGCTTGGTTAAAAGATTACCCTTTGATAGAAGATTTTCAAGATAAAGAGATAGTTGATCGATGTAAGCAAAGATATGGTATATTTGTAAATCAGTATTAGTAGAACAATTCTTGGGTGAATATAACTGATCTTGATCAAGATTTTAGTAATATACAATTATCCCTCAATGCTATCTCTCTTTGTTCTTATCTCGAGGATAAGATTATCTGGCATGATGATCCTAGTGGGCAATTTAAAGTTTCTACCATTTTTATTTCAAAGGGAAATGGTAATCAACCTTTGTGGTCGTATGCCTGGATTAAGGGGCTTATCCCCAAAATAAAAATCTTCTATTGGACTCTGCTTCAAAATAAAATCTTGACTCTTGACAACTTGCAGAAAAGAGGAATATATGTGGTTAACAGGTGTATTCTATGCAAAAATGGTTTTGAAGATAGAGATCATTTGTTGGTGAACTGTTCTTTTACACAATAAGTTTGGAATGAGATCCTCAATCTTTGGTGTATAGCATGGGTCCATCAAAAAAGTGTGGAACTATCTTTTAAAAGTTGGCACTATCCCTCTAAGAATCCTGATGTTCTTTTTTTCTAGAAATCAACACTTCCTCATATTTGGTGGGGTATATGGAAAGAAAGAAACAATAGAATATTTAGAAGTAAAGAACTTCCAGGATGGGTGTTGGGTCAGAATATTACTAGAGTAATAAAGGAGAATTTTTTTATCATAGAGGGATCCTAATCCAACCTTTTAAATTGATAATCCTTTAAGATCTGAAAGGCCTAATGTGAAAACTAAAAATCCAAGATTAGGTGTAAAATGGAATGTCCCCCCTTGTGGATGGATCAAAGGAAACTTTGATGGAGCTGCTAAAGGGAATCTAGGAAAAGCAAGATGCGGAGGAGTCTTGAGAGATCATGTGGAAAACGTAATTGATGTTATTGCTATCCCTATTAGTAAGTCAAATAGTCATATTGTTGAAGCTACTGCAGCCCTTCAAACCATTAAATTAGCTGTTGAGTCAGGATTTTCTAAATTATGGTTGGAAGGTGACTCCCTGAATATCATAAATATCTTAAATAACAAAAATTCAGTTTCATGGTCTATAGAGGCAATGGTGATGGAAATTAATGCCTTAATTCAAAAATTTGAAAAAGTAACCATAATCCATACTTACCGTGAAGCCAATGGGGTTGCTAACTATATAGCTAATCATGTTGTTTGAACAGGACATAAGGTGAGATGGTAGGATGCATTAAATAAGTATGTTGATCTCAAAGCACTTATTATTTATGATGCCATTCATTCAAAGGAGGAAAAGATCTACTTGGAATAGCAAGTTAATGATTTGGTGGAGTGGCCTCACAGAGGAAGGATTAATTTCATTAAATAGACACATTCATGAGAACGTAAAGTGGTTATTGCATGTGCCAGAAAATAGGTGAGTTCCATTACAAGTTGATAACAACTAGTTTCATTGCTCAGTAATTAGTGTTTGGGTGTTGCTACAAAATTGTATGGCCTGCAAAATGAAAGGTGAACCAAGGAAGTAGGAACGTAAAAGTTGTGAAGACTGGAAGGCAAAACAAGATGTTTGGAATATTCTTCAGAGAGGAAAGGTCGTGAGTTACTTGGAGCGGCTGCATGGTTCTAAACCCCATATAATGACAACATTTTTCAAAAATTGGGTCGATGACAGGGTAACCCTCCATGGCATCACGGTGAAGCTCATCGAGGAATTCATTGCAGAGGTCACAGGGCTTCCAATGGAGGGTATAAAATTCTCTAAGCAGACCAGTATATCTAATGAGGCATATAGCAAATTCTCGAAGACGAATGCTAAGGAGCAGCAGTTGGAAAAGAGTGGAGATTTTTTCAACTTGGAATAGATAAAAGGAATCTGGAGAGACGTCTTATGTTACATACATGAGTATTTTATACTTGATGGAAGAACCAAAAGAGTCCATAAATTTCAATTTGTCTTTCTTAATCATTTTAGGCACAAAGTTAGAATCTCCTTCCCTTTCTATTTGCGCTTCTCGCTGCTCTAAAGTTTGTTTGCTCATAGAAAAAAGGAGTCTCACCCTATATTGCATGAGGGATTGATCCTAATAATAGAAGGTTTCTGTAAAAATAGTGCCATTGTCTTAAATCCTTATTTGGATAAAAATAAGGATTCATAGAGTAAGAAGAATGAAATAGTGAAGGGGAAAGAAAAAGTTAAACCCAAATCCTCCAGCGTTAAAAAATAGATTGTTGATGAGGAAACTGAGTGGGAAAGCATTGAAAGTTCTGAGGAGGAGAGTATGGAAGAAGAGGAAGGAACGAATAATGGGGAATCCAGCTCTAATGAGGAAGGTAAAGATAAAAGCAAGAATGAAAAAGAAGGGGACACTATAGAGGAAAAAATAGAACAAAAAAACTATGATCTTGAGGATAATCAGCAAGTGTTGGGGGAAAGTGAAAAGGAAATGGATGTTTTATTTAAGGATCCTACTTCAAAAATAGAGAAGGAACATATAGTTCAAGATGCCTATCATTTAATGGAGACTAGAAAATAAGTAAAGGATGATCTTGTCCACAACAAAAGACCTATTGAAACTAAAGAATAGAAAAGAATGGAAAGGGAGGATAAAACTGAAAAGGATGAAGTCAATCCAAAAGAGAACACTGAAGATTTTAGTGACATTTGGTAGAATGACAGGAGGCATCCCTTCATAAATTTGGCCAAATGCAAAGTATATTCTATCCTTCAAGTTGACTCGTGGATGTATAAGGAAATAATGGGCCTCAAAAAGAAAATGAAAATAATGGAAAATAATCAGGAAGCTGATCAGAATAAAATCAATAATTTGGAAATGCAGATAAGAGATATTCCTATCAAACTTAAAGATTATGAGAACAATCTAAGAAGGCTCATTAAGGAAAGCATAATGAAGATGGAGGAGGTTACTTCTAGCATATGTGCAGCTGCTGCAAACATTGGAAAATGAGCTAATGAGGAAATAAAATCTTTGGAGGGGCCTAGTAAGAGGACCAGATAGAGCTCAAGGAAGAAAGCAATGCAAGAGGCTGCCACATCAGCTACAATATCCATATAAGACACTGCTATGATTGCAAAGGAAGTGATGAAGATGATCCTAGAATTAGAAGAATAGGGTCTTTCTGCTCTTATTGTTTTGGTCCTTTTAGTTGGATGTTATAACTAGTTTCATTTTTTGGTTCTTTGTTTTCTTTACATACTTGAGTTTCCAGGTCTTTGTAAAACTTGGGGTCTTTCTTTTGATGATCTTGACTTGTTGTTTCAGGTCCCTATAAAACCTATTCTTGTTACTGCTCATTAGTAGGTGTTACATGTGTTTTACCTGTGGGTGTTATTGTTATATCCTTCTTCCTATGTTTTAGGGTTTCGGGGTCCCTTCAAAACCTGTTTTTACCTTAATCTAAAACATAGTGACACAACTCAATTTCTTAGAAGCTTATGATGTGGAAATTCAACAAACACTAAAGCTTCAAGAAATCTTTCAATACCATCAATAATTTTCTAAAGAACCTAAGGGCTTGCCTATAGTTAGAGATCATGCTTACGTGATTTAATTGATTTTAATAAGTATTCCTTCTTATATTAGACCTTATCACTATCATTATGAATAGAAGTTATAAATCAAAAAATTGGTCAAGGAAAAGTTGGACTCAATAATTGTGTATCCCAAAAAAGTGCATATTTATCTCTAGTGGTTATGGTTAAAATGAAGGATGAGACATGGAGAATTTTCCTATATTATAAGGAACTCAATAAGATTATTCTCAAAGATAAATTTTCTATCCTTGTCATTGATTAACTATTTGATTAATTTAATGTTGTTTTATTTATTAAGTTATATATAAATATTGGGTACAACATTAAATATTATAATAATATAAATATGAAGGATAAATTTTACTTAGATTATACACTAATATGTTATAAAATATGAGTAATGTAGGTGTAAAAATACATTGTATGATGATTCTGCTTCAATCATCTGATTCTAAAAATTAGCTTTATATCAACATGGACACTTGCATCACCTTATGGATACTTGAATCAATGCTAATATTCATGATTTAACACATATGTCTTGTATTAAATATTTACTATTGATTAAAACTTCCACTTGGGTCTTTCTTGGTTTTATGTCACCTTTTGGATTATGTGTTCATATCTTGCATATAGGCATTTGATATTAGACTATAACTCAAACCATAGATCTTCCTCTTAGGTATTATCACCTTGCCAAAAACGGGTTAATGGGCTCATGAATTTGATCTGACCTCAAGGACCCTCTTTTAATGAGTGTTATCTACATAATAAATACTTCAAAGAGGGCCTCATACATATGTATCTCTCCCTTGTGTGTTGGCTTGTGTGTAAGCAATGGTGTAGAATGTTATATGCAATTATATTTAGGGATATATATTTTAACCTAAAACATATTTCTCATGGGATTTTATTTGAATGCCTTAGACCTATAATATGATTAATCCTCTGACTATTATAAAAATAGGGAAGAATCAAGTAGTATAACTAAGTTGTGCAATTGATTGAATGAGCTTGAATAGTTGCTTATTTGGTATTTACTAGATGAATAGTGAGTTTTATTTGATTTTTAGCTATTTTGAAAATTTCCTCATGAAAGGGTTAATGAAACATAATAGGCTGACTTGTATATTTTTAAAGATTTGAAATTTTGAGTGTTTAAAAGGTATAGACACTTATGTTGGAGAATAGACAATAACATAAATATTACTATCCAAGTTTGAACACAAATTTATAGGAAAGATAAGGTTATTGGAGATTTTAAACTAATATTTAAGGATATATATACTAAAATTTGAGTGCATTGTGTCTACAGATGATTTTGATAATCAAAATAATAGGGATATATTATAAGATAAGCATTTTGTCCTAGTGAGGTGGAGAATGCAACCTATCTGCTATCAAAGAGGTCAAGAACTAAAGGGTAGAGTCTTTAGTAATATTTTTCAATTGTACAAGGCCAATTTAACACATAAATTGATATTTAAGCATCTATATTTCCCCATTTAATCTAGTAATGCACAAGGATGAAATTACTAGTTTAAAGGAAATGTGTACCATGGTGTGTACAACACAACTTGATTTTATTGATCCATATTTAAATATGTTATATGTGTATGAATTAAAAATAAATATAATGTTATAGGTGTAATTAGTGTATATAATATAAAAAATAATGATTTAAATTTGATTAAAAAAAGAGAGAAAGGAGTATACCTATATGTCAATACAACCATGCTACCCCTTGATAATATGTTTTGGTAATGATACTTATTAGCTAAAGAATTTGAGAGAGGTTAATAATTAAACCTTGGAGATATGAATAGGGGAATTGGAGGGTGATCATACCTCAAATTTGATATAAGGATGAGTTTTGCCAATTCCATCAAGATCTCAAAATATTAATTACACAATTCTAGTGTATCATAATTTAGTCAATCTCACCTAAGTCAAATGGTATAACCATATCAAATTTAAATATTATGAAATATTTCCAATTATATTGAGAACATATAATATCAATCTCACTAATAAAATAAGCCAACTATTATAGTAGATAAAATCTCAAATGGTGCATTTTAGTGGAGTCAGTGCATGAATATTGGTAGAATGTGAATAATGTATCTATAATTTCATACATTTGCATGACATATGCACCTTAAATGTGTCTCAAGCTAATGTATCTATACAAATTTAACTTGTGATAAATAAAATATATTTAACGTGTATCATAAATATGAAAAATAATTATCCCAAATATGTGCCAAATGTATATAATTTTATCCCATGTGTATATTTTAATCATGTAAATTGAATCAAATTCTATCAATTTTGTCAACTATAAGTATGTGTAATCATGTCTATATGACATGCCCCTATTTTTAGGTGAGGGGAATGAAAATTTTATAGTAAACTTATCTCTAAAGGATAAGATAATTGTGTAGTATATGTAATAATCATGTTAGTAAAGAATAATATAGTAATGCCATATCAAAGTAGATATATCAATTAAGCTCACATTATGCAAACATAATAATCCCTAAGATTCATGATGTGTATCATGGAACATCTAGAAGATAACAAGCTTAAAAAAATCAAACACACACACTTAAATACTATTTATATATCATGCAAATATGGGTCTAAGGAGACCAAAAATAAGGTTCATGTTAAAATTCCCCATACTCAAGTGGGGGACATATGAAAATGACCATACATCAAATAAATAAGTAATATTGAGGGAACTATGGCCAACAATCAAAGAACATGTTCAAATGTTCCACAAGAAATATAAATACATAAAAAAGAAGTTAACTCTTTTAATCCATATGAATAGATGAAGTAAATTAAAATATAAACAACTAGCATAAGCATGTCATACTAGTAACTTCATACATATGTTATCAAAATGTCATGCAGAATATCATATCAAGTACATTTTGTAAGATAACAACATGAGTATATCCATGTGTAAATGTTAGTATATAAGCTAAATGTGATAATGGAAATGATAATAAACAATATAAACTATGTCAATTGTGATCATATATAATTAATATGCCCCTAATGTAGTGTGTCATGTGGAAAAATAAAAGGTCCAACATGTGCATGTTCATTTATCATGGATTTCATGTATGATCCTATCACACTCCAATACCTATGAAACATATGTGTGTATATAAATTATATATTATATACTAACATAAATTATAAAAACATATGTAAAATCTATTAAATAACTAAAATGTTATATATTTTTGTATTTTTGCTTTATTGGAGTGTTTTTTTATTTTCTTGAATATCTATTTTTTTGACTTTTTTGAATTTTTAAGAATGTTTGAAAAGAGAGTGTTAGCCAATGAGACCATATAATGGATTATCATAGGGTGATCTATAATTTTTATATGTTATATTAAATTGGTCATGTTGTTAAGGATCATGTATATGTGTCAAATCTAGAACTAGAGAATCTATAACATTTTATGTATGAATCAAAGGATTTTACAATTGTGAGGTAGTATTAGAAGGTGAAGTGGTTAATGTAATAAATTATTTAATTATATGTGACTTCCTTAGTGTAATATTTGGTTTTTGTACACATTCTAAAATATGGTGCCCTAATGTTAATATCTAACTAGGTTGTAGAGGTGTAATGAGGATATCAAAGAGCTCATTTTAGATCTCTAATGTAATAAAATCTCAATTATTGGTTACTTAGTAAAGGGTATTGATTTTTTCTTACCATTTCACATATGATTAACCTTATTAGGTTGTATAATTAGATGTATAAGAATGATTTTTTCATGTTTTAAAGGATATTCATATTGAACCCTTAAAACTATAATTACCTTGTTAGTATGAATATATTTAAGAGACGCATGTAAAATGGGAGGTATTAAATGAATTTTATGAATAAAAGGTTATCTCAATAACATATAAAATACTCTTTCATGTGGTATAAAATAAAATTTTATTGTCACATGTTAAACCAACCTATAAAGGTAAATCAATCTCACCAAAAACCTATGATATATTTTCATAAAATATTTTTACCATTTTAGTCGAAGGAAATAGATCATCTTGTGTGTATCCAGAATGTGTAAGTAATGTCATGGTACATATATTTCACTAAAATAATTATCAACCATAAAATTATGTATAGGTTGATGATCTATATGTGCCCTAAAAAATAAAAAATGAATATTTGAGTCATGATCCACAATCTTGCTATCAATGAATGAAATAGAAGGCCTTTGGACCATAAGAGGTATCTCACATATTAGTTTAGAAATAATCCCATCTAATGGTTTACCATAATGTGGTTGAGGAGGATGTGCATGATATGCCATTTTTCACTTTTATTGTTTCCTTATAATGATCTTGTAATAGATAGTTGAATACATTTTGATTTTGATGATCATTAGGTTATGATCCTAAATATGTTGGAGAATCCTCAAAGGTAAGTAAATCACTATCAATAATATCTTGTATATTGTTCTTCAATTTAAAAAATATGTAAAATTAGCCACACATTGGTGATAGTAACAATAAGCATCGACATAATATACTTTTGGGATAGGTTGACTTGTATAAACCACCATAAGAGTAGAGAGAAATATTAGATGAAACTACATAAGCTTTTAAAGTAGAAAAATTGGAGACTCAAGTAATCATGTAAATTATCTCTTAGGTGAATTGGATAAGATAAGGCAAATAGGTTGTTGTAACACATTGATATTTGTGGTTGTTTTATTTTTAACCATAGTAGGTTTGACCTTATAATTTGGTTTGATATGAAACTTTTATTGGATGTAGTCAATGTGTTTGCTACATACTTAAGATTGTTAAATGAAATGAGTTTCATTTATCTATCTAAAATAATATGACATAAATCATCAAAATATTTGATCTTCTTGAAAATAATATACTCATGTAAGGGGGCAATTTGTTTTATTAAAGATGTATTGAAGATATTTATATTCCATTATAGTCAAACAAACCCAAAAAATATTGAAATCATATATCAGAGTATACTTTGGACATGTATTAGGCCCACTTATAATAATTTTTAATGCAATAAAACATTAGAGTACTCTATGCACTCATAACTGGATCCAAAGGTGGGGAACTTCACTAGAGGTAAACACATACAAAAGGCACTATGGGAAAGTTGGTTGTTTTTTAGAAGGATTATGGAATTGAGGGTGTATCAATGTATGCATACACTGATAAGTCATGAGTGCCATAATTGGCACTTGTAATTCCTCATAGGAATGTTTCTAGGTCATTAACCCTAAGTAAGCTCCTCAATCTCCTCAATGGGTTTTTTAGACACTAAAACTAGCCACCAATGACCTTCAACTAGGCTTTTGACCAATTCTACCAAAGTGCACAATTTGGCCTAAAAACACTAAAATGCACTAAAATATTTAAAACTATCATATTCAAGTGCTTATTTTGGCCAATATATCCCTAAATGGGGTAATGAAATTTATGAGACAACTAACTTTGATCAGATCATTTTAAGTTAAAATGACATTTTCACACCTGGGTGCTCTGGATTACTCTTTTCTACCAATTTTCTTACATGAGGCACATGCCTTTATTATTTTGTGTTATAAAAATCTTAAATATTATAATGGATCTAATGCATCTAACATCACCTTCCAATTTCAATCTAGTCAAATTTTGACCCAATAATATGACATTTTTACTAGTTTGATTAATTTGTGCACCAATTACCAAGATTTATACTAAAATTGACTAATCATGATTAAAGATAATTAATTTAAATCATGAGCCTAATTAATAATTACATGGAGATTTTTGAATGTTTATTTTTGAAAATTGATTATGAGTTTCTACATCATCAAGTGACATCATTTCTTGGGAAGGCATCCCTAGGCCATAAATGCATATAATATCTGATTAAGCCCACCCATGCCTATTTAATGCCTCTCTATCCCAAATATTTATGATATAATTTATTGAATTTGGACTCTAAAATTTAATGGATTATTATCCACATATCTTCATCTTGAGATGGATGATTCAAGTTCATTCTGATGATTTTGAAAATCTATTAATAGGAGGCCTTGCCTATTTAATATTAAGCTTAGATAGTGTAAAGTTATCATGAAAAAATCATTCCAAAGCCTCATGTAATTAGTGTAATAATTCCCAATTATTGAGCCAATCCAAATCCATCACAAATCCATTAGTGAAAAGTATAATAAGAGATAGCCAATCCCCATTTGGTGAAGACTCATTGAGCACAAGCCTTGCAAGCCACTTCAATAAACTATTTAGAGAATCCAAGGAAGGTGAAATATCCTATGTATTTTTCACTCTAGTTATGTTTTTCATTTAGTTTTGTTCATTATGTCACCCCCTTGAGATAATCTTAAGGTGTTAGCTGTTAGTGTGTTATTTTTGGATTTTGAGTTCATTCACTAACACCATATTAATATTCCCTTATTATATTCCTATGTTCACAAATGGAACCTTTTTCTTGCCTTGTAGGATTTTACCCCATAAATTTGATCAAAATATCCTACAAGAAACCTACTAGCCATTTTCATGTATAATCTTGGAGTGTAGGAGCAAAGAGTGAAAATTTTGAGTAAAACCACATTTTCTTAAAAGCCATAGTTTTGTCTCTATGTAGTTGTGATATTGTCCTCTAGACTACAATCCCACAACTGACATTATCATGGTTTTGTATTATTAGTGATATTGTATTTTAACAATCTTTTTGGACTAATGTGTTCTCTATCTATAGGTTAAGATGTGTTATTTCAATACCATGAGTCAAAAATCATAATATTATAATTTTGTGATTTTACAAGTTATGATAACATCATTTTTAGTCATGATATTGCAATCTTGTGAATCTACAGTCATGATATTGTAATACTACAATTGATACAGTCATGATATTGTAATATCACAATTAATACAATCATAATTTGTAATCTTATAACTTTGCAATCATGATATTGCAATCTTGTGACTCTACAGTCACAATATTGTAATCCCATGACTGACTCGGTCACAGTTTTACACTATGAGTCATAGTTGTTCACTATGGAGTCATGATATTATAGTGTGTATATTAACCCACCTTTTAAAGCTTTGTTTGAGGTCATTTGAACTCTATTTTTGATGATTTTTTTCAAAACCATGTGTTTTTTCCTAATTTTTTATTATATGCAAAATATTACCTTTAATTTGCATACATATTTCATAAATATCAAAAATAATCTAGCACTTGTAGGACGTGCATGGAAAAGTGATAAATTTTTACATGAATTAAGTTTATAATAGTCCATTTGGTGCTTAAATAAAAACTTAGGGTGTTTACTTGAATATTTTTATTTTTTATCTTTCAAAGTTTTGCAACTTAAAGCCAAGGGGTTAAAGAACACCACCACACATTTCATTTAGTGATTTAAAATTAGACTCACTTCAAGTTTTTTCAAGTTGGTTATAATTGTTTCTTTAGCTAGTTTTGATTGATAAAATAGGAAGTTGTGTGAGTATGATGTCCCCCATCCCCTATAGGAAACTTATGGGATCAAAAGCAATAGATTAGTTTCAAATTGCCTTAGTTCAATGCATAAAAGAGATGTTGTAAAGGCTATCCCAAAGACATTCATGGATTGGGTGATGTAAAAACAACCTTAAATCTCTTTTGTTTAGTTTTATTTTCATTTCATCTTGGCTTGTGAGGGGGTCTTCACTACTTCCCATAAGTTTTATAGGGAAGCCTTGGCCCAAGAATTCATCTCTCAACATTATATTCAACCCCACTCTATAGGGGTTTATAAATTGGGATCACCCCAATAGGATAGTGGTTTGAGAAATTAAACCATATTCTATCATTAGGGATAAACTTGGGACATTTGAGCACATTGAACATCATACTACACTGAGTGAGTGATGGATGTAGTGGTTTTAAAAATGGTAAGTACTTTTTACAACAAGCCAAGTGCTATGGATCCAATTGATGTGCTGTTTCTCTTGAATTTTGACATGAAAGTCTTGTGCATATAATCCATCTAGATATTTGAAAACTTATTAGTTAGTTAACTCTATTTTGCCATACCTTATCAGCTTAGGGCTTAAGATGATTAGTTAGTTAATTTGTCTTTGTCTTAGATTATGTGGTTTTGTTTGGAGTTAAAAATGTTTATTAACAAAGGGTTACATAACCAAACACATTTTCCAACATTTTCTTAAACAAGGAGGTGCTATGCTTCCAAAATTAAAATCATCTTTTTCCTTTTTCAAAAACTTATCATAAAATTTGTGTCATATCTCCCAATTTGGTGCAATTATGTTGCCCATTTGAGTCTAGATCATTTCCCAATTTTCTTAAAGTCCTACATTAATAATTTAATTTAAAAATTGGACTCTTTTAATTTTTAAAGGTTGATGTGTTAAATTGGGTTTACCACTTGACACTTGACTCATTTTAACTCGAGTTTAATTTCAAATTTGAATTGAGGGCCATTTTTAGACTCATGATCATTATCATCATTTTGTAGGATTCAAATCATCTTGCATGTTACTAATGCTTTGAGTCTTAGGATACATTTTTTACTAACCATCATATTTTACCATTTGTCTTGAGTCCATTTGATAACACACTTTTGACTTAGAGATTTGTCAAACTATGTGTGTGTGTATCATTTGAGTTGAGGAGAGAACTGTTATGCTGCCAAAATCATGTTAGACCATTTTGCCTTAGAGTCTTGAAACAAGTATTTATCACACATATTAAGCATTTGAGCATTGTTAAGCTGCTCAAAGTATTTTAAAACTTATTTCATATGCCTATCCACATAGAGTCAAAAAATTTCCAACTTTTCAACCAATTCAAGCTTTTATTGTAAGCCTTTGTCTAGTGCGGTTACACCGTTCATTTTTTTATATCATAAGTCAAAATACTCTAGTCTATGCCATTATTTGGGAGAAAATAAACTATCTCCAAGTGCCTTTTATTTCATACCTCATATGTATTGATCAAGTTTATGTCTAGGAGTCAAATAGTTAGTTTTTTGTTAGAAGTGTTTCAAATTTTTTAGATTAAAGATCTCATATTTGTTTCAAAGTATAGATTTTGACATCATTTGGCCAAAATTCCTAGAATTTACCTTTGTTTGATTCTATATTTCTACATTGAATTTGGCCAAAAGTCTTAGCAACCTTTGTTTTTCCTAAATTAGACTCATTTGAAACACTTTGACCTAGAATTTGGCATTTCAATTTTTAGTCCTTTTACTTATCCTTTTTGTGTGAGATTTGTAACATTGGACACTTAACATTATATTTTTTAATCAAAATTCATTGCATCAACCTTTTTTAGATATATATATCCATCTTTTTGACTAGGTTAGACCAATCTTGAACCTCTTTTTAGACATTGATTTTTCAAAGTTTGTATAACTCTATTCCTTTTTTATCATGAAAAAATTACTATAAATAACAACATGGCTTCCTAAACTTGTAGTGACATCATGTAAAATTTGGAATTTTAGTAATGTGGTCACACATGAAGAGATGGTTCAAGACCCTTATGTAGACAATGTTGCTTATGAGATGGATCCTTATCCATACTATAACACTCAGTTAGGGGCACAAAAATAAGACCCATTAGATCATTATTTGGTTAACACGCCACCATACTTAGATTAGGATCAAGAAAAAATAGAGCATTACCTAGCTTTAATACCTACGGTTGAAGAACCATTTGCTTGACAACCATGCTATGTTACTACACCATCCATGTATGATCCTTATCTATTTGAGCATCACTTATTGGAGAATAAGGATAAGATTTTGGTTAGAGATATATAATTAGGGACTAATTTTCATATATACATCCCCCATGAGAATGCGCCAAGTCTAGTAAGAATTTCTCAGAATATAATTTATAGTTAATAAGATTATTCTAGCAATCCTTTAGCTCTATTATAATTGCCATATCAGGAACCTAGTATGCTTGTCAAAGGAAAGGACCTCATGGAGGATAAATTTATTAAAATTCAAATATCATATCAAATGTACTTGAACCTATCACATAATTTTAATTACATGACCATGTAAAATAGGCCTCTCATATATTTAGTTCTTTCAATAAGAGTGTTAATAGAATTGCTGGTCAAGACAATTAGGGTGTAGACCTCTTTGTGAAAAACACTACAATCCATAACTTTTTTCATATTCAAACCATTAAAGAAGTGTCTTCTTCTTCTACATATAATATTGAGTAAAATTTAGTGTACAATGCATAGGAAACATCTAATCCAAACCAAAATGGGTAAGTACACCAAAAACTAGTCCACAAACAAGTGCACCTTTAGTTAACACCATGAGTGGATCTCAAAATCAAGGAACAAGAGTTTTTACATCCCAAACACAACCAACTACTACCACTAATCCTCATATAGATACTTCTTTAATTTCTCAACCAATAGGATTAGGTGGTCAGCTAGTGACCAATGTCATGCCTCTATAACAAAATGTAATGAATCTTACTCAACAAGTAATGAGTAATATTCCAAAATAACAAGCATAGTCCAACATACCAATACAATAGAGGTAAAACATATTTCCACATTTATAAGGGGAAACCAATGTTCCACCTTGCCAAGTAGCACCAAACATACCTCCTTCCTCACAAACCAATATACCAATCCAAAGCCAAATAGTGTCTAATCAATAGTGTATAAATATTGGTCAGTGAAAACTACTAAATCATCAAAAAGCATCAACTTCCTAATAGGTATTTTTATAATAAATAGGTTATAATGTTCATCAAGTAATGATCAAATAACCTTTGCCTTTTATGTAAAATGTGCCACTAGTTCGAAGATAGGGTCTTGTTTCACAAGTACCCCCTCAATAACAAGGTTTGATTATTCGATATAATGTCCCTATTCAACCTCAATAAGAATAGTATAATTATATCTCTCCATCCAAACTTCAAAATCCTCAAAACTAAGCCCATATATCCAACCCCAACTAGAATATCTCACCATAGTATGTGTAATTTCAACAATCAAACCCTAATATATGAATGAATATTCTTTTTCCATTCCCCAACCAAACCAACATACCCTAGAAAATACCTCCATCATACCCTGGTCAAAGTTCTCCACTTATGATCACTCAACCATCTACCTAGGCTAATATTTCACCTCAAACCAATGTTCCTCTAGTTTTCAAGCCCAAAAACTACAACAGATGAAGGATGTAATTGCTACCATCCAAGTTAGGAAATAAAAAAAAATAAGTTAGATGATGTATGTTCTTATCCATTAAACATGGAGTAACTATAGATAACATTTCCTCTAGGATAAGAACCACCAAAATTTGATAAATACAAAGGGAAATGTGACATGAAGACTCATTTGATTGAGTTCTTTGTTGCATGCTAGCTAGTGGCATATAATGACATATACCTTTTTTTATTATTCCCAAGAAGTCTAGAAGGATAACCCTTGGAGTGGTTTTTAAAGTTTCTTAAGAATTTAGTATCATATTTTGATGATCTTTTAGACAACTTTGTGCAACACTTTCATATAATCTTGATCATGAGATTTTATTGGTTGACTTAACACAAGCTAATAAAAAGGATGATGAGAGTTTTACAAGTTATTTACAAAAATGGAAAGCCTTTTCAAGCTAATTCACTCAAAACTTACCAAATAAACAATTAGTTGTTGTGTTTACCAAAAAAATTCATATTGAGATATCCTATCATCTAGAAATATAGTGTGTGCATACCTTTAAAGAGATCATTGACAAAGGTTTGTTGATAGTCGAGAAATCCTTTATTAATAAATGGATCATCAATATTACTTCATCAAATCATAATCAAGGTACCAATCAAGGAAATGGCCAAAAATAGCATCAAGTCCAAGTGCAAGCATCTCAACATACATAGGCAAATAATAATGATAGACTAAGGAAATTTAACCATAACAAAAATATTGTTGGAAATGGAGTAACAGAGTTGAGACATGTGCTAATGGTGCAAACACCATATACTCAACCCAAATAGCATATGCAAATTAATCTGAAACCCATAACCCTTTTAGCAAACATAATAAGTACAACAACTTAGGCTAGTGTAATAAATATAGCAACCTTTGCCATTACAAGCTCTTCTTCCAAGGTATATAGTGCCTACTTATCAAATTTTTAGTGACCTTAGAGAACCTATTGAATCTATGTTTTGTAAGCTTGTTTCCACTAATATGATTAGTTGGATTATACTAAAACATTATCCTAAGGGCATTCCTTATCTTGATTGGTACCACCTAAATGAATTCTATGAATATCATGAGGCTAATGGACATAATTTATGCTATTGTGTCAAATCAAACATTTTATTTTGAATATGTTAGAGAATGGGCAGATAACACTAGATGGTGGTGCTTCTATTTACAATCATAACCTTAAAATATTTCAAAACCCTTTTTCATAACATAAAAATCAACTGCAATAGCAATAATAGTAACAATGATTAGTGCAACACCAAAAATAATAGTTTTAATAACCAAGGTTGAACCAACATAATCACCATTAAAAAAAACCAATAGCATTTGAATAATGGATATAACCAAGGTCAAAATGGAAATAACTAATACAACTACCATGTAGTTACACATGACTATAATAAGGTTGTAGGTCATATTGTAGGAGGTCACATTAACACCATCTCCATTAATCTAAGACCAAATACCAATCAATCAATACCTTTGCTAAACAATACCAACCTACCAACTCACATTGATAATCCTTCCTTGACTTGAGACCACATACAACCATACAAACAAGTAGAGATTACTAATTTTATACCCTATATCGATAACTCATCATTGACTCATGACCATGCATAAGTATACCAACAACCAAGACTTATCCTATCTAGTCCCCCACCATCACCATCATTTATTATCAATTATGGTCTTATGTTTAATCTTGATTGTGTAATCACAACTTAGAGGTTAAAGTTTACCATCCTAGGCTGACAACCATCTACCACTCTATCCATCACCCAACCAACCATTTATCCTTATAAAAAGATATTTAACACTGACCAAGAGAATAAATTTGACATTATGGAATAATTATAAAAGATGCCTACATAAATCTCCATTTTAGATTTATTACATAAGTCAATAATCTATAATTTTTTTTGAATGACTTCCTAAGCCAATCCATAATTTTAAGTGGCATATCCTATGATACATTCCAATCTTTGGTTGGACACCTAGCTCCATCCCAATAAATCACTTTCAACCAAAGTGATATGCCATCCCTTGGCCCACTACATAATAATCCCTTGTACATAAAAGTTTGCATAAAGTGTTACAAAGTGAAATGTGATCCTTATAGATAATGGATTTGGTCTAAACATAGTGTCTCTAAATCTCATCAAGATTTTTAGGTACATGATGGTAGATATTCAAGTAGATACCATAACCATCAAATCCTATGACAATGAAAAATGAGAATCACAAGGCACCATCTATTTACCGATTATCCTTGGGCCCTTAACCCATGATACACATTACCATGTTCTAGATCTTTATTTGTTATAAAATATGATTTTGGGTAGACTTTGGTTACATGAAATTCATGTAGTCCTATTTACATTACACCAGTGTATCAAGTTCTCTCACTCAGGGATGGAAGTTTGTATACCAGGGGATTTGAAACCATATGAGCACTAAAAACACCTAGAGGCCAAGTTAAAGAGTTATAACTATCAATTTGACATGAATATAGAGGCCAAGAAAGATAAGGGAAAATAAATACTCTTAGATTCACTAGAGGATAACTACATTGATCCTAATACCCCTGATTCCCTTTTTCACATGCCACCTTTTGAGATATCCAATCATTATACCATCGCATCCAATAGACCAAGAGAGTATTTAACCCATGATACCTTTCATATCACAAACCTTCCATAGAACCCAAAGTCCTTTGAAAGACCTAAACCCAATCCATTTAATATAAAATGGAAACAAAAGGGCAAAGGTAAAGGACCTATCACATTTATACTAACATCTAACCTAGAATAGGACCATCTTGAAGGGGATGAGTCATGGTTGTATAATGATAAGTACGATGATTATTACAAGAATGAAAAGTATCCTATTCCTAATAATATCACAAATAATCAAGACTATGAAGGAGGAGACCTTAGACTAAATCAATGAGGCACACTCCAACCAATTTACATGACTAGATATAAAGGGCCATATGGACTTGGATTTAAACCACCTAGAGGTGACCCCATATACCTTACCCATGGTCCATAACCATTGATTAGTGATGATGATGTTGGTATCAAAGTAGAGTCTGATCATAGCCTTTTTGATGACCTAGTTGCGACCAACCTATTTAACCCTCATTCCATTTGTACGCTTCGACCAATCATTCATCACAACCCACTACATTGTATTATCCCTAACTAGTAGTTTGGGGCCAATAATATTCCAATGTGTCAATTGATGAGTTCAAAAATGATAAGTATTTTTATTATTTTTTTGGCATTAGAGACAATGTTCTATTGGGGACCATAAATCAGGGTTCTCAATCAAGTTGGATACTGAAGCCTATTTTAGAGAGTAGATGAATACCCTTAGAAAAAATAAAATAATTAAAACATTGAGGTTACAAAGTGAAAACCTCTTTGAGGTGATTTATAAATATGAAAAAAGTAAATAAAAAGGTTAGTGTAGTGGTCAAAACCTATTTTAGGCACCATTAAATGGGGGTGTTCGACCTTCTTCAAACATATCTCAAGAAACCATCAATGACGAACTTGTTTGTGAGTCACAATTTAGTTTTAAAGAATAACAAGATTTTGATCAAATCATTTAGGAGTTCAAAATATTTTTTATTACATGGCCAAACCTCCCATTGGGGGACTTTGATTCATCATGCCTAGGAGAATTCAAAGAGCCAATCCTAATAGAGGACTCTAATGTTGTTAATCAGTTCAAATCATTACCCACTATTCTTGAAGAAAGTTCAACCCTTTTGTTTGAAGACACAATAAAAGTTAACATTGGGTCCTTAGATGACCTAAAGTGGATCAATCTAGGCATGTCTCTTACTAATAAGGAGTGTGAAGTTCTTATATCTCTTTTAAGGGAATTTATTGACATATTTTCATGGGCATATTTTGGCATGCTAGGTTTGGACCTTGATTTGGTTCTGCACCACCTTGTGGTCAATCCTAATGTCAAAACAATAAAATAAAAGTTATGTAAGATGCATCCTCTCATTACTATATTATTAAATAAAGAGTTGAAAAAACTCTTAGAAGAAAGATGTATTCAATCAATTGAGTATTCATAGTGGATTTCTAATGTCGTACTAGTTAGTAAAAATCTAGAAGGAATCAAAATCTATACTATTTTTCATGTTATAAACAAAGAATACCCTAAGGGTGAACTACCATTACAAAAAATTGGCATGATCATAAAATCCATAATAAGTTATGAAATTATTTCATTAATGGATGGATTTTTAGGGTACAACTAGTTCAAGATAACACTAAAAGACCAACACAAGATAGTGTTCACCACTCCATGGGTAGCATTCTATTATTAGGTTATGTTATTTGGTCTTAAAAATGTAGGTACCACCTATGAAAGACACATGAATATCATATTTCATGATATAATGCATGACATTGTTGAAGACTATGTTGATTGTATTCATGGAAAATCAAATACCAGGGCCAATCCTCTAGTAATGCTACATTAAATATTTAAAATACTGTGTCATTATAAAGTTAGAATTAATCCTAAAAAGTGTCTTTAGAGTCACATAAGGAAAATTTATAGGATTCATTATGTCTCATTGAGGTATTAAATTTGATCTAGCCAAAGTCTAAGCCATAATAAAGATGCCACCACCAACTAATTTGAAGCAGCTCCATAGTTTGTAGGGAAAATTTTAGTCTATTTAATGCTTCATATCATAGTTGGATAACAAATTCCATCCTTTTATGCATCTTATAAATGAGGGAGTCGCATTTCACTAGGATAATCACTACCAAATAGCTTTTCAATAACTAAAGGACTATCTAGCGAATCAACCTATTATGTTGCCTCTTATGTAGGGAAAGCCATTTTTGTTGTATTTATCCACTATGAACAATGGCATAGGGCACTTATAAATTATCAAAATTATAATGGAAATGAGCTTGCCATGTACTACTTAAGTTTCATATTGGTTACATATGAACATAATTATATGCCCATATAAAAAGCCTATTTATCCATGGTCTTTGTAGCTTAGAAAATATGCCATTACATGTTAAATAATAACACCATGGTTATTTCAAAAGTAGATCAGATCAAGTATATACCATCTAAAAAAAATTACAAGGCTTATATGGCCAAATGGATCATGCTTCTTAGTGAGTTTGACATCAATTATGTCAACCAAAAATCCATTAAGGGGAAAGTTCTTACAAAATAGTTTGTTGAAGCACCCCATGCTAATAAAAATCTGCTCACATTCTAATTTATTGATGCATCCATAATGAACATCATTGACACACCTCTTGAGGAACAACACTAGAAGCTATATTTTGATACATCATTTACTAGACATGGATTAGGAGCAGGCCTTTCATTTATTACCCCATAGGGGGATCTAATCCCTAAATTATTTAGGATTATATTTCCTTGTACCAAAAACATGGCCAAATATGAAGTACTTATTGTAGGGATTTGACAAGTGGTACAATGAAACATATTTCATATCAAGGTTTATGGTGATTCTTAGTTGATCATCAATCAGGTTATAAACCACTTTCAAAACAAAGATGATAAGTTGGTTCCATATAAGATCATGGTCAACACTCTCAAACAAAATATTACCAACATTTAATTTAAACATATACCAAGTGCAATTAATAAAACCATAAATGGTATGGCTACTATTGGATCTTTGATTTTACAAATAGACATGGCTAAAAGTATCAGTTCCTTATTGATAATTTGATAACACCAGCTCATGAACCTTCAACTATCATGATTTGTGATAGTGTTGGTCCTAGATCTATCTAGTATTTAGACCTTTACAATTACCTCCATGATCAAATTATACCACCCAAACTATCCCAAAATAAATCCAAAGCCTTCATCCACTAAACCACTCATTATACCTTACTTGGCTCAACCCTTTACCATCATAGTTTTGATGGAACTTTACTTCATTGTTTAACTTCGATAGAATCTACACTAGAGTTATAGGAAGTTCATGAAGGAATATGTGGGACCCACAATATCAAGGAAATTTTATCTAAAAATCTCTTACGTACTAGTTATTATTTACCCACAATGGATGTAGATGCAACTACATATGTAAAGAAGTGTGACAAGTGTCAATGGTATGTCAATCTAATTCATGCCTTGACTAAAAATCTAAAAATAATGTTGACACCATGTCCATTTCCTACATGAGGCCTTAACCTTATAGGTAATATTAATCCCACCTCATTTGAGATCTATAACCATACCCTTATCAGCACTGAATATTTCACTAAGTGGGTTAAAGTTATACCTCTCACTTACAAGACTGAAAAGCAAAATTTTAAGTTCATTTTCAACCATCTCATTTGTCATTATGGTATCCCTTATAACATTATATTTGATAATGGATGATAATTTAAGAACAAGGATTTCAAGAAGCTATGTACTAAATATAACATCATGCAATATTTCTCCATGGAATATTACCCTTAAGGTAATGGTCAAGCCAAACCATCAAACAAAACCATTATTAACATAATTAAAACTATTGTTAATAATGCCCATTATAATTAAAACCTTAAAATATTTCATGCCCTTTGGACATACTATAATAATCACCATATACCCATAAGAGCCACTCCATATTTACTTGTTAATGGTACTGAGTCTATTCTTCCTATTGAGATAAAGTTACCTTCTCTACACAACTCTTTCAAGCATGTCCTAGATGACAATGACTATCAAGTATCTCACTTGCAAAAACTAGAGTTACTTGATGAGAAATGCATGGATGTGATAAATAATATTTAAGCCTATCAGAACCAACTTTGAGGCCACTACAATTGACATGTGAAATATAGAGAATTTGAACTTGGTGATCTTGTCATTAAAGAGAACCAAAAGAATACCATGGCTAAAAAGAAGGATAAAGGCAAGTTAAAACCCAACTAGGTTGGTCCTTTCATCATTATGGCAAATTATGAAACAAGAACATACATGCTTACCACACGATATGGACATGAACTTGATGAGTCAATTAACATTATCCACCTCAAGCAGTTTTACACTTGAGTTACTTGGTGTATTACCTATAAGGACCATTTCAAGTTGTGTCATTTTCTCAATATTCTTCTTCATACTATACCATTTTTACCATCCTATCTCCTACCAACCTATCACTTTTATTGGAAATATTGTCATTGATATCAAAGGTCTATCATTATTTGTGATATAGGCCCCATTGCATTTAATGGTGTTTCTAATATTCATATCTTGGCTAATGTGTGTTAATGTTTATTTAATATTAATGAATATATTTTTGGTTGAATATAAGTCAAAAGAGGGCCCATGTAGAAGTCAAAGAGTCACAGGGTAAAAGATGAAAGAGGAATGGGACACATTTTCTCATGAAGAGTCATCTTGAGGAATTTCAAGAGTCACCATGTGAATACAAAAGAGGTATGGCAGATTTTTCCATAAAGGGACACTTTAAGGAATATGAAAAGTCACCAAGATAAAGACAAAAGAGGAAAGGGCACTTTTGCTTATGAAGAGTCACCATATGACTTTTCAAATGCAAGGCTACAAAGGGTCATGCAAGTTTGGTGCCATTTTCCATGAGGATTGAAGGGTCACAAAAGGTGAATGCCAAAGGTCATTTGGAAATCTATAAATAAAGGCTTGAGAAGCCATTTGTAATATACAAGAGAGTACATGGTTTGTATTTGTTTTCAAAGAGAGAAAAGAAGGAGATATTTTAGAGTTCTATCATTTGTTGAGTAAGAAACATTGAGAGATAGTTGTATTTTATACACAAGAGGGGTTGGTGCTCCTATGGGTTGGTGCTAAAAATAGTTGTTGTGTTGGTTCTCGATAAAGGGGTTGGTACTCCTACAAGTTGGTGCTTGCAAAATTTTTATTTTGAGTTGGTGCTCATTCATAAACTTGAGATTTTTCTACGTGGTTTTTATCACTTTGGGTTTCCATGTAAAAATATGGTCTCTCTCTCTCTCTCTCTTATGTGGTGAAAATTATTATTTTAGTTTTATTACATATCTTGAATTTATGATAGAGTGGTTAAAGAAAATAAATCAGATTAAGTAAAAGATATATAATATACTGATTCACCCCCCCTCTTAGTATATTTCATGCTTAACAATTAGTATCAGAGCAGGTTCCTTTTGAAAAAGTTTTACAGCTTGAAAGAAGATCAGGTAAGTATGATGGCTGGATCACATGAAGGATCTTATACAAATAAGGCACCTTTGTTTGATGGGATGAATTATATTTTTTGGAGCATGAGTATGAATACTTATCTGATGGCCCTTGGATTCGATATGTGGAAAGTAGTGATGGAGGAATATGAAGAGCAACAAACACTTGTAAGTACTCTAGTAGAAAAGAAGGCTAGTGAAAATAATGCTAAAGATTTAAATGTTATTTTATGTGGTTTATATGAATCATAATTTGTTAAAGTTATGCAATGTAAATCTGCTCATGAAACTTGGGTAAAATTTGAGAATATTTATAAAGGTGATGGAAAGGATCAGCAAGCTAAGCTTCAAACTTTTAGAAGATAGTTTGAGAGTTTGAAGATGGAAGAAGAATAAAATATAGTAAGTTATCACTTGCGGGTTAATCAAATAGTCAATCAGATTCAAGGTCTTGGAGAAAATTTAGAAGATTTGACTATGGTTTATAAGGTTTTGAGATCTCTACCATTGAGATATGATGCAAAAGTTTTGGCAATTGAAGAGATGAAGAATTTAGCCAAGCTAAAGATGGATGAACTTCATGGTATTCTTACGGCAGATGAAATATGTACTGAAAAAGATAAACCTTCAAAGAGAGAAGTGGCTTTCAAGACATCAAATAAAAAGAAGGCTAAAATTTAAGAATCAAGTGATAATTTTAGTGATGATGAAGATGACAATGGAGCTCTATTCATTTCTAAGCCAAAAAAGGGCACAAGTAAATATCAAGGAAAATTACCTTTTAAATGTTTTAATTGTGGAAAGATTAGACATTTTGCAGTTAAATGCCAAAATAAGGGTAATGATGATAATGAAGAAGAAAAATCTACATACAAGAAGAATTTCAAAGGAAAATTTGAGAAGAGTTTGTATTATAAAGATCTTAGCTCAACCAAAGATAGTGGAGTCAGTGACTCAGAAGAAGAGATTCTATTCATGGCCAAACGTGAACATGCCTTTACAAGTAAAAGTATAGATGATCAAGAAGAAGAACAAAATAAAGCTAAAGTGAATCTAGAATGAGAACTCATTTGTGCCTTAGAAGAGTTAAAATCTCTTGAAAAGAAGAATTGAAGATTAAAGCTCCAGATCAAGAAAAATGAAAAAGAGTCAAAGGAAATAATTGAAGATCTACAAGAACACTTTGAAGAAGCCAAGAAGAATGAAGAAGATTTAATGACATAGTTGAAAATAGTAAGTAAAGAATGTGAAAGGTATGTTATTAAAATTACTTCTTTAAAAGAAGATCTTGAGAAAATAAATAAAGCATTCAATGATAGGGCAGCCAATGATTCAAAATTTGAGAATAGCACTAATATGTTGAATAAGATATTAGAAAATCAAAGATCAATGTCAGATAAGATAGGTATTGGATTTGAAAAAAAGAAAGAGGAGGTCAATACATTCACATATAAGGAAAAATGAAAGAGCTATGATGAAGCTCTTACAAAAGAAGAAATAAAAAGAGAAGTTAAGAATATAGAGGACATCTCAAACAAATAAGGCTAGAGGGAATAGAGATATAAAAGGCAATCAGGTCAGAGATACTCAAATAGGTCCTATTTTTATGGTTACTATTTTTTTATAATTTATATGGTCATAATAAATTAGAATGTCAAAAAAGAGCTAAAAATTTTAGAAATAAGAAAGAAAGTCATGTAGAGTCAAGTAGAAGCCACAACTCTTTTGCTCCTCTATCAAGATTTAATGAAGAGACCATAATATGTTACAAGTGCAACAACTTCAGACACATAGCTTGGTACTGTAGAAGCATGTTCAATTCAGTCAAGAAGGACCAGTTTTTCAAGGCTCTATTCATCAAGAGGAAAGTTTAGATAGGTTCATGGCAAGAGAAATAACCTGAAAAATCTATGTTGGTACAAACTACTTTGCATGCAAGAAATGAAGAAAAGCCATGGTTTATTGATAGTGGATGTTCAAAGCACATGATAGGATACAAGAGTAAGTTTATAACCTTGAAGAGGATCAATGGTGGCACAGTGAAATTTAGAGACAATACTACTACCAAAATTACTAGAAAAAGTACACTAAGTTTGGATAATGGTAAAACTAAAACTAAAAATATTTTATATGTAGAATGTCTTAAGCATAATCTTTTGAGTGTAAGTCAAATGTGTGATTAGGGGCACACACTAAATTTTTATGTAGAAGGTTGTGAAATTAGAAGAAAATATTTAGATATGTTGGTTATAGATGCTCAGAGAATAGGCAATAATTTGTATATGCTATCAGACATCAAAGGTCAAAGATGTTCTTTGACCCAGATTGCAAAAAGTTGGCTATGGCATAGGAGAATGGGGCACATACATTTTAACAATATTTTAAACATCAAAAAGAAGCAAGCAATCAAAAATCATTTAAATATTACAAAGTTATCTCACACACTTTGTGAACCTTATCAACATGGGAAGCAGGCTAGAAGGTAGTTCAAAACAAAAGAGTACTCGACTACTCAGATGATAGAGCTTGATCACACTGATCTATGTGGACTTATGAAAACTCAAATTACTTAAGGTGAGAATTATATCATATTATTTATTTATGATTTTTCACATATGACTTGGCTAATGTTTTTAAAGAAAAAATTAGAAGCTTTCAGACATTTCAAAGCATTCAAAGCATTAGTTGAAAATGAAACTAGTTTAAAGATTAAGTGTCTAAGATCAGATCGAGGAGGATAATTCATGTTGGATCAATTTATGGAGTTTTGTGAAGATCATGGAATAAAGAGACATTATTCAATAGCTAAAACTCCACAATAAAATAGAGTAGTTGAATGAAAAAATAGAACAGTTCAAGAGATAGCGAGGACAATGCTAAATGAATCCAAGATAGTAGATAAATATTAGAGAGAGGTAGTTGCTACAGTAGTGCATATTCATAATAGATTATTATTGAGAGTCAATAGTGATAAGACTCCTTATGAGCTATGGAAAGATAAACCAACAACAGTTGATTATTTTAAAGCTTTTGGTAGCAGATGCTTCATAAAGAGAACTAATGAAAAAATTGGTAAGTTTGAATCTACAAAAGATGAAGGTATATTTCTTGGTTATTCTTGAAAAAGTAAATCTTATAAATGTTATAGCAAAAGAACCATGAAAATTGTTGAAAGTGCAAGTGTCAGGATATAAGAAGATGGAACATAAAGAATCAGTGATCCAATAGACATTCCTGAAATCATTAAAGAGGAAGGTTTTGAAGAATCAGATGAAGATAAGAAGGAGAAAAAGGGCACCAAAACTTCATCCAAATATATTCAAAAAAATCATAATGAAAGTGACATCATCGGGGACATAAATAAAGAAATTCACACTAGAAGAATGATGGTAAGTGAATCTGAGCAAGTTAATTTCTCTTTGTTATCTAAAATTTAGCGTAGAAATTTTTCAAAAGCTAGACATGATAAGCATTGGGTTAAGTCTATGGATGAAGAATTAAATTAGATAGAAAAGAATGATACTTGGGAATTAGTGCCTAGACTAAAAGATCATAATGTGATAGGAACAAAATGGATTTAGAGAAATAAGTTAAATGAAAATGGAGAAGTGACCAGAAATAAATCAAGATTAGTATGTAAAGGATATGCTCAAATTGAGGGAATATATTTTAAAGAAAATTTTACACTAGTGGCAAGGTTAGAGGCTATTATAATGAAATTGCATATGCAGTGTTTAAAAATTTCAAAGTGTTTTAGATGGATGTCAAATCTACCTTCCTAAATGGGAGTCTTGAAGAAGAGGTCTTCATTTAGTAGCTTGAGGGATTTATTCTCTCAAATATTAGTAACCATGTATGCAAATTGAAGAAAGCATTTTATGGATTGAAATAAGCTTGGTATGCAAGACTTGATAAGTACCTTCAAAATCAAGGTTTCAAGAGAGGATTTGTTGATAGTAATATCTACATCAAAATAGAAGGTGAGCATCAATTTAATGTTGTGTTATATGTTGATGATATCATTTTTGGAAGAAATATTGAAAAGATGACAAAAAAAATTATGATAGAATGAAAAAAGAATTTGAGATGTCTATGTTTGGAAAATTGTCATTTTTCTTAGGATTGTAAATGTTTCAATCAAATAAAGGAATTTTTATATCTCAAAGTAGATATGCTAAGGAAATGTTGAATAAATTTGGTTTTGAGGATTGTGCACCAATTGACACACCAATGTGTATAGGAAATAAGGTGAGCAAGGATGAAGATTCACCTATTACAGATCAATCTTTGTATATATATATGATTGGTAGTCTTTTATATTTGATAGCATTAAGGCTAGACATCATGAATGTAGTAGGTATGCTTGTAAGATATCAATCATCTCTAAAAGATAGTCATGTTCAATTAATGAAGAGAATATTTAGATATATCAAGGGGACATTAGATTATGGATTAAGGTATCCCACAGGTAGAGATTTTACTTTGGTTGCTTATATAGATTCAGATTGGGTAGAGTGATTAGATGATAGAAAGAGTATAAGTGTAGGAGCTTTCTTCCTTGGTGATAGATTAGTATCATGGATAAACAAGAGTAGAATATAGTATCACTTTTTATAGCTGAAATAGAATATATTGCAGTAGTATTGTGTTGTGCTCAAGTGCTTTGGATGAAGCAAACTTTTGAAGATATCAAGGTAAAGTATAATGAACATATTTCTATTTTTTGTGATAACACAAGTGCTATAAATATTTTAAAAAATATAGTGATGCATTCAATAATAAAACATATTCCCATTAGATTTCAATTTTTGAGAGAGCAGGTTGCATATCAATAGGTTAAGATGGAGTATATCAATATTACAAAGTAGATTGCATATATTTTCATAAAAGCACTACCAAAAGAAACATTTGAGTATATGTGAGAGAAGTTGGGAGTAATTTATTCTACTTCCTACCATTGAGGTTCAACATCAGTTGAGGGGGGGGTAAGTGTTATCTCTAGGTAGGCCCTTTGCCATTGATGTCAAAAGGGGAGAATAATAGGTACATGTGCTGGTGCAAAAATAGGTATAGGGAACATATACATGTTTCTATAGTAAGGGGGAGTTATTGTATGTTTTTAAGATGGTATTATGTGTATGTTTCAGGATATGGTAGTTTCAATTTGAGTTTGTCATTAATGACAAAGGGGGAGATTGTTGAAAATAGTTTCACTGATGTCAAAGTTCTAGTATTATTGGTGATATAGGCCCCATTACATTTAATGGTGTTTCTAATATTCATATCTTGGCTAATGTGTGTTAATATATATTTAATGTTAATGAATATATTTTTGGTTGCATAAGTCAAAAGAGGGCCCATGAAGAATTCAAATAGTCATGGGGCAAAAGATGAAAGAGGAATGGGACACATTTTCTCATGAAGATTCATCTTGAGGAATTCCAAGAGTCACCATATGAAGACAAAAGAGGTATGGCAGATTTTTCCATGAAGGGACACTTTAAGGAATACAAAAAGTCACCAAGATAAAGACAAAAGAGGAAAGGATGCTTTTGCTTATGTGGGGTCACCATATGACTTTTTAAATGCAAGGACACAAAGGGTCATGCAAGTTTGGCACTATTTTCTATTAGGATTGTAGGGTCAAAAAGGGTGAATGCCAAAGGTCATTTGAAAATCTATAAATGAAGGCTTGAGAATCCATTTGTAATATAAAAGAGAGGTCATGGTTTGTATTTGTTTTCAAAGAGATAATATCAGGAGATATTGTAGAGTTCTATCATTTGTTGAGTAAGAAACATTGAGAGATAGTTGTGTTTTATACACAAGAGGGGTTGGTGCTCCTGTGGGTTGGTAATCACAAATAGTTGTTATGTTGGTGCTCAGAAAAGGGGTTGGTACTCCTACAAGTTGGTGCTTGAGATTTTTGTATTTTGATTTGGTGCTCATTCATATACTTAAGATTTTTTATCCATGGTTTTTCCACTTTAGGTTTCCACGTAAAAATACAGTGTCTCTCTCTCTATCTCTCTCTCTCATGTGGTGCAAATTATTATTATTTAAATTTTATTACATATATTGAATGTATGATTGAGTGGTTAAAGAAAATAAATCAAATTAAGTAAAAGATATATAATATAATGATTCACCCCCCCTCTTAATATATTTCATGCTTAACAACCTTTTCCTATCACCTATCCATTTTACCATACTTTCTCATCAATTGAGTTCATTTATCCCTCCCTACTCAATGTTAGGATTCATATTTAGTTTCATAAGTTCTTTCCAACATTCTAAATAAAGGCCATATTTTGGATCGGTTTGGCAATTGCATACCTTATTTCTTATTCCATTCTCTATACCAAGTGTTCTTGATTATAACTACCTATGGGTAAATTAGTGTCTCATCAATCTTGCTACTAATTTTAACCACCTATGGGAAAATTAGTATCATTGACCTATGTTGTTGTATCCTAGTTATAACCATCTATGGGAAAACTAGGGAAAATACTTGTTTATTGTAACTTGGTATACCAACTAGCCATTTCCTATGCCATACTATGTCTTTATACCAATTGTGCCTATTTTGTTTGAATTGGTTGTTACACTAGTCATATTCCTCTGCTATAAAGTAGAACTATAGTGACTTGAGGTCCCATCCTAGGAATATGTAGGTAGAACTCGATACTAGTTGAGGTTAGCTCAGTCACCCTAAGCCACACTCTCACCATTTTTTGATCAACCTAAGCCACACTCTCACCATTTTGTGAGTAACCTAAGCAACTCTCTCACCATTTTATGAGTTTAGACCATTTAGTGTCTCATCATTTTTGAATAAGTTGAGATACTCACAAATTCCAAAAATATTTGTAAGATTGTTTAAAAAAACCAAAAACATTGACCACTTCTTTGCTTTAAGGATTCTAGGAACCCTTACTAAGTTGCCAACAAATCACTTATCATTTAGTTTCCCCATCATTTTTGGCCTTTTATCCTATTCTCTCATTTTTTTGCAAGTTAATTCTATTATCCTATCTTATTCATCATGTTTTTTTCATCAGTTATCATTTTCTTCCCATTTCCTAGGAGAACTACATTTAGCCTAAAGTTTTTGCTAGATATTACATCCATAGTAATATGTAGGCAATGTCCACTTGCCTAGTGTATATGGAGATGGCTTGGCCACCCCCTTCCTTTTTTTCTATTCCCCTAATTCATGTGTGTTTGATAAGTTGTCACCTAATTTTAAGGGTAATGTTCATCACATAGTTTTCCATTATGTTATTTGTACTAACATTAAGACTAATTATTACTTGTCTTTTTGTTTGTTTATTTATTATTTGTGTGCTTATTTGTTTTCTTTTAGCATTTTTGCCTTGATTCAATATATGTCCATTCATTAGGTGATTCCTTATACATTTATAATTTAATCCATCCATATTTAGATGTCTACACTGTCATCATAGTTTTTATCATTGGTGCATTATTTTCCCTCGAATATTGGATTTTGGGAGTCAATATTTATGTATCTTTTAGCCTAGTCCTCATGGTGTTATATCATGAGGTTTACCATCAAGTGATACAACAAAAATTAGAATCAATAAATCTACTTAGTAATGACAACAATAACATCTCCTTAGCACCAACATCAATGACATCCCAATCACATTTCAAGTAGAGTAATTAATAAAGAAAGAATTCCCACTTTTGTTAGTTTGAATGAGCATCTCCCTACTAGTTGGTTGTCTTAATTCATATTTATCCTCTATATCAATTTAACCACATCATATTTTCCATCATCTTCTAATCAATTATGTTTTCTATAATCAAGGTCCAATGATTAAAACCACCTATGGGCAAATTATTGTACACCATCCCACCTGCATTTCTTAATGATTATAACTACCTTTGGGTAAATCATTTGTTGTCACAAAATTTAATTTATTTTTTCTCAAACAAGGGCATGCTTTTATATTATTTATATATCCTACCTAGGGTAGTTCCATCTTCTCAATGATTATAACTGCCTTTGGGCCAATCATTGTGTCATCATACCATATTGCCACTATCAGGGTGTAATGTTTCATAATCATCTTTGGGCAAACCATTATACACCATCCAACTTGCATTATTAGTTATTTTGACTAATATTTCAAAATAATTATGTTCTCACCTCATCATTTTCATATATTTGGTCCCCTCATTTCACTTCTTTATTTTGAGGGACTATTTTATGACCTACTTATGTCAACCATTCCTTTGAGGGGGCATCATATAGTTCATCGATTGCCATTAAATTTGTAGACATGTAGGACCTTTTCATTTTTTGAGAAGACATTACTATGATTATAACTTGTAATGCCTTCAAAAATAGTGGAAAACTATAGACACATAAAATTGACCACTAATGACCTTTAACTAGGCTTTTGAACAATTTCTACCAAAGTTCACAATTTAGCCTATAAAAACTAAAATGCACTAAAATATTTAAACCTATCATATTCAAGTATTGATTTTGGCCAAAGTATCCCTAAATTGGGTAATGAAATTTATGAGATAGTTAACTTTGATAAGATCATTTCAAATGAAAATGACATTATCGCATCTGGGTGCTCTAGATTGCTCTTTTCTACTAATTTTCATGCATGAGACACGTGTCATTGTTATTTTATGTCAGGAACATCCTACATTATTATTTTATGTCAAGAACATCCTAAATGGGATAACAGATCAAATGCATCTAACATCACCTTTCAATTCTAATTTAGTCAAAATTTGAGCCAATAATATAACATTTTAACTAGTTTGATTAATTTGTACACCAATTGTTAAGATTTGCACCAAAATTGACTAATCATACTAAAAGATAATTAATTCAAATCATGATCATAATTAAGAATTCCATGGATATTTTTGAATATTTATTTTTAGAAATTGATTATGAGTTTCTACATCATCAAGTGACATCATTTTTTGGGAAGGCATCCCTAGGCCATAAATGCATAAAATATCTGATTAATCCCTCCTATACCTCTCATGACTCTTTAATGCCTCTATATCATGAATATTTATGAGAGCATTTATTGAATTTGTCCTCCAAAATTTAATGTATTATTATCCACACATCTTTATCTTGAGATGGATGGTTCAGGTTCATTATGATCATTTTGAAAAATTTGTAAATAGGATGCCTTGCCTATTTAATTTTAATATTGGATAGTGTAAAGTTATCATGCACAAATCATTCCAAAGCCTCATGTAATTATTGCTATAATTTCTAATTTTTTATCCAAACAAAATCCATCACAAATCCATTAGTGCTAAAGAGAAGAGGAGATATCCAAACCTCCTTTGATGAAGACTCATTGAACACAAACTGAACAAGCCACTTCAATAAGCTATTAAAAGCATCTAAGGGAGGTGAAATATCCTTTGTCTTTTGCATTTTAGCTATGGTTTTTAGTTAGTTTTGTTCATTATGCTCCCCCCTTGAGATAGGATTCAGGTTTTAACTATTAGTATGTTATATTTGGATTTGGATTTCATTCACTAACACCATACTAATCTCCCCTTATTACAATCTTATGTTCATAGGTTTAAGTCCCACTCAAGGTTGGATACGTTAAAGAATTAGTTTAACTGATAAAGATAGACTTATAGTTCTTAATTTATCATCTAGGTTATTTAGGTGTTAAAAAAAAGATCCCTATTATATAATTTAAATAAGCACTTAAAAATTAACAAATAGACTTAATTCAATACTTATAAATTTTTATTCATTCAAGTAGTAAAAGAATAAGAAAATAGATTTAGTACAATAGTCCTTAGTGCTACTAGCCAACTTATCACATCTTATACACTTTTGGATCATTGTACTTATTTGTACCTCCTTTATGTCAAACATAGATGATTATAACAATTTAAGATATATCTATGTTAATCCATATTCCATGAAACTATTTAAAATTGGCATAGCCAATGCTATAAAAGAGTTTAAGGCATAAATCTAAGTTCTATATATAAAATTAATTTTTTGTGCAATAAATAATGATTTCAAGTAGTTATATAGATAAAAGAGAGAGTTTTATTTGAATTTTCTATAAACATAAGTATATTAATAATTCATTGCAATATATCTAGTTAAACTAAAACCAACAAACATATAATGGCATAATTCAAGCAACATATGCAACCAGGTTCATTGAGTTTTCAAGATGAGTGGAAACCGAATAAAAGGTTCCACTGAAGGAACTCTTATAAAGTTTTTATGTTGGTAGCCGAGGAAACCAATCAACAAGTTTAGCTCGTGGGAAGGAAGCTAAAGGAACAATAAAAGTATATCTTCTATACTATTTAAGATAGTATAATAATTATTTACCATTTTTGGACTTTATTGTAGTTTCATATAATGTATTCATTTATCTAAGTAAATAAATAAATCATTATACATGATCATTCATTGGATTATAAGAATTATTAGTTCCTGTACCAATTGATTTAAATGTTTACAAGCTACTTTCATATTTCATAATCATACATAAGTTGAAGAATGATATTTCATAAATGAAAACATACCTCACATGCAATCAATATGACAGAGGAACATATTTATTTCATTTTTCTCATAGTCCTGATATTAGGCTTATGTAATACTATAAGGGTTAGATATTCTAATGCAACTACATATTTATAAATTTGAGTAACTAGCTATCCAATTAATAATCCAACTAAGTTAAATGCTATGCCACTTTTATATTTCTCATTCTAAATTTAAACAACTAAAATAAAGTATCCATATTTATGTATTCCATGGTAAAAATTGAAATAATTGTTAACTTCAATATTATTCACATCAAACCAATTTATTTAGAATTATACATCTATAGAATTAATTCAAAACATCCACATGTTTATATTTCCCTAGAATGACAAACTAAAATAATTATTAATCTTTATAAGGGTGCAATTCATAATTGTTTTAATTTATTTTAATTGAAACAGATTTCAGATTATAGGTCTCACATAAAACATCTAAGTAAATCTTAATTGAATATTGACATCAAAAATTAATAGTAAATTTTCTTAAAGATGTTATAGTTAACAAATAATCAAACTAGGAAAAAGAAAATCAATCATATACTAGAAGGTTAAATCTAAGATGAATTAATATAATAATAGACAAATGTCTTAAGAATTGATTGTATTAGACATCAAAATCCCACTTACAGATTATTAGATCAATTCAATATTACAACATATAAAGGCTAGTAGTATGTGTAATCAATTCCTAATAATTATGATTTAAGGACTAAATATTTAACTTAATAATTTAAAAATACAAAGTACCTACATAATAGCTTTAACTATCCTTCAACTTAAAATTTTAATAATTAAATTATATAATCTATTCATGTGATTTATTAGTATCAAACAAGATCATTATGAAAATTTAAATTCAACAACTACTTATATATATTAGTTAACAAATCAAATAAATAAATACATTATTACATCTTCCATACAAATTTATCAAATCCAAAATTTGAACATGAACCAGATGATCAGGATAAATCTACTCCACCTGCCCTATGGACCCTCCATCGATGGCCCTTACCACCCAAACAATTAGTAGGATGATGGTTGTGGTAATCATGAATGGTAATGAATTATGAGCATAATTATCTTTGAATAAAGACATGACAAACAAAAGACATACAATAAAATCCATTCATTCCAGGATGAGATAGGAATAATCAATTGTTTGAGTATAGATTAAGAGTGGGGATGGTTAACTTATACCATTAAATTATATAGAGTGGATTAATCCTAATCCATTATATATATTTTGAGTTTATCCTATTTTTATCCTCATCTAATTATTGATCAGTCTTTAATCATCCAAACCCACAATATAACTTATAACCATTTAGGTATAGTTTAGGAATGAAATTACACCCATTCCAACAAGTAAAAAATAAAATGTAAATAATAACTAGATTTCATCAATTAAAAACACTAATATAATCATAAAAAATCCATTAATCATGCCACTCAATGTAATAGGTACAGGCAATACCTAACAACCTTAAAAAACTAAGTCAAGTATAGTAAAATCATATTACTAGCATAACTCATAGGTACCCTCCTAAACATATAAAAAATCCCAAAACATGAATGTCAACATAGTTAATAAAATGATAAGGTCATGATTAACAACAACATCATTAGATTGAGTGAATGATAGCATAATCAAAAATTTAATAAAATTCAAGGTCAGGATACTAAGTTGAAATGAAAGAATATGGTGCTTTACATACATCTTAATCCAATCACCAAAGAAAACATAGTCACCAAATTATTTAATGTATAAAATCATTAATGTACATACATAAATTAAATATCCAAACTCTAACTAGTTTGATAAGGAAAATTATTACATTGATACCATTCATGTAATTTCAATATTGATTCTAAGGGGTCTATGATCATAATTAAAAACATGTTTGAAACATCAACCCTACACAATCCCAAAAATAATAAACCCATAATCCAAGAAGAGACATAGTCACATGTGTGTGTGTGTGTGTGTGTGTGTGTGTGTGTGTGTGTGTGTGTGTGTGTGTGTGTGTGTGTGTGTGTGTGTGTGTGTGTGTGTGTGTGTGTGTGTGTGTGTGTGTGTGTGTGTGTGTGTGTGTGTGTGTGTGTGTGTGTGTGTGTGTGTGTGTGTGTGTGTGTGTGTGTGAATGAACCCTAACAAGTTGATAACAAAAAACTATGACATAAGCACCTGATAAGAACTTCTTAATCAATTTAAAAGAAAAGGGAAAGGTTCAAATCCTCTAAAATCATAGTTCAAAATTACAAAACCCTAAGAATGAAAACAAATACCATGTCATGACTTTCAACTTAATATTAATTATACAAATGGTAGATTTCAATATTTTTTAGGGTGGCACAATGCCAAAATAACCAAAATGATCAAGAACCCACACAACTATGAAGCACCTAATGAGATAGTTAAAACATCATGTAATAAGACCCAAATAACAAAATATTCATCACCCAGATAAATAATGCCTAGAGAAACCAATAAATCCATAATTGAATGATAAGGACATCAGAAAGAAAAAAAACATAGAATGATTTAAAAAATAGCCAAAAGGTCTTTAGATATAGACACTAAATTGGATTTACCCAATGAGCTCAGGTAAAAAATATGATCTTCATCCATATATAAAAAAACATAGTTTATTCCAGAGAAATGCAATCATCCAGAACACACAGTCAATTCCTAAAATCTCATATAGTTACATGCCAATGGGTTTTATCTTATCCATAAGAGAACACCCCTGGTTCATACAAAACCCAAACACTCATGCATGTATATCTAATAACCCAATAGACTATTAATTTATAAAACAAAATCTTTAAAATAAAAAAACACAGTCAAAATAGTTAAAAACACAGGGGTTGCCAAGCTTTATTTCAACATCATAAGAAACACAATCATTTTAACACAGAGACAACACCCAATGTTTCAACATAGACCACACCCATATAATTATATTTATATAAATATATATATCTAATGTGTATACATTTATTTCAAGTTTATAAATGATAAACGTATGAATATATCAATATAGTAGATCTATGTATGCTCCTAGAAGTTTGAGGACTTTTGACTATATACACAACCTTTATTTTTTTATCATTATAAAAACCCTATAAAAATCAAACTAAAAATAATTTAAATCAAATACTTACTTGAAAACATGTAGAGAATTACAAAAATGATGAAACCTATAAGAATCACCCAATGTCACCTTGTGTTTCCCAAACCAACTAGATCACCATTAAAACCAGGTAAACTATTTTACTATTTGAATTCAAAATTCTCCATCTTCCTAACATTTTATCTATCATCCACCTTACCCATTCCTTTATATTCATTCCCCATATCCCCAATGAATTCACATTGAATTATAAGAGGAGAGAGAAACCTATCATATCTCAAAGCAATCCTACCAACCTTACCATTAATGGCAAGACTGGAAGACTTTATAGTTAATCATACTTCTGCCAATGAAAAACTAGATTAGTGTCAATAAAAGAATCAATCAAAACTAAATTGAATATCCTTGAAAACTTCACCACCCACCTTATTAAATGAGGCTTAGAAAATTTCCCATGCAAACCATCAACCTAAGTTGATGTTTAATCAATATTAAACCAAATTGTAAACCAAGACATAACTTCATTGTTCTTAAACAATATGCCCACCACCTTAGATAATAATTCTTAGGTTGCAAGGGGGGTTAGAGTAGCATGGGGTGACAAGTGTTTCTAAGGGGGGTTTAGGTCTAGGTGGTTTAGTTAGTTTTAGTGAATTGAATAGGTTGATAGGGTCCAATAGAGAATAGGATTGGTTTGGAGAGCCTGTAGGAATAAAGAATGAAGCTTTGAGTATGGGAAAGGTCATAGCCAACAAACCTATAATAGAAAACATAATAAATCACAACCATAAATAATGACATATAACACAATCAATAAAGTATAATGGTAATACAACACATGGACCTTAGCCAAAAAACACATAAAAAATATATAATGACCAAATCAAATGATCTAAAAGACAATCAAATAATACTATACTTATTAGTCATATTGATGTGCTCAGAAATTATTATTCTAGGATTACGTCCTCCATCACCTACCTAGCTCATAGACAACCTACGAGCACCAAAAAGTCATAAATCAAATTATGTCATAAATCTCTAACCATTATAGATTATAAAATTATCATCAATAGAAATAAATAGTCCATAACATAATAAATCATAAAATAAGTACGTAGCCAACATTACTACAAGAAGTACCATAATAATTCATCTAATCAATATCTAAATTAGTCTAGCATCATAATATCAATATAATAAAAATAAAATATATATGAAAATGTGAGATCATAACATCCTCCCCCCTTGGAAGGGAGACATCCCAGTGAATTAATAAAAAAGCCATGTATAATGTTGTCTAAAAATATGAGCATCTTCATAAGTGGCATTTATTTCACTAATAGGGTCATATTAAACCAAAATATATTGTATGTCCATGTTACATAACTTAATGCTATGATGGTCTAGGATTCTCACTAGTTCCAACTAGATTTTTTCCTCTTCCATGACCTATAAATGAGTCCAATCTAAAATATGAGATGGATCAGGTATATACTTTCTCAATAATGCAACATGAAGAACATCATAAATCCTTGAAAGAGAAGGAGGAAGTGCCAGATGGTAAGTAACAAGGTTGATCTTTTCTACTATGTTGCAAGGCTCAAAAAACCATGGTGCTAACTTAGAAGCCTTGCCAAATTTAATATAACTTTTCTATGGTTTAGCACACATAATAATTTTGTCTCTTATGTTGAATTCCCACATAGTTATTTTAAGATTTACATAGATTTTTTGTCTATCAGAAGCTACTTTTAAGTTATGCCTTATTATTTCCATTTGTCTATCATATTCCAACAATAAATCAGGCCCATTAACTACCCTATTTTCTAAGCTATCCTAATCAATAGGTGTCCTACACTTATGCCCATATAAGGCTTTAAATGGATCTCTCTTAATAACTAAATGGTAGGAATTAGTATATGCAAATTCAACTAGATGAAGATATTCCTCCCATTTAGTTTGTTGATCCATTACATATATGCACAACATATCTTAAACCACTTGGTTGAGTCATTCTATTTGCCCATCTATTTTTGGATGATATGAAGAGATAAAATTTACATTTGTTCTAAAGGCTGTAGTTAAAGTACACCAAAACCTTGAAGTAAATAATTTATCCTAATCTGATATGATCACCTAAGGTATGCCATGGAGTCTTAGTACTTCCTTTACAAATCATTCTACAAATATAGATGCATCATCTATCAAATTTTTAGCAATAAAGTGACCAACTTTAGTTGATTTATCAATCACTAATAGAATTATAGCATGCTTGTTACATGATTTTGGTAGCCCCATAATAAAATCAAGTGAGATTACAACCCACTTATCCTTAGGAATATCATGAGGGTATAGTATCCCTCCTAGATGTCAATACTCATCCTTAACTTGTTGGCATTCCAAGCATTTTGCTATAAATTTAATGACATCATACTTCATCCTAGGTCAAAAATAGACCATTTTTAGCTCATGCATCATTTTTTTATACATAAATGAGCATAATAAGGTGTTGTATGCACTTATCTAAGCAAAAAATTTCTCAAGTCACCCATCTTGAGGACATAAATTCTACCTTTATGCCTAATTAGGCTATCTATTACAATAAAAAAATTAATAAATCTTTTTGCTACTATCTCTTCAGCCAAACCTATTCTTACTTTATGGTAAAATACATCAGAAATTTACTATTAAAAAATAACACTTCTAAGATTTGTTTGTAACACTAACAAGGTAGCAAGGTATGTGTGTTTGTTGAGTGAATCAGACACATGGTTCTCCTACCTTTGACATATGATATAATCATGTCAAAATTACTCAATATTTATAGCTACATGCATTTAAATCTTATTGAGAGGAAAAATACTCAAGGCTTATATGATCAAATTTTACTTGGAAAGGCTTTACAAATAAAAGATGTTTCAATTGATTAAGTGATTGAACAATGGTAGTAATTTCTATGTCATGTGTATATAATTATTTTCATGTTCTTTTAATTTATGTTACTCATAAGCCACAACCTTGCCATCTTGAGTCAATATACCTCTATAGACTTCCTTGGAAGCATCAACCCATACTTCAAAGTTAGAATTTAGGTTTAATATGATCAAAATATGGGTTTTAGTAATCATCCTCTTTAAATTAAAAAAATCTTCTTCACACTAAGGAGTCCATACAAACATTTTGACTTTGCACTACAAGGAAGTGATGGGAGAAGTCATGAAAAAAATTTCAATAAAGCATCAGTAATAACCAGATAAACCCATGAAGCTTCACACTTCATGTGCATTAGAAGGAGCAAGACAATCTTGGATAGCTTTGATCTTAGAGGGTTCAATAGAAATACCCTATTTATAAATAATATGTCCTAAATAATGAATTTCATACTCATAAAATACACATTTGGATAATTTTACATAATGCTTATGCTATCATAGTCTTTTCAAGACTAGATGAAGATGTTGATCATGTTAATCCTTATCTTTAGAATAAATTATAATATTATCAAGAAAATTAGCACAAAGTTATCCAAGTAATCTCTAAATATGTTGTTCATAAGATTCATGAAGGCTATTGATGCATTGGTTAAGCTAAAAGGTAGAACTATAAATTCATAGTGTCCATAGTTGGTTCTGAAGGTAGTTTTATTAATGTTTTCTTCTTTGATACATAGTTGATGGTAACTAAACCTCAAGTATATCTTGAAAAATAATGCAACACCCTTCATTTGGTCAAACAAATCATCGATTCTTAGCAAAGGATAACATTTTTTTGTTGTTACCTTATTCAAGATGTAATAATCAATACAAATCCTTAGAGTACCATCTCTTTTCTTCATAAAGACTACCAAAGCATCCTAAGGAGACATACTTGGCCATATGCTTCCATTATCTAAAATTTATTACACCTAAGATTTTAATTCTTTTAGATCCACCATATTAATGTGGTAAGGTGCCTTAGATGCAGGGGAAGATCTAGGTATGATGTCAATAGAAAAATCAAATTCTCACTTGGGTGGTAACCTAGGTAGATTTTCAAAAAATACATCTATAACTCCCTTAATATAGGAAAATATACATGTTCCATTTCTTTCTCATTATAAATTTCATGTAGTTATATTTTATACAAATTGCAACCTTTCCTAAAAGCTCTTTTCATCTACAGGGATGAAAGTGTTTTATGTCTTGTAGACCCTTTTATGTCTTGCAATTTTATAATTTAGCCAAGGTCATTGGTGCATTGCACTCTTTTACGCACACAATAAAGTGTGGCTTGATGTCCAGGCATTCAATCCATCCCAAAGATGAGATCATATGACCCTAAAGGCATGAAAAAGAGTTTATCTTGATTTTGAAAATACCAAGATCTAATTCTACTTATTCTACACATTTGAGAATAAGAACTTTCTTGCTAGTACCAAATTCCACTTCCCAACCTTCTCTTATCAAAATTATTTTACTATTACATTATTTAGTAATAAAAGGAGAAATAAAATAGTATATTACACTAGAATCAATCATAATAGTCAAATTAAAACCATTAAATATATCTCAGGTCTTAATTGAAGTGGCCTATAAGTTAGTGTTACAATTATCAATAGCAATATACACTCAATGGTTTGTTGTTTGGCTTGATTTCTTCTTTAGACAAAAAATTTAATAGTGATTTTAACCACATTCCCAACACACAATTGGTCTAGAAGATGGTTAGGTCTACCTAGGTTGTTTTGATGTTATTCCTTCTTGTAAGAACCAAATTTGGAAGATCCATAGAATTTAAATTTTTTGTTTTGATTGGAAAAATTGTTGTAATTCTTATTACCTCCTAAAAATATATGGTTAAAATAATATTTTGTAAGGTTGTTATTCATAGGATAAAGATTATTGGCCTTAGACTATTAGCTATTTGACTTGAATTCTTATATTGCCTTTTGGTAAGACTTTTCTTTTTTGTCAGCCATGTATGTTGATTCTATAGCTATAGCCAATGTTTTTAGATTTGTCATATTAACATCGTGCATCAAAATTTCCTTAATCTCAAGCTTGAACTCAGTGATCTTGGTTTCCTTTTCATTCATATAGTTCACATGACATATAAACTTCAATAATGTACTCTCATAGTATGCAACCTACATGTTATATTATTTTAAGAGCTAAAAATTAGTGATTTTCTACTATTTATAGTTTGAATTTAGGTACCTCTTATAGAATTGAGTCTCAAAAATGGACCAAGATATATTTAAAAGTGGATACCCTTGAATAGAACAAAGGTGTTTCCACCATAATATTTTAGGTCCTACTAGCTAATATGCTTCTACTTTGGCTTTCACATTAGAAGACATATTATGCAAATTGAAGTACTTTTACAAGTGTACCAACCAAGCTTCAATTTCATCACCTAATTAATTGCCTGAAAAGATAGGTGGATGAATATTTTTCATTTCCTTGATAATTGGGTCAACTATGGTCAAAGTCAGCTCTTGAATTATAGGTCCTTCCACTTGTCCCATTTCTAGTCTAGGTATTTCCTCTTAGGATAACCCCTCAAGATTGTTCAATCTTTTTTCTTGAATATAAATATTCCCTTAGAAGGTGTTAAGGGTTTTTAAGATCCCATTTAAGATTTTCTCATGATTATTAGTTATAATCTTACTAACTATTTTAGTATGGGATACCTCACTATTATTATCCACATTATTTATTGGTAATTCATCTATATTACAAATAAGAGTGCAGCCTCAATGACATTTTCCACATCCTTGACCTCTACCCATAATAGAATTGATATTCAAATAATTTTCATGGATGTTGCCTCTACTTGATCACATTTTAATCATCCTGAGAAATCACAAGTGATAATTTAGAATATTGTAATAGTTACGAGAAAATTCTTATTCCCAGAGTTCTTTAGAGCAAAACATTACTATGATACTAGATGAACCCCCTCCCCCCCCAAACAAATTTTGAATCATATATCAGAGTACACTTTGGACATGTGTTAGTCACACTTACAAGGCTTTCTAACACAATGAAACATTTGACATACTCTATGTGTTCATGACTGGAACTGAATATGGGGGAACTGAGGCAATTCGCTAGAGGTAAACACATAGAAAAGTCACTATGATAAAGTTGGTTTTTGTTTATAATGATTATGGAATATGGGGTGTAACAGTGTATGCATACATTGATAAGTATCATGCATCATAAATGACACTCATACTTCTTCATAAGACCATTTCTAGGTCCTTAAACCTAGGTAAATGCTTCACTCTCCTCAATGGGTTTTAGTTCCACTCAAGGATGGTTAAGTTAAAGAATTAACTGAAATGAGAAGGGTAGCCTTATAATTCTTAAGTTATAATCTAGGTTATTTAGGTGTTTAAAACAAGATGCCTAATATATAATTTAAATAATCTCTTAAAAATCATCAAATACACTTAATTCAATACTTGTAGATTTTTATTCATTCAAGAAGCAAAAGCATAAGAGAATAGATTAAGTATAAAATTATTTAGTGCTACCATCCAAGTTTTCACACCTTACAGTCTTTATGGTCATAGCAATTATTTTTACCTCCTTTATGTCAAACATAAATGCTTATAACAATTCAAAATATAGCTATGATTATCCATATTCCATGCAACTATTTCAAATTGACATAGCCAATGCTATAAAAGGGTTTAAGGCATAAATCTAAGTTCTCTATATAAAAGGAAATACTTATGCAATATTATTAATGAATTAAAGTATTTATCTATATGAGAGAGAGTTTTATTTGATTTTTTTAAAGGCATAAGTATATTATGAATTAATTGAAATATATCTTAGCAAATTAAAATCAACAAACATACAATGGCAAAATTAAATCAACATAATAAACCAAGTTGTTAGGTTGTGGAGCCAAAAGCTTCACTAATGCAAACAGAGAAGGAGGTTTCAAGAAGGTTGTTGAGTGTTAAAGACACTAGCATTGGTTAGGACAACTGATGTTAGCAGGATTAGACAAGAAGGCAACCGACATTGGTCAGAAGTCAGCCAGCATCAGCACCCCCTAGGCAAATAAGGACTAACGTTGGTCACTTGTGTGGTTTAAGCTACGAATGTTATGGGTAGTTAGCTAATGAACCAAGTGTTTACATGTCAAGAGCCATATTTAGACTAGAAGTTGCAGATCTAATTATTGTAATTAGGTGTCTAATTATTGTTTGCATGAGATCTATTTAAGAGACTCACTGGTTGTATTGTAAAAGTGTGCTAGAGAGTAAGAGATCAATAATATAAGCTCCTTCAGAGAGAAGAGAGCATGGTGTGTTCCTCCTAGTGCCACAGTACCAAGTGTGGGTGCTAGATTGGAGAATTAGCAAGGTTCTTCATGTATGTATGATCTTGGTCATCAGGTGAGCATGGCTACGATAGGAGATCTGCATGGGTAAGTAAGATCATTGATCTGCAAGTGTATGTGTGTGTAAGGTTAAGGTTCACAGGTGTGCAGAACTAGATTGATTTGTAGGTGTACAAGATCAGATAGGATAGCAACACAATAGGGAGTAGAATCAGGTGAGATCTACTTAGAGTACAGTGTGTACTCAAAAAGAGAGCAAAGAGGAAGGCAAGGAAGATCCTTCCATAAGTAAGATCAGTTGGGTTGCAGGGTGTTACAGTTTAGGGGAGATCTACTTGAAATATGTTTGTGTACTTTTGGAATGCATGGAGCACTTGTGGAGTGCATGGAGCATTGGAATACTAACAGTAGTGGATATTCGCTGGTTAGAGGTGAACACCAACTCCATATTTGAGTTATGTGTTGTGACCGTAGGAGAGAGAGCTTTGAGGGAAGATTTATTGTTTATGCCCTAGAGGTGTGGGAGCCCTAGATGTGTGTAAGGAAGAAGAACTGTGGCAGCCTTCTTTGTTGTATTTCCTTCTGGAAGAGTTTTAATACAAGTTGTGTATTGTCTCTCATATTCTGTGTTATTTCTAAATTCTACTTACTTGTTGATTCTGGTTAATTCTGCATATTAAGTTGCTTGTATTTGGTAATCAATTGTGTGCTTTCATTATTTTCCCAACAAGTGGTATTAGAGCTAAGGTTGCAGGGAGCAAGTTTTGTGTTTGGTTATAGGTCACTCTCAGGGGTTTTTGATTGAGTGGGAGTAGAGCAATGGTATATGAAAGTAAGCTAAGAATGGAGGAGTTGAAAAGGAAGGTAGGGACTGACGTCGGTCACCTGTGGTGGTTAGAACTGCTATTGACGAATAGTCAGTTAAGTGAACACGGAGTTTGCATGATAAAGACCAGTTCGAGTCTTTGAGCCACTTGTCTAAATTAGTGTATGCATGAGATCTATATAATAGACTCATGGGCTGTATTGTTAAGTGTATAACTTGTAGAACCCAAGTGTAGAACTTGGAGAGTTCTTCCCATGGTGGAATCAAGTAGGATTCCTCATGTATGTAAGATCAGGTTTGATATGCAAGGTGTTGCAGGATCATGGTGGAGATCTACATGTGATAAGTAAGATCAAGTTGGTCTACAGGGATGTGTGTATGTGAGGGTCAGAATAGGATCGATGGGGGAGCAAGATCAAGGTGACAGCAATACATTAGGATCAGGATCATGGTGAGATCTACTTGGAGTACCGGTTCATACTCAGTTGTATTAGATGTACAATAAGGTGAACAACAGCTTGTGTTAGTTGTTAGTTGTGACCTATGAGAGAAGATTAATTAGGTGGGAAGATTACTTGGAGCCCTTGAGGAAGAAGCCTCATAGAGGTGGAAGAAGAGTGTGATCTCTTTATTGTAATTTCCTTTGTAATGAGTTGAATACAATTGTGTGTTACCTCTCATATTCTGTTTGTTTTCTCATTGATAGTTATTTGTTCTTCTAGGTATTTCCACATGTTTAAGTTACTTATACAAAGGTAATCATGTGTGCTCTTAATTTTTACAAGTTGTGTCAGAGCTTTGGGGAATTTAGGTCCTATCAAATGGTATCAGAGCTAAGGTTGCAGGGAGCAGGTTTTGTGTTTGGTTATAGGTCACTCTTAGGGGTTTCTGATTGAGTGGGAGTAGAGCAATGGTAGATGAAAGTAAGCTAAGAATGGAGGAGTTGAAAAGCATAGATGGTCACTTATGGTCCTATGGAAAGAAAGAGCAGGTAAAAGAATATTGTTGGTTGGTAGCAGATCAGCATGAAGGAATTGAAGATGCAGATGTTGTAGGTGTTGTAGCACAGGATGCTCTGGGAGGTTTCTTGGATAAATTTGAATCTTAGATAATAGATTTTGTTGCCTCTTTCCATGTAGCCATAAGGAGAGGAGCTGGTGAGCCTTGTCAGATTATTGGCAAAGGGGAAGTGAAGCTAAAATTGCAGGTGGCCAACACATGGGTGTTGAAGGAGGTCATGCAGGTCCCAAGCTTGGAGATGTGGCTAATTTCTTTAGGAAAGTTGGGTGATGAGAGATGCACAAGAACTCTCAAAGTGGATGCACTTGAATTAGATAGTGGTAAGAAAATAGGTACTCTTTATCTACTTGTTTATATTACTAATTCTTCTTCTGTTGTAGAGACGTGGCTTTGTAGGCTTAGTCACATGAGCAAGAAGGAGATGCATGTTCTTAAGTGAAAGACTGATATATTTGATAGGCTTAAGAACTAGAAATCCTTGGTGTTCTTAGAGGAGATGATGGATAGAGTTTAGTGGATGGGGTTGGATACTTTTGAGCAGGGCAATTTGGACATGGGTTTTGATTCAAAGGAGCTCACGGGTAAAAATTCATCACTCACAGGTGAACACAAGTACCGGCGTTTGTCAAGAAAACTGACATCAGCAGTATGTAAGACTAATGTCAGTTAGGAGGACCGACGTTGGTAGCAGGAGAACACCAATGTCGGTAGGGTTGGTAGTCAGGATAGGTGCATGAAACTGACATCGATTGGATGCAGACTGTGTAGTGATTGAGGTCAGTCACTGTAATGGATTTTGGGTAGATAGTAAGCTGTTAAGGAGTCTCAAATGCCCATATGGAGGACTAAAGTTGGTAAGTAGGCCTCAAATTCATTTTTCCTCTTCTTTATACCAATTGCTTACTATAGAGCAGGAAGGATCTAGGAAACAGTGGGAGCATGGCAGGAATATGATGCAAAACCAAGCAGGAGATTTGGTAGGGTTGTTAGCCGGTATGAAAGCATAGAGATGAATGGATACCTTAGTTGAAGAATAGAGAGAATGGACACATGAGATGGAAGACCGGGTCATATGGTCTTGAGGAAGCTGCAAGACAGTGGTACAGGTTTTGACAGGTGGATGACAAAGCATGACTTTAGTTAATGTCAAGGTAACTACTGTGGTTTGTCTTACCAGGGGGATGATGGTCATGACATTATCCTGTTACTGTATGTGGATGGTATGTTTGCTAGTAGGTTTGTACATATAGGGTTTTGCTGAGCTAAGGGTAAGATTAGTTTAGTGGTTTGCTATGAGGAATTTGGAGCAGCAAAATTCTTTGGCACGAGAGACATGGAGATCACAAGTTGATTTTATCTCCAGTGGGAGCTAATGTGAATCAGGTGTTGGTGAGGTTCATTACACAAGATGCAGAACCAGAGCATAGTAAGGGCTAGATAGTTCAGTGTCTAAAATCGCATGAGGTCTGGTATAGACCTGAGTTTGCCCAAGCAGTGAGTGTTGTCAGAGAGTTAAGAGCCAATTCAAGGAAGTGGGTTCTCAGGGATGTGAGAGGGACCATCAGTAGGGATTCATGTTATGTAGGGTCAGGACTTCACTACATGGGTTTGTAGGTTCAGATGTGGCAGGGTACTTGGATGACAGGAGGTGCACCACAGGTTGTGTGGTGGGTGGTCTTCAAGATTGATCTTGAAAAGGGATACAAGCTAGGAAATAAATTAGACGGGGTACAAGTATAGGTACAGTGTAACTATTTATCTCCAACTGAGAGATTGTTAGGTTGTGGAACCAAAAGCTTAACTGATGCAAATAGAAGAGGAGATTTCAAGAAGGTTTCTAAGTGTTAAAGACACCGGCATCAGTCAGGCCAACCGACGTCGATAGGATCAGACAAGAAGGCAATCAATGTCGGTCAGAATTCGGCACCCCCAGGCAGATAGGGACCAACGTCGGTCACCTATGTGGTTTGAGATACGAATATTATGGGTAGTTAGCTAACGATCCAAGTGTTTGCATGTCAAGAGCCATATTTAGACTAGAAGCTATGGATCTAATTATTGTAATTAGGTGTTTAATTATTATTTGCATGAGATCTATTTAAGAGACTCATTGGTTGTATTGTAAAAGTGTGGTAGAGAGTAAGAGAGCAATAATATAAGTTCCTTCAGAGAGAAGAGAGCATGGTGTGTTCCTCCTAGTGCCACAATACCAAGTGTGGGTGCTGGATTGGAGAATCAGTAGGGTTCTTCATGTATGTATGATCTTGGTCATCAAGTGAGCATGGCTATGATAGGAGATCTGCATGGGTAAGTAAGATCATTGATCTATAGGTGTATGTGTGTGCAAGGTCAAGGTTCACAGGTGTGTAGAACTAGATTGATTTATAGGTGTGCAAGATCAGATAGGACAACAACACAATAGGGAGCAGAATCAGGTGGGATCTACTTGGAGTACAGTGTGTACTCAGAAAGAGAGCAAAAAGGAAGGCAAGGAAGATCCTTCCATAAGTAAGATCAGTTGGGTTGCAGGGTGTTGCAGTTCAAGGGAGATCTACTTGAAGTATGTTTGTGTACTTGTGGAGTGCGTGGAGCACTTGTGGAGTGCGTAGAGCATTGGAGTACTGGCAGTAGTGGATACTGGCTAGTTGGAGGTGAACACCAACTCCGTATTTGAGTTGTGTGTTGTGACCATAAGAGAGAGAGCTTTGAGCGAAGATTTACTATTTATGCCCTAGAGGTGTGGGAGCCCTAGAGGTGTGTAAGGAAGAAGAACTGTGGCAGCCTTCTTTGTTGTATTTCCTTTTGGAAGAGTTTTAATACAAGTTGTGTATTGTCTCTCATATTCTGTGTTATTTCTGAATTTTAGTTACTTGTTGATTCTGGTTAATTCCGCATATTAAGTTACTTGTATTTGGTAATCAATTATGTGCTTTCATTATTTTCCCAACACAAGTTCATTGAGTTTTCAAGATGAATGGAACCCAAATAAAATGTTCCACTTAAGGAACTCTTATAATTTTTTTCTATTGGTAGCCGAGGCAACTAGCCAACAAGCTCAATTCATGGGAAAGAAGCTAAAAGAATAATGAAAATATATCTTCTATACTATTTAATATGGTATGATAATTATTTACCAGTTTTATAATTTATTATAGTTTCATATAATGTATTCATTTATCTAATTAAATAAGGAAACCATTATGCGTGATCATTCATTGAATTATAAGAATTATCAGATCTTTTTCTAATTGATATAAATGTTTACAAGATACTTTCAGATTTCATAATCATACATAAGTTGGAGAATGATATTTCATAAATTAAAACATACCTCACACACAACAAATAAGATAGAGGAACATATTTATTTAATTTTTCTCATAGTCCTACCATCAGGGTTATGCATTGCTGCAAGGGTTAGATATTCCAATGCAACTCCATATTTATAAATATGAGTAACTAACTATCCAATTAATAATCCAGTTAAGTACATGCTATTCCACTTTTATCTTTCTCATTCTAAATTTAAAAAACTAAATTAAAGTATCCATATTTATGTATTGCATGGTAAAACTTAAAACAATTATTAACTTTTATCTTATTCCCATCAAACTAATTTATTCAGAATTATACATCTATAAGATTAATGCAAAACATCCACATGTTTATATTTATCAATAATGGCAAACCTAAATAAGTATTAACCTTTATAAGGCAACAATTCATAACTATTTTAATTTATTTTAATTGAAATAGATTTTAGATTATAGTCTCAAACAAAATATCTAAGTAAATCTTAATTGAATATTGACATCAAGAATTAATAGTGAAGTTATTTAAAGATGTTACAGCTAAAAAATACTCAAACAAGGAAAAATAAAATCAATCATATACTATAAGGTTAAATCTAAGACAAATTAATATAGTAATAGATAAACATCTTAGAAATTGATTATATTAGACATCAAACTCGCACTTGCAGATTATTAGATTAATTCAAGATTACAACTTATAAATTCCAGTAGTATGTTCAATCAATTACTACTAATTATAATTTAAGGAATAAATATTTAACCTAATAATTTAATAATACAAGGTATCTACATAACAACTTTAACTATCCTGCAACTTAACCTTTTAATAATCTAATTCCATAATCTATTCATGTCGCTTGTTAGAAATCAACAAGATCGTTATGATAATTTAAATTCAAAAACTATATCTATATATTAGTTAACAAATAAAATCATTAAATACATTTTTACCATCTTCCATATGAAGTTATCAAAGCCAAGAGTCAAACATAAACTAGTTGACAAGACAAACCTGCCCCACTAGCCCTATGAGACCTCCATCATTAGCCCTTACCATCCCAAGCATCAGTACGATGATGGTTTTGGTAACTGGGAATGGTAATGAATTCTAAGCATAAGGATCTCTGAACAAAGATATGACAAATAAAAGGCATATACAACAAAATCAATTCATTCCAAGATGGGATGGGAATAATCAACCATTTAAGTATATATTAATAGTGGGGATGATTATCCTAAACCTTTAAATGACATAGAATGGATTAATCCTAATCTATTATATATTTTTTGAGTTTATCCTATTTGGAACCCTGTCTACTTCTCAATCGGTCTCTAATCATCCACACCTACAATATATACTTATAACCATTCATGTCTAGTTTAAAAATGAAATTACACCCATTCCAACAAGTAATGAATACAATTTAAATATTAACCAAATTTAATTAATTAACAACATTAATTTAATCATTATAGAGCTGTTAATCATACCACTTAATGTAATAGGTACAAATAATACCCAACAACCTTAAAAGACTAAGTCAAGTATAATAAAATCATATTACTATAAAAACTCATAGGCACCCTCGTAAACATATATAAAATCCAAAAACATAAATCTTGATAAATTTAAAAAAATGATAAGGTTATGATTAACAATAACATCATTAAATTGAGTGAATGTTAGCATCATCAAAAGTTTAACAAAATTCATGGTCTAGATACTAAGTTGAAATGGATGATTATGATAGTTCACATATATCTTAATATAATCACTAAAGAAAACATAGTTACCCAATTATTCAATGTATACAATCATTACTATATAGACATAAATTAAATAACCAAACCCTAAATAGTTTTATAAGGAAAATGATGACATAGATACCATTCACAGAATTCCAATATTGATTCAAAGGGGTCTAAGATCATAAAATAAAACATACTTGAAACATAAACCCTACATAGTACCAAAAATAAATAACCTAGAATCCAATAGACAAACATATACATTGTGTGTGTGTGTGTGTGTGTGTGTGTGTGTGTGTGTACAAAAATGAACCCTTATAGGTTGATAATGACAAATCCATGACATAGTAACTTGATAAGAATTTCTCAATCAACTCCAAAATCATAGTTTGAAACTATAAAACTTCAAGAACCAAAACAAATACCAAGTCATGACTTTCATATTAATATCAATTATATAAATGGTAGAGTTTAATATTCTTCAAGGTGACATAACACCAAAATAACCATAATGATCGAGAAACCATGCAACTATGAATCACCACATGAAATAGTTAAAAAATCATGTAATAAGACCCAAATAACAAATTATTCATCACCTAGATAAATAATGCCTAGAGAAACCAAAAAATCCATAATCAAATTACAAGGATGTTAGAATAAAAAACAACATAGAATGGTTTAACATCATAGCTAAAAGGTATGTAGATATAGGCATTAAATTATATTTACCCATCGAGATCAAGGAAAAAATATGACCTTCAAGTATATATTAAAAAAAACACAGTCGGTTCCAAACAAATGCAATAATCTAGAACACATAGTCAATTCTTCAAATCCCACACAGTTACATGCCAATGGCTTTCATCTTATCCATAAGAGAAAACCATTGGTTCATATAAAACCTAGACAATCATGCATACATATCTAAGAACCCAATATACTATTACTTTATAAAATGCAATCTTTAAAAGAAAAAAACATTATCAAAATAGTTAAAAACATAGGGTTCACCAAGCTTTATTCTAAAATTATATAAAATAGTTATTTTGACATCCAGACAACACCTAATGTTTCAACATATACCACACCCATATATATATAATGTGTATATATTTATTTCAAGTTTATAAGCAATATATATCAATATAGTGGGTCTGTGTATGCACCCTGAAGTCTAAGAGCTTTTGATTGTATGCACAAACTCTATTTATTTTTATCATTATATCAACCCAATAAAAATCAAACCATAAAAACTTCAAATCAAATATCTACTTGAAAACATGTAGATAATTCCAAAAATATGAAAGGTCTAAGACTCACCCAAGGTTGTTATGTGTTTCCCAAACCAACCAGCTTGTCATTAAAACTAGGCAAACCATTTTACTATTTGAGCTTAGAATTATCCATCTTCCTATCATTTTATTTTCCATCTACCTTCTCCATTCATTTTCATTCATTTACCCATACCCCCAATCAACTCACATTGAATTTTGAGAGGAGAGAGAAACCCATTGTATCCTAAGGTAATCTCATCAACCTTACCATTAATGGTGATTCTAGAAAATTATGTAATTAATCATAGTTTCAAAATTACATTAGTTTTGAAAAAATGAATTAATCAAAACCATATTGAATATCCTTGAAACCTTCACCACTTACCTTATTAAATGAGTCTTAGAGCATTTACCATGCAAACCATCAACCTAAGTCAATCTTTAATTAATATTAAACCAAAATTTAAACCAAGCCATGACTTCATAGTCATTAAAAAATATTCCCACCATCTTAGATAATAATTCTTAGGTCAAAGGGTGTGGGTTTAGATTAGCATGGGTTGATAAGGGTTTTCAAGGGGGGTTTAGGTCTAGGTGGTTTAATTAGGTTTAGGTATGAATTGAATAGGTCAATAGGGACCAATAAAGAATAGAAGTGGTTAAGAAAGATTGTATGATTAAAGAATGAAGTTGTGAGTACAGGAAAGTTGGTGGCCAAAAAATATATAATATAAAACATAATGAACTATAACCATAAATAATGACATATAATGAAACTGGTAAAGTACATTGGTAATACAACACAAGGATCACAACCAACAAACACATAATGAATATATAATGACCAAATCAAATTATCTAAAGGATAATCAAATAATAGTCTATATATAAATTATACCAACATGCTTAAAAATCATTATTCCAAGATTATGGCCTCCATCACCTACCTAGATCAAAGATAACCTACAATCACCAAAATGGGATAAATCACATTATGTCATAGATTGATAACTACTATAGATTATAAATTCATCATCAATAAAAATAAATAGTCCATAAAATAAAAAATCATAGAATAAGTATTCAACCAACACTCTTCCAACACGTACCACAATAATCCATCTAAACAATAGCTAAATCACTCTAGCATTATAATGTCAATTTAATAACAACAAAATATATATGAAAATGTGGGACGTAACATAGAGTTGTCATTTTGGATAACATTGTCTTATATCTCAAGACATATATGATAACAGGCTCATTTGTTCCTTATTTGATATTGAAAATTTATGTATATGATATATTTTATGAAATGTTGATTAAAAACAAATGTTAAAAAATTATCCACCAAATGGTTTAATTATCTTATTCTTTATATTAGTAAATCATAGAATCATCTCAAAGCATAGTCCTTTATACTTATTAGAAATAATTTGGTAAAAGTTTATCATTTGAATCATAATCAAGGCATGCTACACAGAAATATCAAATATATTATTTGAGATCAACTTTTTCATCATAAAATGTAAACTTAAAGGTGCAACAAAACAAGTTTATAAAGGGTGAAAATATATCTCAGATGCTAGAGGATTATATAATACATCCTGTGAATCAATACCATGAGTTTATTTCATAGGATTTTTATCAATATTGGTGACCTTAACTTCTAAAGATTACATAACTTGTAAAAAAGTGTGCATAGTATATCCATGTAATGAAATTACTTAGATGATTCACAATAATAAAATTATATATCACAAAATTAAGAGTAGAATAAATAGATCCAAAAAAATAATTGTTAAAATAGTAGAATACTTGAATATTATAACTAAACTACTTCAAGGGGTAAACCTATACAATAATGCAATAAGAATAGAATTATCAATATGATATTAAAATAATAACCACTACCTCCTATATAAACCCTACTTATCCAAGGTTATTACATAGGTTGACCATACTAAAAACATAGAGAGATGCAAAAAGATAATATGAAGGTCTGTAAACCACAATCTAGACACACATATCCCTACATGCTCTATAGGTTAAGGGCATAACATGATCCTATCATTAAAACCAACATTGTAATAAATATCAAATCAAACAAATATGTTTTTATATGAATTTTTCATCCTCCCATATTGCATCAATAAATTACAAGTTCTTACATTTGATCAAATAATTCTTAATGGCTCTAGTTTGTAATTGCTTGGTGCACATGTGAGAGATCTTTTTAAGATATAGAATGACTCCTACTTATTAATTAAATTCAAATAACTTATTATGAGTTTAAATTCAATGTACAATTACCTTCTTCAGAGAAGAAACATGGAATACTAGATGTATGCAAGTGGATGGAGGTGATTCCAACTTGTAAGCCACACTACTAATTTTGTAAAAGATCTGATAAGGGATATAATAATTAGGTGATAGATTTTTATCATTTTTTTATTTAGAGACATGTACTTATATGGATAAAAACACAAAAATACCCAATTACCTATTAATTTTTTTTCTCACTATGGTTTTGATCTTCTTGTTGTTTCATTCTATTTTGTGTCATTATTAAATTTTCTTGCAAACTAACTAGCACCTCATGTTGATGGTGAATGTTTTTCTCAACAACTCAAACCTTAATATGCATTTTTGAATCTAAATTTATGGATTGGATTTTATTAAAATATAATTACACAAAGGGATACATTTTTGAAGAAGTGTGAAAAGAAGTGTTAAACCACCATTCAACAAGTGGCAACTAATGAACCCATTTGCCTTGTTTGTCAAAAATAAAACAATGAAGATACCCTTCTAGACATTTGTTAACTATCTCGATTTGTCCATTAGATTGAGGATGGTAAGATAATATATGTTTCAAATATGTGCACAAAGATAAAAATAATTTACACCAAAAATTACAAGTAAATATGTGATCTTGGTCACTTACAATGATCTTTAGAGTACCACGTAATTTTTGAATTGTAATGAGAAAAGCAAAAGATATTATACTGGCAACAAATGGTAGTGGTAGCTTATGTGATGGGGATTGGTATCAAAATAAACAATGAGATGTAATCACAAGCCATGCTATGGGGTATCAAACTTGTAATTACCTTAAACATTTGAAAACTTTATGTCGAGGAGGATTAGTTAATGATGTCTTTGGTTCAACAGGCATAGGATGGAAGTTGGATAACATAGAGATATTTTAATTCTTATTAACACCATAGAGGATAACAAGGTCACCCATATTTATAGGTAGGGTAATGTAGTCATGGATGAAATGATAAATTTAGGGAGCAATACTAATGGTTGGTGGTGCTAGAGAACTTTGTCCACACTACCTAATGGGATTCAAATTATTTTAAACAAAGAAGGAAGCACATAAGTGTATTAATTTCTATGAGATATTTTCTAATATCTTTATTGGATTGATTGGAGGTGGCATATATCCTTTGATTAGTGAAAATACTTCAAATGATTATGGTATAGATTATTCTAAATGCCTGGACTATACTACCAAAATTATTATATTATATTATGTTTAGATTGTCCATATCTCTTTAGTCCATAAGAAGATACCTAATAAACATCTAAAGTTCCTTAAGAAACATGTGGATAATGTGGAAAATATTTGGTTGAAGTATAGGTCTAGTTGGAAATCGAGGAAGCTATTTAGAATGGGACATGCTAACTAGATGATAGTTTGACCTAAAGTGAGAAGGAAGATACATGTGGTTGATAGACATGATGATGGGATGGATAGTTGAATGAATAGGAGGATGAGATGAAAAATTATAAAAGTGAGTGATGCCTATATATCTAGGTGGATTGTGGGTAATTATTTCCTCACACACCCTGGCTATTATGATCACCATGATTGCATGAGATGGTAGTCATGGGATATTATCAAGACCAATTTCAAACATGGTAAAGGTTTTAAAAATCACCATAATCATTATAAAGTGAGGAGGTTATGCCTTTTGTGACCTTATATCCTTGGATAGATTCAAAAAGAATATCAGATTAGTTGGGTTTTTTGGCCTTTGCATTAAACAATTTCATGAGTATAGTTTCTCTTAAGATTCTAACATGGGTGGGGATATTGTTACAATTGAGCCATATTTTATTTAGTAATTTTACCAAGAACCTAATATCTAGCATATCATTCAGGAGGGAGAAGTGGCCTCCTTCATTGAAGGGTTGATTGGTCATGACAAGAAATTATCTCACCAGTTTATAATGTCTTGGAAGGAGGATTCTAGAAGGGTCTCCATAGGAGGTATTAGCTTAAAATTCTTAAAGGAATTAATATGGTAATCCATTAGGCTCCCCACCAAAGGCAAGATGATTAGTTGATGTATCACGGTGCCAAACCCAAAGAATATGGAAATTTTATTCAAAGAAGGTGAGGTGATTAAGAAAATTCATGGAGGATTCAAAAGGGAGAAGCTGCCAGCTCTAAGGGGACACATTTGTCTCATGATAATGAAATATTTCACCTTTGAAGTTAGGTATAATTTTTTTTACCAATACCATTTTGCTTTACTTAATCATTTTAGACATAGGTTGGAAATTAGCTTTCCTTTCTTTCTGTAGTCTTCCTTGGAATTTGATCAAGTTGACTAAGGATATTTGGGCTAAAAACCCTAACAATCACCCCATTACCATCCATCAAGGCCTTATTATAAGAATCTATCATTTATATCTAGCATTTTATCCCCTTAAGTCGATTAAAGTGAGCTTCTTGGAAGATCCCCTGACCAACATGTCTCCTCTTGAAAAAAGTAAAGGTAAAAAATTCCCAGGGACCCCCAAAACCTTGAAAATTTGGTTGAGGTGACCTATTACTATTGATTGTGACATTCTGATGGAGACCCCTCCTACTGGACCTCATTCCCTTTCCCCTTTGCCTCCCAGTGGTAAGTCTATCACTCCCAACTAAAGACCTAGGAAGGTTTTCATTAAGAAAAACTAGAAAGCTAATGAAGAAGAGGTCAATGTTCAACCTAAGATGGTATGAATATTTGGATTAAGGACAATAGTGGTATTGTTAGTTTAATAAATATTTTGACCCTAGACCCTAAAGTGGTGGAAGATGATAAGGGGGTAGTTCTTGTATTCACAGATCCAGCTAAATTATTGGGATCCTCCCACTAACCCCCAATGTATTTATATATCTGACAATTCTAATTTTGTCAAAGATACCTTTAAGAAATATGTTGATGAAACCCCCTCTAAGTCAGAACATGAGATAGAAGGAATGAACTACTTTTTTGAGATGAATGAACCCTATTTAGAGGAGATGGATGATGATGTTATGGAAGTTTGTAGTTAGGAAAAGGAAAGTAACTACTCATTATGCACCATGACAATGGAAAATCTTGAAGTGATCAAGATCAAGATGGATAAAATACACAAAAAATGGAATATTATGGTAGAATATGATGCTAAGGCTCTTAGTCATGCAGCTTCAATTTTTACTATGGTGAAAGACTTTGATAACAAGATCAAAAATGTTAGAGTGGATAGTATTGATAATTACAGAGGAATTGATGAGTTCCTGGCTAAATATGAGATGATTGATAGTCCTTAGTCTTTTTTATGCACTACTACTTTGCTTTTTATTATGTCTATTGTTATAGTGTTGTGTGTTCTCTGTTAGTGTGCTATTTCTATCTTATTTTAAACTTTTTTGCCCATGAGGTGGCTTTGTATAGGGCCTAAGACCCTCTTCTATTTTTCTAATGAAAAACAAATGGTTGTGATAAGGAACTAAAATGAGAACACTTAGTGAGTCGATCCACAACTACCATGATAACATGTTTACCCTCAAACCATGGTAATCTAATAATGAAATTCATAAAAACCTCTTCCCAACATTGGTTAGGGATGGATAAAAGATGAAAAAAACTTGGGGTCTTAATGGTTTAACCTTTGTTTTATTGACATACCATGCATTTTGTAATACCCCTCTTAGGTACACTAGAGTGTTCTCGATGATGTGTCATCATATGGATGACCGATATGTCAAGTGTGTCACTAAGCTCAACATGTGAGTAAGATAATAGTGAGTGGTTGGTGTTGTTTTAGCCACTTTGTTATGTTTGCATGGTATTAGGTTTATTACTTATCTTGTAGGACAACCTTGGGTTAAGAGTGTTGACTCTTGTAACAATTGATATTTTCATTTATTAGTCATTTTAGCTTCTGGAGGTTTCCTTGTCAATGTGTTTTTTTGATTTCACCCTATTAGAATTGGCCATTTATTTATTCTAACAGCTTGTTTAAACCTATCATAGGGTCAAATTATGTTAATGTGGTCTTGAGTAGTTGATAATAAAACATTGTTTAAGATATAAATAATAACTTTGTTTCATTTGTATCAGAACTTAAGTAACATTTATTAATAAACATAAATGTATTTACAAATAATTATACAAATAGTAAACTAGTATTTTGTAGATAAGTGAATTTATTTTTCATAATCTTAAATAAATATATGATTGGTCCTAATTAATCAATTTTATTTTTCTTGGTATTTGACAACATATCTATTTTTAAGATGAGAATAATAATTATTACTTTGATGACTGAACCTAATTAACATTTAATAATAACTATGAACAAATTTATAAATAATTATATACTGATATAAATAGATATTAAAAAAATGAAGTGGTCACATATGTTAAATTAATATGTGTGTCTATTGATTTATAATTTGAAATAAATAAATAATTAGTTTTAAATATTACAATTTCTATAATTGTATGTATCAATATATTAATAAAAGTTAAAATAATCCCTCTAGTTCTATAATAAATATTTTTTTATTGAGTTTTCTAGTGTTCTCAAGATATTAAATAATTTAATCAAATAAAGTTAAAAGCATTGACTAACCCATTGTGAATAATAAAACTAATAATAATAATTAAAAGAAAAGAAAAGAAAAAAGTGAAACCCTAACCCTAACCCTAACTAAAAATAATAAAATAATACATCTCTCCACTAAAGTCACCTAAAAAAAAGAGATTATTTTTGTAGGTTTGGCCAAAGGAGAAGAGGAAAAGA
>JARHVA010002416.1:207500-485000 GCA_037957365.1 Torreya grandis
ATCTATCTTTATACCATAATGTGTTTACCTTACATGTAATTTTGTTAGATTTGTCAGGACCCTACTAAATATTTTGAATCTAATATATGGTAGCATTGTAATTATCCCATTCAGATTTTGCCTCCTCTAACTATCTACCTATCATATGGTCATGACACATAATAATGCCTTGATTGATTCATCTCATCAGGAGAGGGCATATGCCACCACATTAGATTTTAATTTCTTATAAACTATTTCAAAATCATATCTTAACATTTTAGTCACCAATTTATATTATTCTTTAGATGATAATTGTTACTCCAAAAAATATTTGAGGTTATCATGATCAATCTTTCCCTAAAAGTGATGACCCATCAAATAAGGTCTCTATTATTTTACTACATGTATAATAGCAATCATCTCTTTCTCATAGATTAGTTTGAGCCTATTTTTTAAATTTAATTGGTGAATTTAAAATGTAAGTGGTCTACGTTCTTGAATGAGTATATCCCCCATGTCATATCCCAATGTGTCACACTTCACAATAACTTTTTTGAAAAATCAAGAGTAACTAAAACTAGAGTTGTGTACATAGCCATTTCTAATTGTTCAAATGCCTTGACAAACATGTGATCGTAACTAGTTAGCCTAGAAATCCTTGAAGGTTATTGAGGGCCTTAAGAACCTACCACTTTATCATTGCTCGGATTTTTTAGGATCAAATTTTACTCCATGTGAAACAATATGACCTAAGTACTCCATATCTTGAACACAAAAATCACATTTGAAAGGTTTGACATAAAGCTAATGTTGTTTTATAATTGGAAGTACATATTTCACATGCTTCAAATGTTCTTCCTAATTTTTGTTGTAGATGAAGATATCATAAAAAAACACTAATACAAAATTTCTCAAAAATGACTTAAACATAGTATTCATGAAACTCTAAAATGTATATGGTGTATTTTAAGGCCAAAATTCATGACAATAAATTCATAATGACCTTTGTGAGTTTTGAAAGTTGTTTTAGGCATCTCCTCATAATAAATTTGAATCTAATGATACCTAAAGTGAAGGTATAACTTCGTAAAATAAATAACACCATGAAATTCATTTATAAAATCATCAATTATAGGGATATGAAACTTATCTTTGATAATGTACTTATTGAGTTCTCTATAGTCTAGGCACATCCTCCAACTATCATCCTTCTTCACCATGACCACAAAGGAAGAAAAATCACTTTGACTATATCTAATGATTTCTGCCTCCAAATTATCTTATAACATAATTTAAATTTCACTCTTTTATGTATAGGGATACTTATAGGGTTTTATGTTGGGTTGTGTACTTCATAGAATGTTCCTAATGGCATGGTCATGTGATAAATTTAGAGGAAATCCTTTTGGCATGTCACCAAAAATATCATAATGGTCATCCAACACCTTTTATAAATTATGATGTTTAGAATCTTTTGTTGGTTAAACCTATATGGAAAATAAGCATGCCATAAATTATTCTACAACTTTTTTGAGAAACTTCATCATTTTATGGGAACTAACTAGTTGTAGATATTTAGCCCATAATCCATGTATTTTACAGGTCCTAACTTCTAAATAAAACCTTATGAATAGTTCGTATAAATTTATCTCAATAGTTCCCAAAGTGGTGAGATATTTCATTCTAAAAATAATGTCATCTCCTCTCATGGGAATAGAAAACATAGGGTAATCTATCAAGTAGTCTCCGATATCAAGCTTAATGCTATGACATTTTATAGAATAATTAACTGTACCACCATTTTTAATCTTGATTTAAAATTCTAGAAGTAGGTAAATAAAATAGTTTAAATGAGTATCCAACTTATTATTGATAAAGTTTATGTGTACTTCCAGAGTCAATTAACATAGTCACCTTCTATTTCTTTAAGAAACCCACCACCTTAAGAATTTGAGGAGTATTATCTATTGAAAGTGCATAATAAAAAAAAGTAGGTTGAGATATTCAAATTCATTATCAGGTTCTTCCAAACCTACCCCTAAAGCCTCATTATCTTATTCCTCCTCATTGGCACCTGAAATATACAACTTATTTTAAGCACTTCAATTTCCTTTGCTCTATTTTTTATCACATCCAAAACACAAACCTTTTACACATTGTTATTTAACTTGCTAAGGTGTCAGTATATTAGGCTATAGAAATGATGGTGTTGGGAAGTTGTGTTCACACACATTAGTGAAAGGTCTTCATTTGATCAACTCTTTTCCAACTAGATGCTATCTTTGAGGCCAACCAAAAACAGGTTAGTTAAATTTTCTTAGTGATATTTTCCACACATAAAGAGAGATTCTAAAATTGATGAATGTAATCTTTTACCATCCCATTTTGACATAACTTGGCTAGTTAGATGAATTAGTTTTATAAGACATTATTACAATAGTGGAGTTACATCTCTTCATAAAATAAAGAATAGGAAACCAATATACCCTTATTTTTCTTTTGATCACATAACCAATTATACTAAATAAATTGTTCAAGTTTTAGATATAGAGAGACCATGACCACTTTTATGAATAGAGAGTCTGATGTATATAGAATAAATTTTCAATTTGATTAATCTATGTGAGTGGATTATTACCATCAAAATTGTTTAGGTACACTTTTGGTAACAACGATTGTGTACCATGGTTGGCATAATGATTATTTGGAAGAGAAGAACTAAACTAAAGTGGTGGAGGGTTATTTTCAAATTATTGACATGAAAAGTTGGTCAATTACCTAATGTATTTTAAAAATTGATCCCAAAAGATATTTATGTCACCTCTCAACCCTATGAGATCCCCTTTTAACTGAATTAAGATAATATTTCTACACCATGACTTGTAACTCTGACTTAAGTTATTGAACTATCTTTGAAATACTTAGATTAGAAGCTTTTAATTCCATGGCATCTTTATGAGGATTTTGAGGCATTTATTTCCCTTTATCATGACCATGAGTGTTAGTCCCTATTATGCACAAATCCTATGAGGGTTGTGACATGAAATAATGTATTATCATAAGATTATATTTTTGTCATCACCTCATCAATATTAATTCAATGACTACTAATGTGCACAAGGGTAAAGAATTTTGGCCTAAAAATGTGTACTGGTAGAATATATCATTGTGATCATCTCATAAAGATGAATATAACAAATGATAATTTGTACAAGGTAAATAAATTCTATATTTTTTATTAAAAAATATTTTTTTTTGTAAAAAAACCTTATGAATAAAACTATGGTGATAAAAAAATTCAATTCCTCCCAAATCACAAGTTACATTTTTTTAGCCTTTTAGAGTTTAGGTTGTCAGACCTAAAATAACATTGTGTCACAAAAATATTCCCAAATAAAAGCTATGATACCAATTGCAATGAAATTAATTGTATTATTCACAATAATAGAATTATATATTATCAAATTAAGAGTAGAATAAACAAATCTATAATAACAATTATAAAAAAGAGTAAAATACTTGAATATTATGATTGAGACACTTTGAGGGGGTGACCTCCACAATAATATAATAAGAACATAAATAACAATATGATCCTAAAATACTAATCAATACCTTCCATATATACTCTACTTAGCCTAAGTTATTATACAGGCTAACCATACTAAGAAGACAGAGAAATACAACAAGATAATATGAAGGTGCGTAAGCCACAAGTTAGATACATATATTCTTAGATGTATTTAAGGGTGTAACAACTGATTGGTATTTTATGTTTAAATTTGAGAAGTAATCAAATGGGATGAAAACATCACTTATGTTGATGCAGGTATTAAAATTGATAATTGAGTTGAAGTATTAATTTTTCCCATGGAGGATGTAATAATAATTGTTTGATCTTTGGGGACTAATGGTTTGAAAACATATCTCATGCCCCAAATAATGTAGTATGTAATGTTTTAAGAGGATCAATATTGTAATGTATGTATGATAGGCATATATAGGATCCCAAATATTTGTATCAATAGAGAACAATTGTTGTTCACTAACACCTTTTGATTTTTTACTTCCAATATAATATTAAGGATCTTATGGATATTTTTAGGATTCTCATGAATGCACTCTCAAAATTATTCAATAGATTTAAATTGATCTTGATATATATTTTAACTCTCATTATTTGTATATGTTTCATTATCCTCATTAACAAATTCATCTTCTATAATATTTTATTTTATTTTTTCATTTTCATTATTGACACTCATTATTAGTAGAATTTGACATGGTATAGCTTGAGACATTTTAGATGGCCTAAGGGGTAACTAAAGATATTCAATATGAATACTACCTAATGTAGGACTAAACCTAGGTTTCATGAAAAATATAGAAAAAATTTGAATAAATATAGCAAGTAAAAACCTTATAAGGCTGAAAAATCTAGAACAAGCTAGTAGCTGTATGAGAAGCTGTAGAGGTTGGATTCATCAAATGTTTAATCATTTTTTGAAATAAGGAATAATATGAAATATAATAGACTAATAAAATGAGTAATATACTCTATAAATTAGGCATATTAATAAATTTTTATTATACTAATATTTTGATAAGAAATACCAAATTTAAGCATATGCCAAATATTGAAAGTATTACATTCAATGTTATGATAATATAAATATGAAGGAAAAATATTAATTATTTTATATGTCAATTCATAAGAAAATATAAGTAATACAAGTGTAAAAATAGATTTTATGATGATTCTGATCTAGTCATCAAAATTCTAAAAATTTAGATTTTTGTCATCATGGATAATTATGTTTCCCTATGGACACTTATGCCAACAATATTATTTTTTATTCAATGCATATATCTTTTATGGAATATTTAATATTTATTGAAACTTCCACTAGGGTCGTTCTAAGTTTTTTTCTACCTTTTTTATTATTTGTTTAAATCATGCACATAAACTTTTGATATCATAATATAAATCAAACCTTTGATCCTCCTTTTAGGTCTTGTCACATTTCCAAAAATGGGTTAGTGAGATCATGAAGTTAAGTTGACCTCAAGGACCCCTCTATAAATGAGTTTTTTCTACATACCAATATTTTGATAAGGGCCTCAAACATAGGTAGTTCTCCTCTATGTGGTTACTTATGTGTGAATAATGGTCTAGAATATTATATGCAAGCAAATGTAGTGATCTAGATTGTAACTTGACACATAATACTAATTGGTTTTTATTTGAATGTTTCATATCTGTAACATGACTACTCATATGTCTAATATATAAATAGGAAAAAAAATATGGTATTATAACTCAATTATGAAATTGATTAAATGATATTGAATAGGTGTTTACTATGTATTTAATAGATGAATAATGAGTTGGATTTAACGTGTAATTATACCACCTATTTTGATAATTTCCTCATGGAAGGGTTAATGAAAAATTATAGGCTAACCCATACTTTTTAAAATATTTAAAAATCTAGTTTTTTATAAGGGATAGACACTTGCATTAGAGAATGGACACTAGTGTCGATGCTAGTATCCAAGTTTAAACTTAATTATCTAGGAACATAAATGGTTGTTAGAGATTTATAATTGATAGTGAAGGATTTATACTAGAATTTAAGCCTACTATGTGTTATAGGTGATCTAGAAAATCAAAATAATATGATCAAACTATAAGATAAGCATTTTAGCCTAGTGACGTGGTAAATACGAGCCTATCAGCTGCTAATAAGGTCAATTAAATGGTAGAGGCTAAATAATACTTTTCAAGTGTACAAGACTATTTTAACATGTAAATATATATTTAATCATATACATAATATTACATATACATTATCGATCCCCATGAATTCAATTTTCTACCTTTTTTTTCAAAAAATAGTTTTGGTTTTCTTTGATGACATCCTAATGTACAATAAAACATAAGAATAAAATTTGTAAAAAAAATCAAAAAGTTCCTTTTGAGTCAAATAAGTGGAATAATTAGGAAATTTTGTCTTACATGAAGGTGTTTAGGTGGACCCTAATAATATTATAACATTCAGAGAGTAGCCAACACCTAAAATTATCAATTTTTTTTTTAAGATTATTGAGTTTAATAAGATACTAGATATGATTTGTTTGAAACTATGCTTGAAGAGTAGATGCATTAAAAATTATTTAATAAGGATTAATTTTCATGGCTAGAGGTATACACCCAAGCCTTTGATAAAATAAAATAATCTCTTACTTCCACCCTTGTGCTAGCTACCCCAGACATCTCAAAGACATTTTTTTTAATAGAATGTGATGCTTCTAGACATGGAATTTGGGTAGTATTGATCAAATAAGGGAATCCATTAGAATTTTATAGTCTAAAAACTAAATTAAAGAATTTGGTTTTGATTAAATATTAGAAATAAATTTTATTTATCACTCTTAAAGTTAAAAATGACACTAATATGTCATGAGAAGACATTTCAAAGTTAAAACAAGTCATGAGAGTCTAAAGATTTTTTGGAGAGATTATATTTTAAGGAGATATAAAAATGGGTCACCAAGATGCTAGTTTATGAATTTGACAACATTTTCAAAAATAAAACAGAATATTTTAGGTAATGCTCTTTTTTAGCAAGAATTAAATGAAACAACAATTTGTGTCATTTATATATTAAAACGTTAATGCAAAGAAGTAACACAAGTAGAGTAATAACATAGAACTCCAATAAGTAAGCTCATTCAAAAAAATTAAAAATATAAATATTATTTAGATAAGTATGTTTAGAAAGGAGATTCATTATGTTTTAGATTAAGGTAAAAACAGGTTTTGAAGGGGCCCCGAAACCTTGAAACAAAGGAAGAAGGATATAACAATAATGTCCATAGGTGAAACAAACCTAACACCTACTACTGAGCATTATCAAAAATAGGTTTTATAAGGACCTGAAACCACAATTCAAGATCATCAAAAGACAGACCCCAAGTTTTACAGAGACCTGGAAACTCAAGTATGAAAAGAAAACAAAGAACCAGAAAATGGAACCAGTTATAACATCCAACTAAAAGGACCAGGAATGTAAGAGCAAAAAGATCCTATTCTTCTAATTCTAGGATCATCTTCAACACTTACTTTCCAATCATAGCAGTGTCTTGTATATATATTTACACCGGCGTACCAACCTCTTGCATTGCTTTCTTCCTTGAGCTCGGTCCTCTTACTAGGCCCCTCCAAAGATTTTATTTCCTCATTTGCTCATTTTCCAATGTTTGCAGTAGCTACATATATGTTAGAAGTAACCTCCTCCATCTTCATTCTACTTTCCTTAATGAGCCTTCTTAGATTGTTCTCATAGTCTTTAAGTTTGATTGGAATATCCCTCATCTGCATTTCCAGATTATTGATTTTGTTTCGATCAACTTCCTGATTATGTTCCATTATTTCCATTTTCTTCTTGAGGCCCATTATTTCCTTATACATCCATGAGTCAACTTGAAGGATAGCATCTGATTTGCATTTGGCTGAATTCATAAAGGGATGCCTCCTATCTTTCTGCCATATGTCACTTAAATCTTTTGTGTTCTCTTTTGAATTGTCTTCATCCTTTTCAGTATGATCCTCCCTTTCCATTCTTTTCTATTCTTTAGTTTCAACAGGGCTTTCATTGTGGATAAGATCATCCTTTACATGTTCTCTAGTTTCCATTGCTTGATAGGAATCCTAAACTAAATGTTCCTTCTCTATTTTCGAAGCAGGATCCTCAAATAAAACATCCATTTCTTTTTCAATTTCCCCTAGCACTTGCTGATTTTCCTCGAGATCATAGTTATTCTGTTCAATTTTTTCCTCTATAGTGTCTCATTCTTTTCCATTCTTACTTTTATCTTCTCCTTCCTCATTAGAGCTGGATTCCCCACTTTTCGTTCCTTCCTCTTCCTCCATACTCTCCTCCTTAGAACTTTCAGTGCTTTCCCACTCTGTTTCCTCATCTACAATCTATTTTTTAAGGCTGGAGGATTTGGGTTTAACTTTTTCTTTCCCCTTCACTATTTCGTTCTTCTTTCTCTGTGAATCCTTGTTTTTGTCCAAATAAGGATTTAGGACAATGGCCTTGTTTTTGTAGAAACCTTCTATTATTAGGATCAATCCCTCATGCAATATAAGATGAGACTCTTTTTTTCTATGAGTGAACAGACTTTGGAGCAGTGAGAAGCACAAATAGAAAGGGAAGGAGACTCTAACTTTGTGCCTAAAATGATTAAGAAAGACAAAATGAAATTTATGGACTCTTTTGCTTCTACCATCAGGTATGAAATACTCATGGATGAAACATAAGATGTCTCTCTAGATTCCTATAATCTACTCTAGGTTGAAGAAATTCCCACTCTTTTCCAACTGCTGCTCCTCAGCATCCATCTTTGGGAATTTGCTATATGCCTCATTAGATATGTTGGTCTGCTTAGAGAATTTTATACCCTCCATTGGAAGCTCCATGACCTTTGCTATGAATTCCTCGGTGAGCTTCACTGTGATGCCATGGAGGGTTACCCTGTTGTCGACCCAATTTTTTAAAAAAGCCATTGTTATATGGGGTTTTGAACCATGTAGCTATTCCAAGTAGCTCACAACCTTTCCTTTTTGAAGGATCTTCCAAACATCTTGTTTTGCCTTCCAATCTTTACAACTTTTAGGTTCCTACTTCCTTGGTTCACCTTTCATTTTGTAGGCCATATAGTTATCTAGTAACCCCCAAACACTAATTACTAAGCAATGAAACCAACTATTATCAACTTGTAATGAAACTTGCCTATTTTTTGGCACATGCAAAACCCACTTCACATTCTCATGAATATTTCTATTTAATGAAAGTAATCCTTCCTCCATGAGGCCACTCCACCTAATCATTATTTTTATATTCCAAGCAGATCTTTCCCTCCTTTGAATGAATTGCATCATAATTAATAAGTGCTCTGAGATCAACATTCTTATTTAATGTATCCTGCCAACTCACCTTATGTCCTATTCGAACAACATGATTTGCTATCCAATCAGCAACCCCATTGGCTTCACGGTAAGTATGGGTTATGGTTACTTTTTCAAATTTTTGAATTAAGGCTTTCATTTCCATCACCATTGCCTCTATAGACCATGAAACTAAATTTTTATTATTTAAGATTTCAATGATATTCAGGGAGTCACCTTCCAGCCATAATTTATAAAATCCTAATTCAATAGCTAATTTAATGGTTTGAAGGGCTGCAAAAGCTTCAGTAATATGACTATTCGACTTACCAATAGGGATAACAATAGCATCAATTACGTTTCCCACATGATCTCTCAAGACTCCTCCACATCCTGCTTTTCCCAGGTTCCCTTTAGCAGCTCCATCAAAGTTTCCTTTGATCCATCCACAAGGGGGGACATTCTATTTTACACCTAATCTTGGATTTTTAGTTTTCACATTAGGCCTTTCAGATCTTAAGGGATTATCAATTTGAAAGGTTGGATTAGGATCCCTCTGTGATGAAAAATTCTCCTTTATTGCTCTAATAATATTCTAACCCAACACCCATGCTGGAAGTTCGTTACTTCTAAATATTCTATTATTTCTTTCTTTCCATATGCCCCACCAAATATGGGGAAGAGTTAATTTCCAAAAAAAAAGAACATTAGGATTCTTTGAGGGACAGTACCAACTTTTAAAAGATAGTTCCACACTTTTTTGATGAACCCATACTATACCCCAGAGATTGAGGATCTCATTCCAAACTTGCTGCGTATAAGAATAGTTCCTAAACAAATGATCTCTATCTTCAAAACCCTTTAGATTCATTATGTTACAAAGACATTATTTTTGTGAAAAAAATGTTAGTTGAAAGCTAGCATCTTGTCTCAAATACACAACTCACCAATAAGAGGACATTATGGATTCTTAAATACTTTTTACCATATAAATAATAATTTTATTTGGAAATATAAATGGGGTTGTAAATTAATTATTTTTATATGTTTGATATGTCAAAAAAATAATAGAAAAATAGTGCAGTCCCCAAGGCTCTTACAACCATTAGCCATTTTATTGCAACATTAGGAGGATATATAAATGGAACTCATTATAGGGTTAATAAAATTATATAAAATGGCTACAGATATACTCACTAAGTATTAACATTTTTATGTACTCTTTCATTTGTTTCAAGCTAGCACAATGGTATAAGTATTTATGGAAAAGTTACAAAAAAATCATGAAATTCCCAAAATCATTGAGTGATTGTGAATCTATATTCACTAGTATATGTTAGACCAAATTATTTATGTCACAGGACACAAAACTATAATTCAGTCTATTTAATCATTTTCACTCAAATAGCCATATATAAATTATGAATGAATGGATGGAAGGATATTTAGATTGCTTTGCCTAAAAAAATACACAATGGTCCATATGGTTTTCATATGAATAATGGTGTTATAACACGTTATTTCACCAAAAAAATGAATTCATTAAGGATGTTTATGTATACTCATACATATAATACTTATTTTTAAGGTCCATCCGAAAGTTCATCTGATAGAGGATCATGTTCAACACCAACAATAAATGCTTCAAGTTCTTAAGTATAATATGGTTGTGTCTTAAAATAAGATGAAATAGCAATAAAATAGACACTAAAGTGGGATAAATTTTTAAGAAGGATATTAGGTATTCATTATATTGAAACCTTACAAATAAATTTCACTTCATCAACCTAATAACATTAAGATAATATCCAAATCTATGGGCCCTATAAGGTTCTCCATATGTCAACAATGTAGATTAAAATTTTTAACTTCCATCCTCTTCTAAAATTAATCATATACTTCATTTTTTATACCTAAATAAAGTATTGATAAAAAGCTTCCAATCTGATTGAATTTATTAAGTTAGATGGAAAAAAAAAATTATTATGGAAATTAAGGCCATCTTTAAGAAACAAGTGAATTAGTTATGAAAATGATCCATTTATTAATTCCTAATCAAGTGGAAGAATCTACCATATAAATATGAAACATGGGATGATTAAAATTTCATGCAAAATCATGTATATTTTATAAGCATTTAGGGAAACACTTTTTGGGAAGGGCATTTTAGGTCCCTAATATTCTAGCTTCCTAAGTGTAATAAGGTTATGGGTGGATAAATTATGACATGTTTAACCTCAATATTTTTATTTATTAGTTTTAGTCATTTATTTAGGATAATATAATAAGGATTAAGGAGTGTGAACTTACTTAATTATGTCTATAAATAAATATGGATAAGGTTATACTAAATCCTCATAAGTTGTATTATGAAATTCAATCCTTTATTATTCTAATCTATGGATGCTTCTCCTAGAAGAAACATTATATTTGAGTGTTATTACATTTTTATTAATAAATGTCATAAATATTTTTCATATCCATATGATTGTTTTTATGTTTTTCCATAAAAATATAATCAATCATTTTTTAGTAAATTGTATTAGATTCAACGTAAAATTTTGTGAGAATTGGTAAAAAAATGTAAAAAGATTATTGTATAGATTATTTTTCCCTTTTCTCCTATGAACTATACTAACATACAAAAGTTAATTTTGAATGGATAAAAATCATCAAAATTTTACATGCCAAGTAGGGACGATTGTCTAATTCACTCCCTTGGGCCACTTAAACATACTAATAATTTGAAAAAATACCTTAAATAAATATGACCTCAAGGAATGTGATAAGATAAAAATATTTTCAAAACTTGATTGTAGAAGATCATTAGATATTTTAAAGAAAATTAAAATTTTAGGTGAATTTCCAAGTTGTGAAAATTTTATCACCATCTTTTTAGTGTATACCAAAATGGAGGTTTTGAACATGGATAAAGATTCATAAAAAAATATTAGAAATAAATTCTTGTTAGATGTTTTAGTTATTCATACCCATAAATTATATATAAAGCACATAAATTATTTGAAAATATGTAAATGAATCTACTCTTCTCACATCACTTAACATTGAAAGGTTTAATTTTTATAGTCAATATTCTTGATACATTTAAATTTTAACTATGTGTATCCATAATATTAATTCATTCAAAACTTAACTATGCACATAAATAATCTTAATACATTTAAACTATAAGAAATAAAAGACCCTACCTCAACATTTAATCCATTTTCCTCCCCATTTCCTACCAGTCCAATAAATAATCCCAAAAAATAATGTTAAACCATGAACTCTCCAAGTATTATTATAGGATTTGAGTAGGAATAGGTCTCAATATTTCCACCTGAAAGAAGCCTTCCACATGAAAATACCAATTCATAAGACTTCATCCAAATTACTTACATTTTATTTTAATTCCATTATACTTCAAATTATTTCCACACACATTATATTATACTACTAACCCATCTCTTACAAAACCATTAACTTCAATTACTCACCCATGTACACACCTAAATAGATTTCCTAAGCTCAACCATTCCCTCTTAAAGAATCCACCAACACTATATATTATGGCCTTAGGCCTAAATGGAACTAAAAGAGACGGTAACTTATTATTCAATCAATCAAACTATTTTTATTTTTTTATTTGGGGATTTAGACACCTAATTTTTTTATAATCCTTATTATTTTAATGTTTTACTACCACTTTCTATATATGAATCATTAGTCAAAACTATTTTGTGTTCTTATTCATTTGTTTCTTCTTTTTTGTGTGATCTTTAATCTCTTTGATTTTTATTTTTATTTTTATCATGCCCAAAAATTTACACAATGAAATTTACACAAAAAGGGCTATTTATTTTCTTAGAATGTACAATGCACATTCTATACCATTACATTTCAATTCAGGTGGCCATATTCATGGAAAGACATAATATATCAGAAAAATCACATATCTAAATGATACAAATTGTAATGAAAAAGTGATCACATGGTCACTACACAAAAATTATACCCTACTTGTTTTAGTTGGCCTATGAGCCCTCCACTAGTCTATAACTACCTATGCAAACTTAGCAGGATCCTCAATAAAAAGGCTTGAACTAAACACTAGACTAGAAATATATGTGTTCAAGAAACCACTAGCCTGAATGATACATCATAAATATTTATAGTGTGATTTTCTTTATCCAAGTGATTTCAACCAATCACTAGGCTTGGTTTACACGTAAGGTCACAATTCAATTCTTCTATGCAGAATCATTTAACAATTACATTCAATACACAAATTGATCATTTACAAAAATTTGGGTAAGATTTACACTTGATAGGGTTGATCTACCATGTCACTCATATTAGTAGGGTTTGACAAACATTTATTCTAGTGAACAACCACACATGAAACCAATCATCATTTTATTGAATGTTTAATTCCAAAGTTGACAATCATTAAAATTAGTTTAAGGATATAGGTTTATTTCATGTTGATGATCATTGTAAAATATATTTATCCTAATTTAGAGTTGATACATAAATAAACCCTAACCTAGCCTAAATCTAAAGACCCATTACCCACTCCACTAGGTAGACTACATATTTTTTCCTCATAACCAAGGTCAGATGTAGTTCTTTATTTATATGAGTTAACTATATTCTTCATGAGAAATCATCTCAAAATGGGTTTGACATATAACTAAATGTAAGGAATGAAACTATTAAGGTTTCATAATGTTATATAATATTTAAAAGTGAAACATTAAAACATTAACTATTTTCCTTCATTAAAAACTAGCATTTATTTCTATATTTTGATGTTGGTGAGAGAAAGATATAAGCCTCTCCAACATCCTAAGTTAATTGTATAAGTTTATTTTTTTAGGATTATTGAGGAATCCTATATTTTCCAAAAACTCAAATAATAATGGATTTATCACAATAATAATCTCACATAAATTAGGAGTCATCTCGTCTCTAAGAGAATTTGTATAAATGATAATGATATATTTACTAGTTTACATGTTTCCAAGATTTTCTCAACATAAAAAAAAGTCAAGTTACCATTTAGTTATATTATTATAAAACATGAATTGATTAGAATTACATTTACATGGTTAAAAAGGTAGGGAAGTATGTTTAGCACATAAGGGAAAACACCTTGATTGTTAGTCATTATCACTAACAACAATATTTTTTCTTAAGCTTAACATAGTGACACTAAAATACTATCAAAATAAAATATATTTATGGATAATAATTTTAACTATAGATTCAAATGCAATTCCTAACTCATCAAAATTGTGTATTAATAGCTAAATAATTTTATTTAATAAAATATGCAGTAAATTTTTTTCCAAAATATACCACATTTTCAATCATAATTTTTTAATCCATCTCCAATTCTATAAAATACATTCAAAAAAACCTTTCATTTAATTTTAAAAAATAAGTGTCAAAGTATTTTGCTAGTTTGGTCATATTTTCTAAGCTATAGAATATATGATTTTAGCATTAGAGATATTTTTTGTGGGATTATGCTAAAATACACTTAGCATTTTTAAATTAATTTTACTAGCTATAAAATGTGTTAACCAACTACTTGTGAAAATGGTTTTAAAATCTAACCACTTTTATTATAAGCTATCAGTAATAAAATTATTTGATTATTAAACTATAATTTCTTATCAATTCAAAAAAATAGTTAATGTCCCAAATTTAATAAATTTTATTTATAGGTATCTATATTAAATCAATTATTAGTTGAATTTTCTAAGTTAATATAGAAAATAAAAGGTGACAATTGCAACCATTTTAATCACAATTTCATACTAGAAAAGTTGTTCATGTGTTTGTTAATCTATTTCAAGCTAAAGGATGAGTAATTAAATTACTATAAGTTTTGATATATATACTTCTCATGAGTCTAAGGTTCAAAAATTACTTAATTTAGAGCTGGTATAAAAAGCATTTTCACAATATACAAGGGTTTAAATTAAAAGTGAATACTTTAATTTCAAATTCTCAACTTGATAAAAGTTAATAAGATAGATTTGGTAATTAATCCATAATATAAAACATATTGTGAAGATGATATCAAGTCAAAAGTTCACTCAAGAGTAGTTAATCAATCTACATCAATTATTCCAATAAAAACCCCCTCTTTAAGTTTTGGTCTCATTATTTACTCATAATTCTTATCCCTTCATAGTTTCATTCTTACCATATCAAATTTAATTTATTCTTAATTAAAATGATCACTTTCATGTATGATACCTATAATAACTTATCATTAGAGATCAATTTTATTTCTATTTATTTTTTCACTATATTATGGCCTCATCCCTCATTTTCCCAAAACATATAGTTATAGATACCTAAATATAATTACAAGTACTTGAAAACGTCAATTCTTGACATTTTTTACACCACTTGACTTATGCCCAAATTAGTGACTCTTATTTACCATTCATATAACCATTTATCTATATGTGATCATTAATCATCTACTCACCATCATAAATAAATAGTAATTTACAAGTCGATACTTAAACCTCTCCATATCACATAAACTACTTCTAACCTCATGATAGTTATCCTTGATTATCGAGGTTAGGTACATGCCAGGTAGATAGGTTTGTTTTTTTTGAATTGTCCATATAGTTTAGCCTCAAACTATGAAATTTAATTATTAATTTACATATTTTAAAATATTCATTTTAAACTTTCCAAACATTTATGAAATTTGGCTATTTTTTCCTCAAAAGGTCTCACTATATAAGCAAATCAAAATATCATTTTAAATGTACTTAATCTCTATCTATCATCTATCCTTTACACTAATAAACATTCATAAAAAATACCCTATTCTTCCCAAATTAAATATCAAGTACTAGGTGTAGACTCAAATCAAGTCTAAATCAGCTCAAACCAATTCGAGATATAACATTTTCATGTATCAAATCCAAATTTATAGTTGCATACATATAGTCAAATAATGTAATTGGATAATCACTCTAGGTGGGAGAAATATGTGTGGCTTGAATCCCTCCTAGGAGTATCTAGATATTTAGGCATTGATTAATCATCAAAGTGGGTGATTGGGGATAGATCAACCCATTACACTCTCCATTTATTTTTTGTATATTTATAGATCTCACAAGTACCCCTAAGGTTTCCAAGGCAAAGAGAAGGTAAATAACAAATTTGATGTGATAATGTTAGAATCTTAACATCTTAGCCTTCTTAATAGACATAAAATTATAAGGTGGATCAATTATAGTTTCATCATAATTATTGTAGGCAAGTCTACATTTAAAAGATGTGACCAACCTACTTTATTATTTAGGGAACACATGCATATCTAAAAAAATCTTCATATTTTGTTCCTAATTTTGAGTTCTTATAGTTTACTTTTATTTTGATTTCCACTACTAGATATTACTTGTAGTCACCTAGAAAAGTTAAGTATCTTATTATTGGTTATACTTATTATTTTTAAAATATTCTATTTGTTAATTTCATTTTCCATTTTGGTCAATTTTATTTTACATGCATATTTATGCTTATATGTCATATATTACAATTTAAATAGATATATCACATGGTATAAAATTAGAAAAATTATTTGTTAATTCAAAATAGGATAAAACATATTGGTGAAATTTTACATTAGTTAAGCATTGATTTTAATTTTTATTATAGGATTTTAGTTGAATTCATGATTCACGTACACTAAAGAGAAATATGATCATATTTTAATAGATTTTACTAATAATTATTATAAAATATATCTTTGAACTAGGGGTTTTAGACTGAATTCCTAATTTTCATATACAAATATATTTTATTCTATTAGATTTTAATTTATTTCTTTTTAAGAATTATGTTCTAGTAGTTGTAAAACTCATAATTTTTTTATTCTAGGTAAACAAGTTTTCATTTTTACATGATCCATTATGTGAGGGGTAAACTTATAATACTCAAGAAATTAAGAAACGCTATATATATACTATAATTTACACTTACCTCATCATATATTGGAAATGCATAAGGATTTTTAATTTTTCATCCATAGGAAGCTCTTGGCCATTTGTATTTGTGGTGCATCAGTAAGTAGTTATCCCTAAGAATTTAATCTCAATGTTATTTAAATATGGGATAGTGTGGCTATGAGATGTTTTAATCCTCTATAATTAGTTATATTTAGACATTTTTCATTATTTATGCCTGAGATTAGTATATATGAGAGCTTACAAATCAAACACACCTTGTTTAATTACTCGCATTATATATTTCCATTTACAATTTGGAACAATTTCATCCTATGCCACTCAATAAGGTTAAATCATATATTAATCTAGGGTGTACTGTTATATTCTTTTAAATCCATATAAACATATTTAAATATCTTTGATCTCTTCTAAAATGGATAACAAATATGTTTTTGATCAATATGATAATAAAAATATTCAAAGTTATGTACAAATAAAAGATGATGCTAATTATGAACATGATAATCAAGATAATTAAACTATGAAATACAAAATTAAGTGCCTAGATATAGTTTATCCCAATGAGTTTAATGTGTTAGATCTTGAACAAGTCAAAAATTTGTTTTATTTTTATCAAGGACTTTATTAATGTCCCAAACAAGTGAATAAGGTTGTCTAATGAATCCTAACATCTAAGAATTCACATAAATATAATATTACATCATCTCAATTACAATAATAATAGGTTCCTTTTCAAGCTATCTATACTCCCATTTTAGGTGTTTTGATTTATACAATTTCTTCAATTCCTATATCGACACCTCTAGTTACATATGTATCATCCCTAAGTATGGAAGCATCACAAGGTTTCTAATAGATTAATATGCCTATTTATACAAAAATATCATACATACATCCTTTGATTACTATAGATGTTCCATAACCAAACTCACCTAATATACACTTTTTTAAGTAGATTATTACAAAATTACATGACAAATTATTACAATTAGAGTAATGTGTCTCTATAGCTAGTCATTCAATAGATACCCATATCTTACTTCATAATCCTTTGGCACTAGAGATAAAATAGTACATGTTACTAATAGGATTTATAACTCATAATATATCACTCTATAAAGGTAAAGGTTATCCTAAACAAAATCTTCAATCATTTCATGTAACATACTTGGATTGTGCTTTTAACTAAAAACTATTAACCAAGCTCTTTCTATAGAGACTTAAAAATATGATTTGAGATGGTTCAATGATCTTCCACTTAAATTAGTTAAGACTTTGACCCTTTGGAATATTAGTTTCGATAACATTTCTCTATCAACATTGGTGCAAAACTATCTTATGTGGTAATTTCTAAACTTAAGTAAGGGTCTAATGAGCCAATCAACAAACATGTTCTTTGATGCAAAAACATGATATTTAAAATGAAAAATTATATGGTATATAATGATTTAAAAGATATATTCACACAAATTTTTATATCTCCACTCCATGAGTCTATCATGTTTGAAAAATTCAAATCTTTTGATGAGGTAAGCCATATGGTGTTGAGGTGAACATACCCTCATTTATAAAAAAAAGAGGACCTTGTTCAATTTTACAAAGTGTGCTATGAATTATACATTCAAATTGATCAAAATGCATTATTAAATATCATGTTTTCATCTAACTTACATTGACATGTTAATACATAATCTTTATTTGATTTTATCTAATGTTGCTAACATTTGGCTCATATGTTTCCATGCTACAGGATCCATGGATCTCTATTAGAATGAACAAGTGTTCATGGATTTATACTTCAACTTTAATTTGACCCTTAGTTGGTTAATTAATATGGTCATATTCAAAACATTAATTTAACCTTTGGTCCTAATTTATTAATTGAATCTAAGTTTAAATGATTTTTAAAACTTTAGTCTAAATTACTTTAGCCTAAGTTTTTATTAAAATAGATTCATATTTTCCATGGGTAATTTTATTACATGTTAGTCTTAGCTTAATTTCAACCTAAGTTTTAATTGAGTTTATTAATTAATTAAAACCTAAGTCTAAAATTACCCTAATCTTTATATATCCTAAACATTTATTCATTGATTTTATTTATTTGTAGTCATGAATTGAATGTAGGACTGATAAGTGGTGAAATTTCAAAAGATCAAATCCAAGATCAATGGTACATGGATGATCTCCCAAGTCAATAATTCAAATTTCTTGGATCAAAGATTGATGGTGTGTGTCCCTATGTACAAATACCAATAAATGATATAAATTTAAATTTATGGTTAAAAATTCAAGACTAAAGATCGATGGTACACATTTAATCATGAAATGAAGATATAATGGCAAGCATAAAGTCAAAATGTCAAAATATCTTGAAATTGATCATAATGATGAAAAGTATCACACTCATAGTGTATAAAGAATAGAAAAAAAATTCATGTTTGATCATGTATCAAACACATCAATAGTGTGCATTTAATCACTTAGATCAATATCAATGGTATGAATTCAATATTATGGATAAAGATCAATGGTGCAAAATGAGTCGAGGAGTTAAAGAGCCTAGATTGCACATGATGTCACCACATGGTGTAAGAGTGTTAGAGTGATGTAAATTGACTATAAGGTACATATATTTACACGTGATACTTCCAAGTGGCACAATCTTATAAGCCTAGATCAAATATCAATGACCTCAATAAAAGTCAAGGCTAGAGACACTTGAGGAGATCAATGGTACATATTTGATCATTCAGATCAAAGATCAAAGGCCCACATTTAAATAGTAAATATGGAGATCAATGAAGTGAAATTGATTAAGCTTCAAGAGGCATGAGATGATGACACATGTCCAAGTGATAATGGTCACATTTTAAAAATAAATAAGTTGTATGACAAGGCGATGCCACATAGGTGAACATGTCAGATCAAAATATTTGGTGGACCCAAGTATAAAAACATATAAATACAAGATCCAAATTTGATATAAGTTACCAAAGAACATCTTTGAAACTCACTTTCCACCATTAAAGCTTTGTTTAAACCTTAAAAATCCCTAGAACATATGGAAAGCCCTATATTATCCCTAGATTCACTCTATTAATCTAAGAGAGTTGAATTATCATTTATAGCAATGGAAACACACATAAATCCTTCAAAGAAGGTGGTCAAACTATACCTAACATCAGATGCAGAGGGCTGAGTTTTCAAAGACACAAAATTCATAGTTGCTTTATTAAACATAGGCGATAATAATTGATCAAATTTATTCTAGACAATTGAGAACCAAGAGTGTTGACTAAGGAAGAGGAGAAGTTTATCTTAGTAAAGAGACTCTATAATGATATTATGAAAATTTATATGGTGGGACTCTATTATGTTATTTTTAAACTAGAGGTACTATAATATATCAATGTCCTGAGTCCTATTTTCAAAGATACTAAAATTGACAAGGGTATGTTAATTCATGAACCTAGTCTAAGGAAAATTGTATATGTACCCCCTATATATTTTGAGTCTTAATATAAATTTACTAGGCCCCAAATAGTCCTAGCTTCCATTAATTCATGGGCTTAGAAACATGCCATGATGGACATCGTAGATAAATGGTTAGATGTAGGTAACTAGGTCATTGTATATCTTGCAAAGAAAATCCCAATGAGTCAATTTAGACCTATAGTTAGGATGGTCATGACCATGTTTAAAAAGTTGTATGGATGTGCACATACAACACATGTTGAACTAATGTAGCTCTCTGTGGTATGTTTCATCATTAAAGAAATGGTATTTCCCCCTTTAGGTGAAATTATTAGTTTTTCCCTAGTTAGGCAAATTTATCGGAATAAAACAAAGAAGAGAAATGAATTATACATGATGTCTTATCTAATAGATGCCATATGTGCCACCAAAAAATACCTAAGCAAAGAGAATGGTATCTTAATGGTACTCAAACTATGTCTTAGTACTATTTAAAATTGCACATTTACAAGTATATAAATTATGTCTAGTTCAGTTGTGACTATGTTTACCTTGCATTGAGTCAAGTTATTGATGGTATTACTATGATGATAATAATCTATATAATCAAGAATTCAATTGAGGTAATGGGAGACATATGACTTTATCCTAATTTCACTATTATAAGAATTGAAGAAACACAAACTACGCCTCTCAAACTGCCAAATCATGTGCCTAACAAGTTATCAAAATAAGATGTAACTTATGAATTGTTCAATGGGATATAAGGTATTTAAAAGGCTAAGAGGAAGGGATTGCTACATAATTTTCCAATGATAATTAGAAAAACTATTTTCAAATAGTGGGATCACATTGAAGCTGCTTCAATGTATATACTCTCTTTCAATTTACAAGTAGATGACCATAAATAATGGGATCCATATGGAAAAGTAAAGGACCATTTGAGAATCAAAGCTATTTTCTCTATGTCCTATGAGCATGAACCTAGTGCATTTGACTTTGTATAAACTAAGGCATTTTACTACTTTGAAGTTACTAGAATATTGAAAGAGCACAATATAAATCCCAAGTTCATATTGAAAAGAGACCGAAATATGGAAGATAGATCACAGTTAGGCCTAAGAAAATATCATTTATTAGATCTTGATTCTTCTAAGCTTCTAATAAAAAATATATCATCAAAACATAGGATTGAAGAGAGGATATCAATTGGATTTGATTCAATTTCATTAGCCCCTAAATCCTCTAGAATAGTAGAGCATGATTTACCTCAATAGGAATTTTATATGATAGATTTGGATCCCTATGAACCTTCTGAATATGTACTCAAAATGCTTTCCATGACATATGAATTAGATTCAAATGTAGAGGAAGAGAAGGTTGAAGATACCAATCATGATAAAGTAAAATAAAAGTAATTAGAATTAATGATTACTAATCCTCCTAAGAATAAGGTTGAGACTATAATTATCTCAAAAGTAAAGAAACCAAAAGTTTCCATCACTACCCCTTTGGATAACATCAATATATTTAGTGAAGATAATCCAATATATGGACCACCTATTCATAAATGGTTCATATATGAACCAAGGTTGTTGAATTTCCCTACTTATTATCCATGGGTTATAGTCAAGACTACATGCATACCTATGAAACAAGAGTTGAAGCCATGGATCATAGCTTTACAAGAAGAAGAGGCAAAGAGATTATATACTCCAATTTAGTTAGTTGACATACAAATAGGGGTGTCAAGTAATCAAATGGGCTAGTCTTCAATTGGGGTTAGATATGATCCAATTAGTACATGTTTACAAAGAGTCACCAAGAAAGTGGTAATAGAAGGTGATCAAGAAGTGCTACATCAAAATGTGGAACCTTTTATTCTTTTGAATTAGAATAAATGATAGAGACCAAGGGAGGACCCTATATTTTCATATGATGTTATAGAGTTAGCACAATCCTAGGTAGAGAGGTTGTAAGCTACCATCAAAGGCCTAAAGAAAAAAAAGGAATCTACAAGAGAAATCTATTATATTAGTTCCAAGGAACATTGTTAATATCTTTGAATCCACCATCTATGATACATTCAGTTATTTGAAATCAATACAGGCTAAACTAGATATGGTGAATAAATAAAATTCCATGGATATGAAACAAGTTAACCAATAGCAAGCTTCATATAATACGGCAAAGAATTGATCAAGATATTGGTGGAAGGTTAGATTACTGAGCTTAAGATAGTTATCCTATCACTTTTGAATATGCCTATGATAATATTGATGGAGAATATCAGGGATGTGAATAAGTGGTTCAAAGGAATGGAAGCTTTCTCAAGAGACTTCAAACAATTAGAGATCAGAATGGTACAAATATTATGAGGATTAATTAAGGATCTAACCATCCTTAGTCCTATTGGTTTGATAAGTAACTAAGACTTATAACACAAAGCTACTCAATTAATCTAATATGTCAAGAATAAAACCCAGGGTGCCATACGGACATATAATAAGCATATCTTGGATATGATCCTATTAGTAGAAGAGAATATAGGTAATTATAAGAGCATTAAAGAAGCTTTGGATAGAGCTGATGGAGTTTTCAAAGATCTAACATGACACGAAAATGAGCTATTCATATAACCAATCATCAATCTCAAGTTAATTGGTTAACAATATGACAAAGACATGAATATTTTGGCACAAAGGCAAAATGTTTTAGCCACATAGATATATCAAGGTCAATTGGGTTGACATAGAATATTCTTTTGTATAAAGAAGATGTAAATCATTTGAAATAATATTCTATTTTGTAAAAACATGTGAAACTTGTAATGCATATGACTTGTAGGTTAATTATATTTAAAAAGTGTCATTAGTTCTAGAATGTTGTAGAAAGACAACTTTCCTTGACACTTGTCTAATTCTCATTTGATAGTGGCTAACCAAAATATCTCATAAGTTGCCTATAAAAAGGGGTATTGTCATTGTAAAGAGGAGGAATATTTTAGAGCAAAAATTTTGTATAAATTTTGGAGCAAGTAATACAAATAAGAGAATTCTAGAAATATTATCTCATTTTATTTTTTTGTTTATTATCATGGTTAGTTCTTCAATAGTTTGATGTTTAGAGTTGATTTTCTTTTATGAGTTCTAAATGTGCATATGTTAATGTAGAGTTGCTAATTTGAGCTTATGCTAGGTTGACTGAAATTTTTTAGATTTATTTCAATTTCATTGATCTTATTTAAAAAAATTTAATGTAATTTTCTTGTTTGAGTAAATCTTTAAAGTGAATTTGATTTCTAATTTACATGTTTCAAATATCCTTAGACATTTGCTTGGTATATGATAGGATCTATACTTTTGGTAGTTTCATGTCATATGCTAGTTTGAATTGCATGTTTTTGATGAAATTTAAGCTTTGTCATGATGCCTAGACTTAGAATAGAAACATCCTTCTTTTCTACCCTACCCTACCTATTTTCTCATTTTTTGATCAAATAACTATAGCATAATTTTTCATTGTAAATATTCATGCTACATTAGGGTTTAGACTTTAGGTTTTGATCATTATTCATTAGACTTAGTTAAGATAAATTTAATATTTCATAAAGGGATTAAATACCATGGTTTCTCCCAATAAGCATTTATATTTCATTTTTTGAAATAGTCAAATAGCTTGGCCACTACTCTACCACAAATCTCAAGAAGATCACAACTAACAACTCATGCAAAATATTATTTGAATCTTGAAATGAGAAGTGTTTTCAACATTATGAGAACCCTATGATACACTTACATACATCAATAGACAAACTTAATTGGTGCTAAAAGGAGGGCATTGAGCTAAAGCTTTTTGAATTTGAAGTATCTTGAGCTAATTTTAGTGAATTTTATTCAAAGATCAGTTGATTCTTTATGGATTTGTGTTTTCTTAGCTTGATTTGTGTAAATACCATTGATATTAATGGTTTTATACTTTAATTTAGGCTTATTTAGCTAAAGATATTTATTCTTTGAAGCTTTATGTGAATTTATTGCAATGGTTGCTTAAGCTTTATAAATCTGACATGTTTAAAGTTAGTGATAGTAATTATGTTTAAAAATAACTGATATTCACAAGTTTATAGGTATATTTAAGCTAATTCATTTAAATATAGTCATTATTTGAAATATTTGTATAAGTTTTTACAAGTTTGTTTGAGTTTATAAATCTAAATGTGCAAATCTACTTATCAATGAGAATTGAACTATTATTTGCAAAGTTTAAACTAAAGATAATTTATCTTTACAAAGATAAGTTTCTACATTGTATTTTGAATAGGAATTGGATTTTACAACCTGTAACTACCATGAATAAGAACTAGGTCAAGGTCTGAGACAAGGCTAGTTCTTCTTTCCTTATAATTTCATAGGAAAACAAGATTAGATAAAGGTAAGCAAAGAATTTCTAAATCTCAACATACTTCACATATTTTTGTTATTGCATTCAATCCTCATCAAGGTATGGATTGATTAACTGGATCTTCTATCAATTTTCCTAGTCTGATACATGACTTACCAAGAAATCTTGAGAATTATTTACATTCATTTAGTCCTAAAGGTGTTGTTACTATTGAATAACATATCAAGTCTTTTAAAGTTGCCTTAAGATTGTTAAATATTATTATGAAGATATTACTTGTAGATTGTTTCCTTTTATTTTTAGAGATGAAGAATATGATTGGTTTCTCAATCTTCCTAAAAATTATATTACCATTTGGAATGATTTTAATAGTTATTTTATTGATCTATTTGGAAAGGTCATTAATCCCTATGTTCTAAATCAACAATTCACTATTGTAAAGAGAGATTCAAATGAAACTATTAGAGATTTTAATGATATATTTCAAAATATGTTTAGTATAACTATAGCTCCCTATAGGTCTAATGAAGATTTAACTATAGAGATTTATATGGATGATTTAGATCTAATGACTTATGTATTTTTGAAAAGATCTGTTAGAGTCATAAATACATTAGCCTTGGCTTGTACTGAAGATGTGTAAAATAATGATCAAATACAAACCTAAGGTTAATTATAATATGTTATTCCTAACATCAATCCTAATTTACCTATGTTGAATTTCATCCCAAGTGCTAATTAGAACACCTATTTTGAATCAAACTATAGTTTTAAATCCGTTACGTTTGAGCCATATTCATCTTGGTCAAAACCTATGATTTCTAAATAAATCTAAAAATGGATCCCACCCACAAGATCAATGAGATATGGTGCCAATAGCTTAAATCATTACTCAAGGCCATAATGTAGAGGCACCTAAGAGTGAGAATGACTTCATATTAAAAATGGTTCAAAAATTGAGCATTGATTTTCTTCAATTACAAAAACAAGTAGGTAACACTAGGGAGAATTCTAACATAAGCTATTCTTATCAGAGTTTTAACAAATCTACAAATAGGTTTCACAATAAAAATAATAATAATAATGGGTCATCTACAACTAAGGATCTACCTAAAGTAAACATTTATGATGTAGCTTTATCTAATTATTTTAGGGTTCATAACACTACGAAACATGGTGAATTAGAATGTATAGAATTATGTAATTATCTTAAAGCATATCAAGATGCATTAAATACATTTGAAGTTATGAATAATGAAGATAATGTTGTAGGATCATCTAGCTCTTTAGAAGCATCTAAATCATTTAAAACAACTCTTATGGTGGAGACTTTTGATTTTGCATTAGGAAATGAGAATGAACTTGAAGATATTCTAGAGGAAGGATTTACTATGCTAATTATGGATAAAGAATCTATCCTTTATAAAATAATTGAAGAGGATGAGTTATAAGGGATTCCTCAAGAGCTTGCAATAGCTGATATATATGAAGTACAAGATGATCTTTCTTTAGAAATTAGCTATGAGGATAACTCATATAGTGTCATTGTTGAAATGGAGAATATTCCTAAAGAAGATCATTGGAAATAATTATAACATGATTTATTGAATAAAATTGAAAATATTCAAGAAGGCAATACGATTTTGGAGATCCTAAAGCAAGATGAGCTAGATCTTGATTAGATTGATGAGATTCCATTCTCTATAGAAGATGAAGATGAAACAAGTACAATCGATCAAGAATTTTCATGACTCCATAAAAAGGCTATAAATATGGGATCAACATGTTTTAAATAGTAAGACTACAAATGAATTTCTTTTTATTTCAATTGATCATGATGAAGAGACATTTTGGGATGACTTAGAGAATTTTTGTGCAAATATTGATAGTCCATCCCCACCTCATATGGAGATTGAGTAATGTTTTATAGAAAGTATTATTGTAGTTGTTCATCAAGAAGAAATTAATGATGTATTTCAACCAACTTTGAATACCTATCAATAAACAGAAGCCATTAATCCAAGCATACCAGTTGAGTTTCCAATACAATTATTTAATGAGAATAAGACAAGTCATGATTATTCAATCAATGAATGAAGTAGAATTAATATTCTTAATGTAAAAAATAAAAATTTGAGAAGAATATGATTGGATCTTAGATATACATCTTCAATCCATGTATTTGAGAGTGAAGATAAGAATTCAAGTTACATTATAAAAAAGATATAAACATATAAGGGCTCATATTTTCAAGAAGATAGCATAGAAATGAAGAAATCATGTTTCAAAGTCTTATGCTAGACTAAATATCTTTCCATTTGATCATGGAGAAAATATTATTATTTCAATATTATTATGTCATAGTTACTATGCTTTAGTACGCTATTATTAGGTAATATCTAGTTAATTTTTTTATGGAGTAATTTTTTAGACTAGTTAAAGTTAATGTAGGAAGGTTTATATTAGCTTCATTCCTATTCCTTGTTTGTAAATAGTTCTTGAGAATATTTGTTTGTTTATTATGTTTTTCTTTTATTTGTTTTTTCTCTAGATTTTAATAAGTCTTTTCCAAGACAAATTTTCAAACTCTAAATCCATATAAATGATCAATTGAACTTCATAAACCAAGAATATAGGTATGACTCTTAAACATTAGTTGATAATGGATTTTGGAAATTCTGAGCTTAATGTTATGTTTTGAGAAATTGATGAAAATTAATATTTAGACTAATTATTCCTTGATAATCTTAAAACTTATTTTGATCTAAGTTTGATTTTAATAAGGATAACATATGTTTGAGTGACAACTTTAATTATTACGAAAAAGTCATGTTAACACTAAATGAACATTATTACCTAGGATAAATTTTATGATCAAGGATGATTGTCTAAAAATCAAACATTTGATAAAAATCTTAAACACTTGGCTAATTATAGTTCCCAAACTTTGTTAGAAAACTAAATACATTTAAAAAATAAAAGATTTATTAAAAATCTAAAAGTTTTTTGAATAAAAGTAATTGTGTTAACCTCCACCAAGGCTATATATGCCTAGTTGGTAGTGGGGCAAGGTCTTGAGTGGAACTAAAGGTATCTTTGTTGGGGCTATAAATTCTTGGTTGGTAGTAGATCAATACCCAAGACTTCCTCTTTTATAAAGTGTGATTCATAATGAATATCTAAATATTTTAAAAGTCTATTTTAATGATTAAGGTCATGAAATATGGAAGTTGTCTTCTAAATCCCATGAAAAACTATAAATGAACCAAAACACACACACACACACACACACACACACACACACACACACACACCATGACCGAGTTTTGATGTTTAAACCTTACTTTGCATTTATAAGACTTGTTTTAATCATGAATTGATATTAATAATGGTACTTGATCATGTGAAATTATTAGATTGGTTATTAATTTAAACCAAGAGTATTTGAGTTCAAACATTTTGCAATGTTTCTCCCAAAATTCACCATTTGTTGAGGTTAACATACACCCATTTTTGAAAAATGAAGACCCTTATTCAGTTTTTCAAATTATGATATGAATTATACATTCAAATTGATCAAAATTTATTATTGAATATCATGTTTTGATCTAACTTACATTGACATTTTAGTACATAAGCTTTATTTAATTTTATCTAATGTTGGTAACATTTGGCTCATATGTTTCCATGTTGTGGGATCCATGGATCTCCATTATAATGAACAAGTGTTCATGGATTTATAATTCAATGTTAATTTGAAACTTATTTGGTTAATTAATATGATCACATTCAAAACATTATGTTAACCTTTCGTCCTAATTGATTAATTGAATCTAAGTTTAAGCAACTTTTAAAATTTTAGTCTAAATTACTTTAGCCTAAGTTTTTAATAAAATAGATTTAGATTTTCCATGGGTCATTTTATTACATTTTAATATTAGCTTAATTTCAGCCTAAATTTTAATTAAGTTTATTAATTCATTAAAAACTTAGTCTAAAATTACCTTAAGTATTTATATATCCTGAATATTTATTCATTGATTTTATTTATTTGTAGTCATGAATTGAACATAGGACTGACAAGTGGCAAAATTTTGAAAGATTGGATCCAAGATCAATGATACATAGATGATCTCCCAAGTCAAGAAGTCAAATTTACTAGATCAAAGATTGGTGGTACATATCTCTATGTACAAATCCTAATCAATGATCCAAGTTGAAAGCTAGAGTTAAAAAGTCAAGATTGAAGATGCATGTTTAATCATGGAATGAAGATATAATGGCAAACTCAAAGTCAAAATATCAAAGGATCCTAAGATTAAATGTAATTATGAAAAGTGTCACACTCATGATGTATAAATAATAGATCAATGGTCCATGTTTGATCATACATTTAGACCATCAACATTGTACATTTAATCACTTGGATCAAAATCAATAGTATGCATTCAATCTTGTGAATGAAGATAAATGGTGTGAAGTGAGTCAAGGAGTTAGAGATACTAAATTTAACATGATGTCACCATGTGGTATATGAGTGTTAGAGTGATGAAAACTATCTACAAGGTACATAGATTGCATGTGATGTTACCAAATGTCATTATCTCATAAGCCCATATCAAATATCAATAACCATGGTGAAATTCAATGCCAAAAGACTCCCAAGGAGATCAATAATTCACATTTGATCATTTATATCTAAGATCAATGACCCATGTTCAAATATTATATATGAATATTGATGGAACAAATTTGATCAAGCTTTAAGAGGCACAAGATGATGACACATGTCCAAGAGATAATGGTCACATTTTAAAAATAAATAAGTTTCATGACAAAGTGATGCCACATATAAAAACATGTTAGATCAAAATATTTGTTGGATTGAAGCATGTAAACATATAAATTCAACATCTAAATTCAATATAAGTCACCAAAGCACATCTTTCAAACTCACTTGCCACCATTAAAGCTTTTTTAAACCTTCAAAAAGCCCTAAAACATATGGAAAGCCTTAAATTATCATTGGATTCACTATGTTGAGTTGAGAGAGTTGAATTATCATTCCAAAAAGGATAATTCAATTAAAATCATATCAATGACAACATATAAAACTACTTCAAAGAAGGTGGTCGAACTATACCTAAAATCAGATGTAGAGGGTCAAGTTTTCAAAGGCACAAAGTTCATAGTTTCTTCATTAAACATAGGAGATAATAATTTCTCAAAGTTGTTCTCTACAATTGAGAACTAGGGAGAGTTGACTAACTAAGAGGAGAATTTGCTCCCAATAAAGAGACTCTATGGTGATATCATGGCAATTCAGATGATTGGACTCTATTATGCTGCTACTAAATTATAGGTACTACATCAAATTGATGTTCTAAGTCCTATTTTAAAATATACTAAAATTCACAAGGGTATGTTAATTCATGAACCTAGTATAATTAAAATTACATATGTATCCCATGTTTCTTTTGATTTTACTATAAATTGCCTAGGTCCTAGATAGACCTAGCTTCCATTAATTCATGGGCTTAAAAACATGCCATGATGGACATCCTAGATAGATGATTAGAAGTAGGTAGCTAGGTCATTTTAGATCTTGAAAAGAAAATCCCAGTGAGTCAATTTAGACCTATATTTAAGATGGTCATGACCATGCTAAACAAGTTGTATGGATGTGCACATACAACACATGTTGAACCAATGTGGGCCCTTGTGGTGTATTTCATCATTGAAGAAATGGTAGCTCCCCCTTTAGGTGAAATTATTAGCATTTCCCTAATTAGGAAAATTTATAGGATTAAGACAAAGAAGAAAAATGAATTCTACATGATGTCATATCTACTAGATGCCTTATGTGTCACCACCAAAATCCCTAACCAAAGAGAAGGGTATCCTAATGGTACTCAAATTGTGTCTCAATACTATTTAAAATTACACATTTACAAGTATAAAGACCATATCTAATTCATCTATGACTATGTTTATGCTACATTAATTCAATCCATTAATGGTATTCCTATGATGAGAGTAAGCCCTTTAATCAATAATTTAATTGAGGTAATGGGAGACATGGATTTATCTTGATTTCACTATTATAATAATTGAAGGAACCCAAATTACCCCTATTAAACTACCATATTTATATTCCTAACAAGTTAGCATAACAAGAAGTAACCTACCATTTATTCAATGGGATAGATGGTATTTTCAAGGCTAAGAGGAAGGGATTGCTACATAATTTTCCCATGACATTTGGCAAAACTTTTTATAGATAGTGGGATCACATTAAAGTTGTTTTAAGGCATAGACTCTCTTTCAATTTCCAAGTAGATGACCATAGACAATGAGATCCATATAGAAGAGTAATAGAGTATTTTACAATCAAAAGTATTTTTGCTATGCCCTTTGAGCATGAGCCTAGTGTATTTGAATTTGTATAAACCAAGGCAACTTCCAAATTTTAAGTTACTATAAGATTGAAAGATCACAATATAAAGCTTGAGTCCATATTACAAAGAGACCAAAAGATGGAAGATAGATGGCAGTTAGGCTCAAGACAATATCATTTGAAAGATGTTAATTATTCTAAGCTTTTACCATAAATTATATCATCAGAAAATAAGATTAAAGAGAGGATATCAATTGAATTTTATTCAAGTTCATCAGCCTCTAAATCTTCTAGAATATTAGAGCAAGATTTGCCTCAATAGGAGGTTCATATGATAGCTTTAGATCCCTATGAATCTATTGAGATGCACTCAGAATGCTTTCCATGACATATGAATTGAATTCAGATGAAAAGCAAGAGAAGGTTGAGGAGACTGAGCATGATAAAACAAAATAAAAGTCATTGGAATTAATGATTGTTGATCCTCTGAAGAGGAATGTTGAGACTGTAATTGTCTCAAAAGCAAAGAAACCAAGAGTGGCCATTACTCCCCCTTTGGAGAACATCAATCTATTTAGTGAAGATAATCCAATATACAAACCACCTATTCTTGAATTTCTCATAAATAAACCAAGTTTGGAGAAGCTCCCTACTTATCATCTATGGGATATAGTAAAGACTACATACATACTTATGCAACAAGAGTTAATACCATAGATCCTATCTTTACAATAAGAAGAGGCAAAGGGATTATATACTCCAAATTAGTTAGTTGACATACAAACAAGGGTGCCAAGTAAGTAAATAACCTAATCTTTAGTTGAGGTCAAATACGATCCACATACTATAGGTTTACAAAGAGTCACTGAGACAATGCTCATATAAGGTGGTCAAGATGTGCTACATCAAAAGGTGGAAACTTTGATTCATAAGAAAGGATAGAGATTAGGGGAGGATCCTATATTATAAGAGGATGTTCTAGATTTATCAAAATCCTAGGTAGATGGTTACAAGATGCCATCAAAGGATTGAAGTAGGAGAAAAGGAATATAGAAGAGCAATCCATTTTATCAATTCCAGGGAACATTATTAATAGATTTGAATCCACCATCCATGGTACATTTAGTTCTATGAAAGCAATAAGGTCTAAACTAGATGGGGTGAAAAAAAAACATTCCATGGCTATGAAATAAGTTAACTAATGGAAATATTTAAATAAGAAGCAAAAATAATTGATCAAGATATTGATGGAAGTTTAGATTCTTGAGCTCATAATAGTCAGCATATCACATATGAATATGGATATGATAATCTTGATGGAGAATATTAGGGATGTGATTAAGTGGTCTAAAGGTATGGAAGCTATCTCAAGAGACTTTAGACAATTAGAGATAATAATGGTACAAATATTAGGAGTTTTTATCAAGGATCCAAGCATCTTTAGTCCTATTGTCTTGATAGATGATAAAGAGTTTCAACATAGAGCTACTCAATTAATCCAAGATGTCAAGAATAAAATCTAGGGTGCCACATGGTTATTTAATAAGTGTATCTTGTATAAGATCTTATCAATATAAGAGAATATAGGAGATGCTATGAGCATTAAATAATACTTGGATAGAGTTGAGGGAGTCTTCCAAGATTTAACAGGCTAAGAAGAGGAGTTGTTCATGGAGAAAATCATCAATTTTTAAGTTAATTGGTGAACAATATGACAAAGCCATGCATATTTTGTCACAAAGGTAAACGACTACAACCATAGGGATATCTCAAGGTTAATTGAATTGAGAGAATATTCTTTTGTATAAAGAACATGTAAATCATTTGAAGTAATATTCTATTTTGTAAAACTATGTGCAACTTGTAATGCATATGAATTGTAGGATAGTTATATTTGAAAAGTTTCATTAGTTATATAAATTTTTAAAATGAAAATGATCCTTGACACTTATCTAATTCTCATTTGATAGTCGCTAACTGACATATGTCATAAGTTGCCTATAAAAAGGGGTATTATCATTGTAAAGAGGAGGAAGTTTTTATAGCAAAAATTTTGTGTAAATTTTGGATCAAGTAATGCAAGCAAGATAATTATACAAATAATGTCTCATATATATATATTTTTTGTTATCATGTATGCTTCTTCAAGTTTTTAGTTTGATGTTTAGACTTGAATTGCTTTTATGAATTATAGATGTACATAAGTTAATGAAGAGTTGTTAATTTGAATTTATGATAGGTTGACTAAATTTTGTTAGATTCATTTCAATTTAATTTCTCTTCTTAAAGATGTGTTAATGTAATTTTCTTGGTTGAGTAAATATTTGAAGTGAATTTAATTTCTAATTTGCATGTTTCAAATATCCTTAGACATTTGCCTGGTATATGATAGGATCTATACTTCTGGTAATTTCATGTCATATGACGGTTTGAATTGAATTTTTTAATTAAATTTAACATTTTTCATGATGTATAGACTTAGGATAGAAGCATCCTTCTTTTATTCCATACCTACCTATTTTCTCAATCTTTTTCTCAAATCATTATAGCTTAATTTTTCATTATAAACATTCATGCTAGATTAGGGTATAGAATTTAGGTTTTAATCATTATTCATTATACTTAGTTAAGATAAATTAAATATTTCAAAAAGGTATTTAAGACCACATTTTCTCCCAATAACCATTTACATATTAATTTTTTGAAATATTCAAATAGCTTGGTCGCTACTCTACCACAAATCTCAAGAAGATCACAACCAACAAATCATGTAAAAGATTCTTTGAATATTGAAATGAGAAGTGTTTTCAACACTATGAGAACCCTATGATACACTTACATGCATAAACATATGGTCAAAGGATAATGATTCAAAATCATAGATTTGAACAAGCTCAAGTATACACCAAATGCTCCAAATAATTCAAATTCTAAATTTCAAAGCTAACCAAGCTACAAGGTCAAATCTAATGAAATAAAGAATGAATCAAAAGAAAAATTCAATGTTGTATCAAAAATAAAAAATAATATTCAATATATATATCCACTAAGAAATGAATTTTCAAGGTTACCATCACCTCTTCATGTCTTTCTATAGAAATTACTTGACTACAATATCATCTCTCTCTACACCATTAGAAGTTGATATGAATAAACTTCAATATAAGGGATTTGACAAAAAAATAAATTTGATTATAATATATGTATTGGGAATTATAAAAACAATTTTTATAGGCTATGGTATAAGATAAAATATATTATCAATGAAAATAATATTGAGTTAAGAACATCAATAGAGGAGGCCAGGGCATGCCAAAATGAAAATATGAAGTTGGAAATATTCATAGGTACCAATGTTTATAATGCACATCCTACTCCTAATACATATGGATATCTAATATATGATATTATTGGTACATTTATAGGGACATATACACCACCTCTTATGATCACATTTTATGAGAGTGACATTGTCGATGATAATTCAAATAGATATGCACTCTATATTCAAGCTTATCTTAACAAACAACCCATATATAGTGTCATGATTTAAAATGGTTTAAGTGAGAATACATATGTAATGAAAATTATTTAAAATCTTGAGTTTATAAATCAATTTTTACATTTTACATCATAAATAGTCAATTTATTCAATGGGCATACACATAATACTCTCAGGCATATAGTGCTACCTATTTAGATTGGCTCCATGATATTATTTACTCATTATTGATCTTACTAATCACATGGATATTTGATATGTTATTTAGACATACTTAGATATATAATCTCCATATAGTGTCATAAATAATACATCAATATAAAAAATTATATTGTAATCAGATGGCTAAAGTTCCAAGCATTTGATATAAAGATCCTCTATAGTTAGTGGTATCTCCTCATCCTCCTCCCTTTCCACCACCACATGTTAATATTGCATCTATTTAAGAGAATGGTAAAAAAAATATTACACATATTCAAGAGCATAGTGTAGAAAAAAAAATTAATTTATGCAAAATATATTTATATAATCAAGTTAAGGAAGAATTGTACACTGTCCTAGACAACAATATTCATATAAAAGAGTTATTAAAAATTCAAATAGATATTCATATTCTATAGTGCACCCTAAGGTAGTGACTTAGATAGTTTAATGTGTTCCATAATGAACACAAGTATTTTAATCTCCTCCTACTATAAAATAGACTCCACTCAGTTTTGCATCTTCTTGAGTTATACATCTTGTAAAATATTATATGTGTAGTGATCAAGACAATTGCATTAACGCACCTGATGTCTTTTTAGATTCTAATTCATCTACATGTAGATTCTTTTCATTTACAAAAAGTCACCCTCCATTTATATGATATATTAATGCATGATTATGCTCTCATTGATGTGATCATAAGCTATTTTCATTCAAATATGCCAGAAATTCCCAAAAAAGAGTCAAAATTTTTTTAAAAAAAATTAATATATCATTTTTTCAAAAAACACTCAAAATATTCTCAAAAATAAAAAATCAAGACCTAAGCATTACATGAGTTATTTATCACATATATTGGTTCATAAAATATTATTTTTCAAATACATGTACATTTGATGAGGTATATGAATGTGATGAAGACATACATATTATACATATATTTATAAATGTTAGACTCCCTTCTACTTAGTGGCCATGCCTATGTTGGGGACATATTATTATACAGGTTATCCCTATATATTATCTCTATATCATGTTGAAATACATATCTTTAAAATGTATTTCTAATTACTCATATCTTAAATTGTGTTACATAGATTTAATACTTTCCTATGGTATGACATTGATACATATGGACAAAGTACACTAATTTTCACTTGTTCTATGCTACTTTAATGTTGTTTAAATTTTTTCATGATAGATTAGACATTGATTTATTATTGTGTGTGTCCCTTAGAGTTATTTGTGTGATATTTTCTTAGGCAACATTTGAATATGTACATTACTTGTGTCCATTGGACCTATGTACAATATTTTGTTGTGTGACATTTGAACATATTCATTCTTAGTGGTCCTTGGCCTTATGTGTGCAATATTTTCTTGTGTGACATTTAAACATATCCATTATTTTTGGCCTTTGGCCTTATGTGTGTTATTTTTTCTTATATTCATGACATTTTAACATGTTCCTTGTATGTGTCACTTGGCCTTATGTGTGATATTTTGTTTTGTATTTGTTGTACTTAATTAGTGGTTCCATGATCCATATCATGCAATTTTTTTATTGTGAATTCTAATTAATATATGATTAATTTATTACATAACTTTATGATATATCTATATAAACATGACACTTTTATGCCTCAAATTCAATATGTTTCATACATGCTTCTATGAAAATTACATTACTATGATGACATACTCTCCACTTATTGACATGATCCTAGATGATTATATATTTATCACATAATACAATTAAATCTTATTTTTAGATGAGTGACTTGCAAGATATATCCCTCATCTCAAAATGGGGGCATTACAATGGGCTTGGTTTAGATATTTAATCCCCCATGAGCAGAAAATTTAGTTATTATGATATAGTACATGATTCAAAGATTTAAATCAATTCAAAAATCACAATTCATGATATAGTATAGGTTTTAAAGGTTTAAAATAAATTCAAAAATTAAACACATGACCAATATTTTCATAATGATACAAATTTTAGAAAATATGGCATGCATGTGCACTCATTTTATCACTTGAATTCATATGCATGTGCACATGAAAAATAATTAAAAGATAAAAAATTATAGGTCTAACATAAAGTTACAATTAAACATATATATGCATGGTATTATATACCATTTGGCACAATTTAGGGTGTGTGATACTAGTTCATGTACATATATATTTTTCAAAGTAAAAAAACATGATACTATATCATGTGCATATACACTACAATACATTTTAAAAATTTAAATAAAAATGGTTGTTATTTAAATTCAAAACTATTAGTAATGAGGACATGATGGGGTCATGAATATTCTTTAATATCTTTTGATCATTCAAGTATAATCTAGATCCATTTGCATTGGTGAGATTTGTGTTGTTATGGTTAATGTATGTTTAAATATAGTGACACTAAATATATTTGGCATTAGTTTTATCAAACCTTTATTAGTTCCATATTCTTTTACTGGTGATGTATGCTTGATTTTGGTGATACTCAATGGCCTTGGCATCACTTTTATAAAACCTATCATAGTTCTACTATATTTTGAATTATTTTACTTGGTTCTACTCCCCATTCATGAGATCTAGAGTATGCATCTTTCCAACTCAAGGAATTTATTAACTATTAAAAATTGGGAATTTATCACTCTAAATTCACCAATGTTTCAACACAAGGAACCATCTCTCAAAGTTATAAAAAAGAGCACGTTTATCCATATTTCATGGGTTACATGTTAATATGGTTTAATCTCCCTATATGTATACTCATTTTATATATTTTAAATTTTTGAATTTTGAATTTTATTTTTTAATAATTTCAAATATAAACAATGATAACTTCATGTGTTTTTGCAGGGTTTGATAAATTTGAGTGTCATTCACAATTGAAATTTATTATCAATGTAAAAGTGTGTTATACACACTTAGGTATTATTTTATCCCTTAATCTATAAATTCCATTAATATAATTGGGTGGGGGGTATGTAGATCACATGTACTTGATAATTTTAATTCATGACATATTTGATACCACATGACTTACACCCAAATACATGATTCTTATTCATAATTCCTCTATCCACTTATCTAGATGAAGGATTGAAACTTTTATTTGTTGTTATAGATATAGATTAATTTCTAATTCAATGCTTAAATATATTCATATCATTATAATATTGATTCCAACCTTAGGAAAAATGTACCTAATTTTTTGGGATAGGTCTATGCTAATCAAAGAGGTCTATTGATATGAACTTATCCACCTACTAAAGCCTTGTCTTGTATGATTTAACAATAATTTCCAATTTTCAAAATATTTTTTGGGTCTTCCTACACATTTTTCAAGATTGGTTAAACTAAATTTTCAAAATGTCTCACTGTATAAGTAAATCAAAATATCATTTCAAAATGACTTGATCTCTATATAACATTTATCATTTACACTATTGCATATTGAGAAAAGTTGCCCTATTCTTCCTAAATTCAATATAAAAAACTAGGAGTAGTCTCAAATCAAGTTTGAAGAAATTTAAATCAAATCAAGACCTAATATTATCAAATATAAAAAATAATTTTACAAATTCATACACATAGTCAACAATCACAATTTCACAATCACTTTAGGTGGAAGAACTACATGTGACTCGAGTCCCTCCTTGGAGTATCTAGATACATAGGTAGTGGTCAATCATCAAAGGGGTGATTAGGGTGAACTCAAAAAATTATACACCCCCTCTATTTTTTATTAGGTTTATATCTCTCAAAAGTATCCCTAGGGTTTCCAAGGAAAATAAAAAATTGTACAAGTAAATATTAGAATCAAAATATCTCAGCCATTTTAGTAGACATGTGTAAAAGGTGAAGAAGTTATAGTTTCATCATAGTTAATGTAGATAAGTTCATAATTAATAGGTATAATTAACATGTAATTTTATCAATAAATATCTTTAGATTATATTCTTAATTATAAACTATCATAGTCTATTTTTATTTTGATTTACACTATCAAACATTTGTTATAGTCAACCAAGAACTAGAAAAGCTAAGTATCTTATTGTTGGTTTTAATTACTATTTTTAGCATATGTCACTTGTCAATTTGAATTTATATTTCAGTCAATTATAATTTAAATTCATATTTATTCTTAAATTTCATATATTTAAATCTAAATAGATCTACCAAAATTTATACCTATTATAAAATAAGCATGTTACATAAATTTTAGGTTAAAACAATAGTGCACATCCAACATAATTATTATAATGCATTTCACAAATTTTAATCATTTTTACATGATAAAGAACATAATATTTAGTTATTTGGAAAGATATTAGAATATACATTATCAATAAAAATCTATTTTATATTACCATCTTTACTATCCATGACCTAAGCTTTTAAGCCAATGTTTATAATAACTAATATAACTTTTACATTCTAATCTCATTAATTGTATAAAATGATTTATAATATATTTTTAGATAAATTATTATTTAGGTAGAGTTATATTGTTTCCTAAACACTTAACATTAAAAGTTCATTATTCATTCCATATACATTATCTACAAGGCCTAGTCCATATGCATAATTGATAATTTCAATGTCTAGACCAAGTTGGGTTTACATTATGTACTAGTAACTTGAACATATAGGTTCATTAAACATCATTTTTTTTACATATGGAACATAATCAAATTAAAAGGGATACAAGTTTTAGGGTTATTATTCATCCAAAATATGAGATAGAGGTCTATATGCCCCTACACATTGATACTTGGTTTTTAGAATCCCATACAAATTTGTAACAGTAGTAATGTCTATCTATTCCACTATACATGTATTCCACTAGGGTAATAAAATGAATACAACTCATGGGTCTTCAAATAAAAATTACATAATATTTTAACATAAAAAACTACAATTTATTAAAAAAATCATTCACACATCCCCATATATGATAATTTTATAGCATAAAGTAATCCATGCATATTAATGATTTCAATAATAAGAAAATATAGTGAAATGTGGAGGATAACCAATTTCAAATGTTAATTTGAAAACCAATTTCATTTTTATCAACTTGATTTAACTCTCATAGAATTTAGTGTATAGGGTCAATTAAGGTAAGGCACTAATCATTATGCTTACCACACACAACAAACTATAGTATTGAACATAGAAATAAACTATTTTAATCCTTCATTTCCATAAATAATATCACATGAGATAAACAAATCCCATCCAAAATTAACTAAATACTTTTCATTCCATGTGCTAAAACTACAATTACACCAGTATAAATGTATGCATCATTTATAACATAGACATGATATTTGAAATACGTCTTGAAATGTCTCAAGACATGTGGTCTCATGGAATGTGATAAATACAAGATACACACCAAAATGGTGCTCTTGATGAAATGATCCTTCCTTTCCCCAAAATGACTCCACCATATGTCCTCTTATGGAATGCCATAGTTGTAATATTTTAACAAAATCATTTTGATAAAAAGGACTCAAACTCATCCTCATAATATTCTCAAATTTAGAATCTAAATTCTTTTCTACCCTATTGATGGCATTCCCTATTTTTAATCTAAAACTCATATAGTGTTTTTTTAGCTTCCTAATAAATTTCACCTAATTACATTTACTATAGGGTATGGGCATTCTTATTCCCACCAGACCAATCCCATCCCTTTCCCATGCCTTACACTAAGGACTAAATCTAATGGATGCACAACCAAATCAATGCAAGGTGAAATTATAGACATATCACCAATAACTCTATATGATTACACACACACACACATGTACACACACAATATTTAATGTTCCATGCTTTTACTAATAACTATTTTAACATTTCAAGTGTAATTTTTAATAAATAACTCTCATCAAATTTTATGATATCAAGGTCAACTATCAAATTTAGTCCCTGGTACCTAATCATCTACTAACCCCCTCTTCTTATACACCATTATATATGCTTTGATATTTTATCTCACAACATATTTTAGATAGATAAATTTTAGATATTTATGATAGTGTGTATATATACACATTATATAAATATCTTAAATATATCTATCTAAAAAATGTTGTGAGATAAAATATCAAATCGACTATATTGGATTTCTCACATACCATATTAATAATAACTCCTATAGCTCCATAACATTTTTTGAAATAAAAATCAACACTTCAAGTTACCCATATCAAGATATTTTATAATTACACATATATACATATATTTCACTCATTGTTAGTGTAATTGATCTACACATTTACATATTACTCTTTTGTATTATTAATTTGTATGATCAAAATATTAGTAACCTAGTTTTAAGGTTGACAATAGTTACTTAGTATTATTTGAATTTATATTTAATATTTAATTAGGTTTTACATTATCCCCCTCCAATAACATAATAATCTTTGATACATTATAAAAAACTAGGAGTCACAAGTCAATCATAATTTCATGAGCTAAAACAAGCTATTTTCAAAATACTTCAATACATATCAAAGTAGACAAATTTATAACAACATACAAGTTTCATTTGATTTGAAGGCCATATGATTAGGCATATATTTATCTAAATTTTTAAGTAGCTTAAGTACTACTAGATAATCATATTTATACAAATAGTTCCCTAAAAAAATACATATGCAATATCTTTTAATACATTTTTTTTAAATTTTAATACCTGAAACAAGGATTTAAAAAATATAATGTTTTAATTTTTGAATATTCAACATTATTTTTTATTATGAATTCAATGTAAAAAATATTTATATTTTAAAATCAATGGAAATAAATAAGGATGACTTTTATAATTTAAATATCATCATTTCTTAAACCCTTCACCTAGGTAAAATAAGAGGACTTGGGATATTACATCATTATTTCCCAAACCCTATTTCCAAAATATATTAGTACTAATTTAGACATAGTACCATTCCCAACCCATAATAACTCAATGAATTCTAAATAATTTTGATGTAAGCCCTAATTCCTAACTTTATTACTATAATCTATTATAAGGATTTTAGATTTTAGCCTCGATGCACAACCCTAATATAAAAATATATTAAGATGAATTTAGACATGGTCTAATGACCAAATCATAATAAAAGAGTCTATTATGAGAAATTTGGATGTTAATCTTAATTCCCAAACCCTAATATATCCATCCATACCAAGGTGTATCCAAAATCATAACATAACCTACCTCCATCACTCCCCAAATTAGGATGGAACACATTATATCAGCAAAATAAAAACAAGGATAAGGCTCACATCATCCTTACAACATTTCAAGAATAAAACATACAAGACAAACATCTCTAAACTTGTTCAAAAGGGTAACATGTCATAATATTTCTCACAAGATAATATTAACAAGATAATTCTCACCCACAATTCCCATACTCACAATGTAAAAGGTTCCAAAAAATAGCTTATTAAAATACCACACTTAAAAAAGTGAAAATTTACCAATTTAAAAATTAAAATCAGCTAAGAATCCTAGATCATTCTAAAAAGGAGAACGAATTAAAATTTCCAACATCCCAATTAAATCCATCGAATGATGAAAGTGAAAAAAATGGATACACTAACCAATCTAATCAAAACTAAAGAAAAGAAAGAAAATTATGAAATCTAAAATTCAATCAAATATAAAAATATCAAAATGGATAAATGTCCTCAAATCCCATAATAAGGATGAGTTAAAATCAACTTAGAAGTACCAATAAATAATTGAACTAATATCAAGTACACCACATATAATGGAGGATTTTCATTTTGAAATATAAAATAATTTAAAATAGTGTGGTTCTAAAATACCACAAGTGGGAGTAGGGATCTAATGTATCATCACACCAAAAAAAATATTTAATAGCTTTACATAGTATGAAGTATGCATAGAAATACAAATTTACCATGTCTTCCACACACTTACCAATGTGTAAGTGCCAAATCTCAAACACATTTTCTCCAATAGAAAAAAGGGTTAAAACACATGGAGGTATCATGCCACTCTATTTACATAACCTATACAACCAACATGAAAAAAATATCTATGTCCTACCATGGCATATGAATGTAGATGAATCAATACAAAAGGTACATGTATTTGATCACTAAGAACACTTTATTTATCACCATAAAAAATATAAATACACTCAAATGACTTATGTTGTTATCACTTGATAAAAAATATTATAATCTCTCCTCAAGTTTTATTATATGCTAAATCCAAAAAAAGCATCTTCTCTTATGTTAAAGGAGTAGATGGATTATCCATTTGAAAAAACTAAGCCTAACATGCTAGAACACTAACATCTCATATTGCACTCCTCCACTATGAAGATAATGCCATCCACTCAAGGGTGGTACCAATATTTTAGGGGTTCACCTTGATCTCTTAATTTGAATGTAATATGTCTAAGACATAATATATCTATCAAATAGGTGTATAATTTCCTAATTTATCAACATCTTATGTTCACATAACACCTATCGTACATTAAAAAAGTTGATCTTATGATTCATATGACATAAATACTATATTTATTACCAGGGATACTTGATTTAAGGTGATCAATAAGGTTATATAATTTATTGTACATGAAACTAATGAACCACACTGGGTACTAACCTACCTAATATGATACACATTACTCACAAATATTGGTCAAAAGAGTCAACATTGAACTCTATGAAGAGAATATATGCTCCAAAAGGACACACAAACATAATAAAAATCCCCATATAAAAAGGGTATTTAAAAAACATCCCAAGTTTCATCACCTATAGTGATGATTTCATCAAGCCTCCTCACATATTCTACTTGAGGAAAAATGACAAATTTGCATAAAAATAGGTGGTCGCTTCACCCCCATTATCTATATTGACCCCATGTTAACTTTTAACTCCAAAGTATAATAATAACCAACTATATTGGTCTTAATAAACCAAGTCAAATCTATTCCAAGTGTTGGTGTGTTCACACTAAGCTAGTACTATATTTCTCCTAACTAGCTTATTTATGTCTTGGTTCAATCTAAATTAAGGCTAAACTTCAATAAGGGAGGTTGGTTATTTGTTATGAGTGAAAAATCATTCAAAATTTATGAGTGGAAGTTTATCCATTCTAATATTAATGTATACACCCTAAATTGGTCAAGAAACCACACATATCATGTCTTTTCATAGTCCTTTTCATAAGAGACTTCGACTAGAGAATGAACATTGTTCACATTAGCCATGTCTTTTATTTTAATTATCTTCATTTTATTTCATGCTTGAGTCACCTTTTTTTTCATAACCAATAATTTAAAACCCTTTGACCAGTCATTCTACCTCAGCTATGTAGTGTTCCCCATGATAATTCTATCTCCCTAGGTCTCGAGCCTATAGGATAGGAGTGTTAACATTGGATTATAGAGTTGTACCCAAGGGTGTCCCATTTTTGGCTCTTTTATCCTTTTGGATTTTGAGTCTTAAGAGTCATTTATCTTCACTCAATAGGTCTTAAACCCTTCTTATCCCCTCCCTTAAGTTTTATTTTGTCTTTTAGATATTGGCTAATGCAAATAAATCTCCCAAATTTAAAATAAAGAGTCTCTTATATATAGGACTTTAAAATGAATTTTAAATCTAACACTTACTACTTTGGAATAATACATAATTAAAAATTAGTAAATATTATAGCTCATCATTTTATATCACACATAGACTTGCATGCTTAATCAAGGAAGGGCTTAGGTGAAATTTCATTCTTGCATCTGTCATGTTCATTGATTATGCATGTTCCCTAAGGGAGAACTACATTTGATGTAAGACCCTCGCTTGAGGGTTAATGTAGGTAGTGATCAAGACAACATGGGTTTTAGATCATGCGATCATACTTCCCCTACCCTAATTTGTTTACCTTTGATTTTGATGTATTTGTTGTTTCATGTGTGTAGATAGACCTAGTATTTGAAGATTAAAATAACTCTAAAATGAGCTCTATTGATATTAAACATTCAAAATCTCATAAGTAGACTCATAAAGGGACAATTAACAAAACCCAAAAAACTTAAATCTTTATGACTAGTTTGGAAAATACCGATAGGAGTTGACAATAACATCTAATCCTAAAGTGTCCTATTTTTGGTGCTCTTATTCTTTCCTTGAATGAAATCTAGATCTATATTCATGACACTATCCCAGTTTTGTATAATAATTTTCAACCTATGAATCACTAGTTTCAACCTATTTTTCTTGATAAGTTACTTCTTTTCCCTATGCAATTGATTTGATCAAATTAATATAAATCTATATTTTACTATATTTAATTACATTTTCCCCTTACTCCAGACACTTTATTGTTTAGGAACTAGATATTAGTTTCTCAAAAATAATAAAACATTTGGTGAACTTGACTTACTTTGAATAAGTCTAAAACCCTAAGTACCTTTAGGGTTTTTTCCTTCATATTTTTGTGAAAAAATTCAATTTAAATTTTTTTAGTTTTGTATAAATTTTGAGCATTTATATTATTGAAATTTATTTTAGAATTTAAATTATTGAAATAATTTTCAAAAATTATAAAACACCAACTAAAAAACCTAAATTTCCAGACTAGGTCCTCAAACCCCAAGATTTCCTTACAATTTTTAGATAAAAATTTTGAAAATTTTGAAAATTGTTTAGAGTGTCAAAAATATTTTCAAATTGTCTATGTTAGTATTTAATATTTAATTTATTTACTTAAAAGTATTTTTACATATTCTCCTTGGTGAAAGAAATAAAATGGACACTAAGGCACTTCTTCCCTCTCATCCCATAGATAAATTTCTAATTTTTTCTCATAATTATGACAATGAATGGACAAATTTTCAAAATTGCACATTAGCTAAAAATGTGGAAAATGATTTCATTTAAAATGAAGATAATTACTATTGTTTTAATGAGGAATATGATGATACATATGAAAGTGATAGTGAATAAAAAGTAGATGCATCTTATTCTCTCAAACCTAACTCTTTTCTTCCCTCTTCTAAAGAAAATAATTTTGATAAATGGGAAAGGTATTTTTCACCTCATTCTCCTAGGCACAATGCATCAAATGAAAATAATAATAATTCATTTATAAGTGAACCTATCATTGGTGATAACTTACTTCCACTTGAACCTAATTTATCTCTCTTTTTCTACTTCTATGTTCAAATCACAACAATATAAATGCAATGAAATCAAATTACCAATGCATAGTTCAAATGATACATCTCATTTTCTTAAATCTACTTTGTCATCTCAAACAAAGGAAAAATAATTTTTAAATGTTAAATCTCTTACTCTTATTTCTCATATTGAAAATGAAAATAAAGGATGTGCTCTATTAAAATATAACATAGATGCACATAATATTCCAATTTCACATGATAATTTATTGCATATTAGAAAAGAATTAACATCTTATCTTACCCCTCTCCCTAGTGATGATGGAAGTGATAATGAATATGATAGTGAACATTCAAATTAATATGAAAATGATAATGAATATGAATGAAAATCTGATTATGATAATGGATGGAATAATGATGACTATTATGCACATAGTGAAAAAGAACATGCATCTCATACTTATAACTCTTGTCTCACTCCTCTCAAACATAATGAATTTCAAAATGTTGTTTCTACTTCTATGCATGACTATATTTCAAATGATGCACATGATAATGATAACATCACATATTCTACTCAATTAGAATGTGATTCACTGAATCATAAAGATACCAATGAATCTCCCAAGCCACCCTTACCATAGTAGCACTTATTTCTCACTCTTGGTCCAAGTTACCATTCCTCCAAATATTCCAGTGATCACACCCCATATCTATCATATATTTGTGAAATGTAGCATTCCCATGGATAAAATAAATGATAAAATTCAATGATTAAATGAACCACTTCAAGATAATAATATACCATCCCAGGAGATTATTTATTTAATGAATGTAGTTGGTGAATTACAACACTAAGTACATCTATTTACCTTATAAAACAAGGCTTATAAGTCTTGGATGGATGCCAATGACTTACATGGTAACCCTCTTCTAAAGAAATTTGTAAAATATTCATTGCCTAAGAATTTCCAAATACCATAATTACCTCACTTTGATGGAATTTGAGATCTATTTGTGAACCTTCAAGCCTTTTGAAAGGCTTTACCATCTCATGCAAGTCCTTTGATTCTACTAAAGTTGTTCTAGTATAAATTAGTGGGTAGTGCACAAAATTGGTTCTTTCATTTACTTCCTATTGGTTCCTTGCATACATATGATGATCTAGAGGAGGCATTTCTTAGATATTACATAGCAAACATGGGCCCTCATGTTACATATGAGAAAATTGTTGCATCACATCAAAATACTTCAGAGCTAATTAGTGATTATATCATACAATTCAAGACTCACATGTTAAGATTGATCTATAATCCAATAGATTTAGAGATTCACCATATATTTATTAATGAGATTCACCAACCTCTCCTAGAAAAAATATTATAACATACAGAGTCCTCTTTTAGGAACTTATGTTATACAATTCTAGCCTTGGAGAAGAAATTAGGATTGATTGAGATAGATTCTGTTGATCAGATTACTATATATTTCATAGCATTACATCTATCTACAAATCCTAACACACAACATCTACCATGTCCAAAAAAAGATAAGAGACCAAAGCCAAAAAAATAACTAGTTAAGAATAGAGAGATAATTTCCATAGAACCACCTGTAATATGTACTATAGAGAATAGCAGTAGGGCATATCTATAATTTGATTTAGACCAAGATAGCCCATATGTCATATTATCAACACTACTAGATAGGAGGTTAATAACATTGTCTTATACTCATCGATGAGATACACACCTCTTACATAAGCATCCACATTGGCCCTTTTGTAACTATCATCATATTTGTGGACACAAAGATAATGATTTTTATGGACTCAAAGATTGCATTAATAGATGTGTTGATAATGGAATCATAAAATTCACACAGGGGGCACTGAGATCTCCTCCATCATGGAACCATAGACCTCATTCATCCACAACTAAGTCATCCCAAGACATTCTTTCACAAGAATATTGATCACTCATCATGAGAGTAATGTGGTTTCTAGGATAGAACCTCACAAGACATCTCCTATTCCACCTACTCAAAAAGTTTGGAGACTATAAAAACAAGAGTAGCCTACATATAGTAGTGTAGTATGAGGAATACATAGTGTAGTTCCATATACATATCTAGCATAGTCACAGGCATTGTAATAGAGTATTGCTCTAGATAGATATTCACTAAAATCATGTTTTCTAGGTCTTATCTCACATATCAACCCACTATGGTTAAGATTAGATGAAACCAAATCATAGATTACTACTCTTAAGAGATATTCACTATAGAAAAGTTTTTAAGGACTTATTTCATGTAGCAACCCACTATGATTGAGATTAGATGAGCCCCTATCATAGGTTACAGTTCCATCTCAATCTAATGCTCAGTCATATACATCATAGTAGAGGCCACAGGGTGTTATTTCATGTAGCAACTTGCTATGAATACAAATAGATGAGCCTCTTTCATAACACATAGTTTAAGTTACATATCTATTGGGATTACATCTTATAGAGTCTCCATATATAGCTACAGTTGGTGCACCACATATAGTATCAAATATAGAGCATGTTATTACATACCATGAGTAGTATGGGAGTTTGTCTAGTTAACCATCAAGATTTAGATAGAGATATAACACACATAAATACTAATATAAGTTCATAACTTCACTTAGTGGGTGATGATGGAGCCAAAGGGCTAGCCTTTGTATTCTTGAGCCACCTACTTAGAGGGATTGGACACACAGTTTAAACATCAATTAACACATGCATGATCACTTAACTATACTTAATGGGAAATGACGGATCCAAAGAGGTAGCCTTTGCATTATTGAGCCACTCTCAGGGAAGTGATATGTAAAAATTGATCTCTTACATCCCATTATACTAACAACTAACATTTCTAGTTATAAATAACCATCCCTAGCCAAATAAAATTATCAAAATCCTAATCTTACTAAATCCTATTTTACCAATCTTAAACTAAATCACTTTATCAAATCAATTTACAAATTAAAAAACAAACAAATTTTTACTCACATATGTTTCAAAATCAAAACCAACATCACATTTATCAAAAATAATCAAATCACATCCCAAATACCATTTAACCAAACATATCCAACCTCAACATAAATGTCAAATTAGCTATTTCTAAATCAACCATTTTTAATAAATATATGAATATATTACAAAATTCACAACACAATACATCTGAGTCAAAATCAAACCAATAGCCATATGTATATAACAAATTTTTCAAAACATATACACCATATCAAATATAATCAATCATGAATAGGAGTCATGCCCTCACTCTCACTCTCCCCACTAGTAGTAGTGCTATAATCCACTCTAGAATTTGATGGCCCTACACACCCTTAAGCTACTGCATGCCTCTTGCTATGACACTTTTTCTCCAATATCTAACCATACTCCTTGTAAAAGTCCACATATCACCTATAAGGTCTATATACTCATCCATGATCTTCATGCTAACATAACCATAATTAGATGGAGGCATCCTATGCCTATCTAGCTCATCTCTCAGATCATCTCTCTCTCCTATTACCCTAACATATGAAGTTATCTCTATATCATCCCTATCAAACAAATGAGAATGCATATCAGCCATAACCATCTCTTGCTCTATCAACCCATAATCCATTGCATCATCAAGAACATGTCATGTGAGCTCTTAGAGTGTTGACTCAATGATGGTTTCCCAATAATCATCATATCCACTCCCCAACTTAGTTTGTGCCTCATATTACACACCTCCAACTCCACCTGCATATAAATTATGACATTACATTAGCTATATACTTTAAAATCAAACTAAAAACAAAAATTTGTACAAAATTTAAATGAAATTCTTGCTTACCTCTCACTATCTAGATCAGCTTAGTATACTCATACTCTAGAGCATCCCCTCCATCAATAGGATATAATAGATCCCATTGATGCCTATCCCACCATGTAGTATATGCATCTGTACATCCAACATCATCCACATTAGGAATATATATAACTGCATCATGCACATCTGAAGGTAATGGTGCTACCTTAGCCTTAGTAGGCCTCACAAGAGCTCCTACCTTTATTGGTGGTCATGCACTTGTCACCTACACCCATGCTATAGGGGGCACATATTATGGCACCCCAAACTATCTAGTCATGTGCTCATACTAAAATTACTCATATACTACAACCCAATGGTCATGTATCCAAAAAATGACCCTCATTAATTGTAACTATACTCCATCCTCTACCTACCCAAGAAATCCTTTATAATGCCTCAATATAATGTCACCAGCCACCAATCTGTCTAACACCCACCTATAATGATCCATCCTAGGGGATAAAATAGCTAATATACTCATCCATTGCTCCCCAAATGGCTATGAAGGTGCCCACTTCCCCTTGTAGAGCTCTCTCATCTATACCATACCCTAAAAACACTAGAAACAACACATATATCAATCAACAATGCTAAATAAAAAGCCAAAATAGAATAATAATCAACCACAAAGTAGTATCATTAATAAATTAAGCCTTTATGACAACAACATTATGTACAAGATAAAATCATTGGATAGGAGTGTTAGATATAGGAAAAGAGCATTAGAACTAGTAATTTTTTTCCTATGATACTTTAAAGAACTCAAAACAACCAAAATAGGCCTAAAATAGACAAAAACCAAGCATTTGGGTTATTTACCAGGGTCACATAACCACCAACCTAAACCTAGGCTTCCAACTACTTGAACTAGATGATAGTAGGTGCTCATATCTTGAACGTCTATCTCATTATAGAGCTAAAAATCTCAACCTAGTCAATACACAAATAAATTGAGAATCAATTCAATTTCTTATATTAGCCAACTTTCTTAATCAAATCAAAATTCTATTTTGCCCATAACATGAACCATGTAACCCCATTTTTTGAACCATTTTCTTCCATGGAATCATGACAATGATACCTTTGACATCACTCAAATTTATCTCTCTTACTACCTCATCTACCTACTATGGCATGAGCACATCTATCTTTCTCTTATACTTAGACACACACCTTGGTCATCACCAATAAAACTTTGTTCTACTTTTGACAACCCAGTCTAATAAATCACACAACCTCTGAAGCTATCCACAACATACTAAACCTTGTTTCTATTATTCTACTACTAGTCATAACTTTTTTCTTGACCTCTTCTATCATAAATTTTATCCTTCTCCCAAAAAGGGGTATCATGTCTAATATTCCTATTTCTACACTTAACCAACATGACCATCCACTCTCATAGATGGATACACCATGGTTTGTACACATCCAATAGTTAGATTATTAGATTCATCTTATATTGGTCAAGATATACATTGATTCAGACTATATGGGTCACTCAACATTATTTAGCATGTTCAGAGGGATATACCTTTAGTTTATAGATACACAAACTATTTAGATACAATGGTTTAGATCATATGGATCCATAATGATTTCATCTTACAAGTATATAGACTATTCAAATATAGTGGTCTAGATTATATGGATTTATAGTGATATTGATATAGATATAGACTCAAATAATAGATTTGGGGGCATGTACATACTACATGTTTGACACATACAACTTCATACAATATGACATAATTATAGAATCAAATAGTAGACTATAGGCATAGTATATAACATAATGTTTTGGTTTTTAGTTTTACACATAATAGATGGTAGGATAAGTCATTTCACATGTGGTTATATAGATTAGTAGATTATACATATGTATCACTCACATACCAAATTTGGGGACATGTCACATATGTTCATGTTCTTCATCACTCAGGATTATACAAATGAAATGGCAAGACATGCCATTCTCTTCTTGCACATTGCCTAGAGTTTTAGATTACACCTAGCTATACCTAGGTTATCACCAAGTTGGACCATATGGATGTCTACATTGGTTGATCCATTATATTACCTAGACCCAGACTACATGAGTTTGTGTAGGATAGAGGATGAATATTGGTTTTGGGCCTCTAATCATTTCTTAGTTCTAGTTCTAATATTCAGAGTGGAGGTATGATATATTTTTCTCATCACACCATACATATTTTATACACACATTCTTGATTACATGATTTTTTGTGGTATAGAGGATAAACAATGGTTTTGGGCCTTTGAGAATTCCTCATTTTTAGCCAAATTTAGCATAGGGAAAAAACAATGCCCTCCTTCTCCATGTTAAATGGATTCCACTTCTAGATTCAGTATAAGGGGTATCCATTTCAAGGATTCTTTCTTTCTCAAGGTACGATTTGGCTCTCTATCGACTTCCCTAGCTAGGAAATGAGTTGGACCCTTTTACATCACATTCATCTCCATGAAAGTAGGTTCAGGTACACATTTTATTTTATTTCTTTTACTCTAGTACTTTATTTCATTACATCACTAGAATAAAAGCGGGGGGGAATGTATACACCCTAATTGGTCAAGAAACCACACATATCATGTATTTTCATAGTCCTTTTCATAGGAGACTTTGAATAGAGAATATGATCCTTGTTCACATTATCCATGTTTTTTGTTTTACTTATTTTGGTCTTGTTTCATTTTTGAGTCATCTTTTTATCCATAAACAGTCATCTAAAACCTTTTGACTAGTCATTCCATCTCAGCTAGGTAGTGTTCCCTATACTAATTATATCCTCCTAGGTTTTGATAATATAGATTACAAGTGTTAGGATTAGACTATAGTTTTGGACCCTAGTGTGTCCCATTTTTGACACTCCTATCCTTTTGCATTTTGAGTCTTAATGGTCATTTATCTTCACTAAAGAGGTCCTAAACCCTTCTTATCCCCTCCCTTAAGTTTTTTTTATCTTTTTTATGTTGGATAATATGAATAAAACTAAAAAATTGAAAATAAAGAGTCTCCTATATAAATGACTTCACAAGGCATTTTATATCTAACACTTACTACTTTGGCATAATACATAATTAAAAATTAGTCAATAGTATAGCTTAACATTCTACATCACACATAGACTTGCATGCTTGATCAAGAAAGGGCCTAGGTGAAAGTTCATTATTTCATCTATCATGCATGTTGATTATGTGCATTCCCTAATGGAGAACTGCATTTGATCTGAGACCCTAGCTTGAGGGTTAATGTAGATAGTGATCACAAGAGTAGGGGTTCTAGATCATGTGATCATACTTCCACTAACCCAATTTATTTTCCCCTTTTGCTTTTGATATATTTTTTATTTCATGTGTGTATATATACACATGGTTTGAATGTTAAAACAACTCTACAATGAGCTCCATTATGTTCAGTAGTCAAAATTTCATAGGCAGACTCATATAGGGACAATGAACAAAATCTAGAAAACTTAGATCTCTGTGACCAATTTGGATAATAGTGGCAGGAGTGGATAATAATGTTAAACCCTAAAATTTCATATTTTCAATTCTCCTATCCTTTCACCAAATAAAATCTAGATCCATATTGATGACACTATCCCAGTTCTATACAATAGTTTTTAATCTTTGAATCACTCATTTTAGCCTATTTTTCTTGATAAATTACTTCTTTTCCCTATGCAATTGATTTGATAAAATTTATATAAATATATGTTTTACTATATTTAATTAAAATTTACCCATTACTCTAAACACTTTATTATTTAGGAACTGGACCGTAGTTTCCCAAAATCAATAAAATAATTAGTTTGTTAAAAAAAATGTTGTTTTGAAATAAAATTTCTAGGTTATATATTCCTAGACTCGCTATTGTAATATTGGTGGATTGCACATCATCAAGATGAGAGTAATATAAAAATATTCTTATGTTACTATCATTGTGTCTAATGGCCTATGATTTACACTATGGTAATGGTATTCAGAGTTGATCCTAGTAAATGAGTATTGATTGCTTTGATATAGTATCAAAGATTAATTCCAGTAGCAATCACTCATTGAGTAATTTTTTACAACCATATGGATAGGGCCATATAGTAGTAGTTTTTTTTTGTTTTTTTAAATTATTTCATTCCATATAGTGCTTGTGTGTGTGTGTGTGTGTGTGTGTGTGTGTGTGTGTGTGTGTGTGTGTGTGTGTGTGTGTGTGTGTGTGTGTGTGTGTGTGTGTGTGTGTGTGTGTGTGTGTGTGTGTGTGTGTGTGTGTGTGTGTGTGTGTGTGTGTGTGTGTGTGTGTGTGTGTGTGTGTGTGTGTGTGCGTGCATGCGTGCATAGTTTTAAGTGTGGTGTTTAAGGATTATATGTTGGAAACATGGAAGAATTATTTTATGAAAACATTTTCAACCCATCAATTAGGTGTACATGATCTTTTTTTTCACTTAGAGTTAGTCCCACATGCTAGAAAAATTATATTTTTATATTTTAAACCTCCCACAATCATGTTGGTTCTCTTTGGGAAACTCCCACACAATGACATAATACTCCTACTTTTCCCATTATGGCCTCTCTGTGACCTCACAGTTGTCTCCCTTTATGTCAATAGTGCATCTTATTAACTTAGGGGATAATTTTATATAGTTATATTTGGATTTTTAAAAAATATAGAATAATAATAATAATAATAATAATAATAATAATAATAAGTATTTAATTGAATTTGGCATTGGATGGATATAATTGAATCAATGTAAATGTGCATGTTAAAACACACGTATTTACCATTCTGCCCTTATCTCACCAACATTATTAACAATCTTACATGTTCCATTGTGTTTCTTAGTGCATAATTAAATTTTAATGTGGTGTTTTGTCCACCTCATTCCCATCATGATCAGATTATCACCCTCAAATCCACCTTATCAACCAGGCTCCATAAAAGGTGCAATTTAGTTTTTTAGGTTTTATGAACTGATATAAACTTTAAATAATATTTTTTCCAAATCCCAATCTTGAATTTATGCTTTAGGGAAATGATTAATCCCATTTTACTAAAATCTTCCCACATAGGTGGTCAAGGGATCAATCATATTTGAGGCCCTTTATTTTTGGGGCAAGTTTATTTTTAATAATAAGAGGGTTATTTCTTATAAGGCGGGAGACCAATTTTTTAAGGATGCCATTTAAAAAATATGATGCCCTATTATTAATTTAGGGGGGATGTACTTTATTAAAGCATGTTTTATTTAAAAAGGAAAATTATTTTATGGCGGATTCCTTGTGTCATTTAGTCACCTTTTATCTGCATATTTTTACACTCTTATGATTTTATTTTATGAATACGAGATGGTGAGGCTTGGTCTAACATCCCATCATACCCCATCATAAATAACCTTCAAATTATTCCTTTAAATTATTATTTATTTTATTGTGGTAAAACATTGTAAAAACTATGTTATTATAAATAGTTTTAAAGGTTTCATCATGTTGAGAGTATTTTGATAGTGGTACATTCTAAGGCCTTATTTTCTATTCTTGTTATGGATTCATGTCATGATCTCCACACTATCATTTAGTTAAATAATAACCTATTGAGGTCAACATAACACCATTCCTAAAAATGGGACCCTTATTTTAGATTGTGCAATTTGTACCTTAAAGTTGGAAAATCACTTTATCAGAGATACCATTAGCATGTTTGCATATTATCTTTATTTGAAGACTATCCACACCTAGTGCTCATTTGGGTTAATTGAAATGTTTTCAAGAGATCATGGTTTTACCCCTTCTAATGTTGCTAATGATTATTGAATGTGTTTATATATTCTCATTTGGGAATGACCATGCTTAAGGTTTTGTGCTTCAATGTTAAATTGATCTTTTACTAGCCTTTCATCTATCAAAGATTAATTGAATATATTTTAAGTCATGTTAAAACTCTAGTCTAATGTTTTAAACTAGATACCATTTTGAATTAAATTCAAAATTATGAGGGAATAATTTGTGTGATAACGGTTATTTGTGCCATGGACTTAGCTTAATTTTTATCTTAAAGCTTATTTGTGTTTTTAAACATGACCAAGCCTTAGTCTAAAAATACTATGCTTGGTCCCTTTATATCCCATGACCCCTTGGTCTATTTTATTATTGGTGTGGTCTAACTAATGCAGGACCCCTTTTGTTATATCTTGGATAAGTCATAAAGATTTATCCAAAAGTTTTTATTATATTTATGAATAAAATAAAAAACCTAGGCTAAAACTTTATGACTTATCTATTATCTTTTGTGGGGTCCCTTTCATAGAACTTACTTTAAAATGTTTATCCTAAGTTTTTACCATGTTTATCAACATGAATAAAACCTTAGTTTAAAATATTTAACCTAAGTTATTTATATTTCATGAGTCTAACTTAATAGATATTTTTGACTACAAGATCAATGGTATATATTTACTTAGTAAATATTAATCTAATGGTGTGTGTTAGAGTCAAGAATTCAATGGAACCCTAAAACAACCATGAGGGTGACAAGTGTCACCATCATGGGAACCTTGCCAAAGATCTAATGGTACACAAAAAAAGATGATTTGATGGAGTGTGATTAATCCATTAAAGGAGATCTAACAGTGTGGGATCAATGCTGATGATTTAAATCCCCATGATGAGTGAGAAAGTGACAAGTGTCACAATCTTAGTGAAATAAAATTGAGCATCTAATGGCATTCTACCCCTTAGATCAAGATCTAATGAAGCATGTTGATTCAACCAAACAAATATCTAACAACACATGATGAAGGTTGAAAAGTCAAAATCCCCAAAGATGAATGTGGAGATGACATATGGTATAGACACAAGCCAAAAATTAAAGATCAAGGATATTTCAAATATGAAAGGTATGAATATGAGTGTACATATTTTGATCAATGGTTTACAGATTAAGAGATGTAGGTAAGTATATCAAGATCAATGGGGTGCATTCATCTAGGTAGAGATGATAAGATAATATGAGATTGATATTGACAGTTCAATAAAGATTAGGATGAATACGTAAGTGACAAGTGTCAAAATCATGAAGAATGTAAAAATCAATCAATGGTGTTCAATTTTTTAGATCAAGATCAATGAACCACGTTGATCCAAGAAGATAAATTCAATGGTGTGAGGTGAGGCAAATTTTTTGAAGGGCTTAAAACCAATAAAATATTGACACATGTCAAAAAATGAAAAATGAATATTTTTTAAATATTAATGAGTAGGGTGCCATGATGATGCCACATTAAGGCCATGTAAGCATAACATGCCAATTTGAAGATTTTATAGACCAAGGAAAATCAAAGGTATAAATATAAAGATCTAAACATAATCTAAGTCATGAATCTCACATAAGTTTAAACAACTTCCACCATTAAAGCACTATAAAAATATTTAAAAAAGACATAGCAAATATGAAAAACCTAATTCAACCCCATGCTCATTATAATCAAGAGGAAATAAATTGGATAATCATTTGTGTAAGGATAATTTGATCTAGAATTGAATTGTAGACCACTATCAAATAATCTAGAGAAGTTCATAGCCATGGTATCCTAGAAAAGTGTTTCTAGAGAAGATGAGGAACTCTATTTGACCTTGGATGATAAAGGAAGAGTCTTCAAGGACACATAGTTTAATTCCACAGATCTTAATAAATGGGACAATAATTAGTCAAGCTTTTTTTGGACCATTGAGAACCAACAACCCATCATAAGAGAAGAAGAGAATAACATGTCTACAAGGAGGCTCTACTATGACATAATTTCCATTCAAATGATAGGTCTCCCTTACTTTGCATTAAAACTAGATCTACCACATTGTATGGACATTCTCTCTTCTATTTTTAAAGATGAAAAAATAGATAAGGGAATTATTATTCATGAAATTAGTTTTAGGAAAATTGATTACATCTCTCTTATATCATTTGAAAACTTTTACAAGCTGCCTAAACCTCAATTAGACCAAACCATAATCAATAATTGGGCTTAAGACAATGACTTGAAGATCATCCTTTCCCTATGGTTGTACTCTAGGAATCAATCATTTTCTAATTTCAATGGCAACATACCTATTGGTAAATGTATACCTAAAATAATAATCATCATGAATATGATGAATAGTAAATGTGGAAGTGTAGCCACTACATATGTGGACACAATTTGGGTGCCATTAGTCTACTTTATGATTGAGAAACAACTCATCCCTCCTCTTTATAAAGTTATCAACACCTATTTAAGTAGAAAGTTTTTTACAATTAGAAAGAAGACTGTGACCTAATTTCATATGATTTCATACCTCTTATATGCCCTAATTGCCATAACAAAGATTCCCAACCTTAGAGAATGGTCACCTGATGTGACATAAATAGTTTACCAATATTATTCAAAATTACACATATTCAAGTATGGACCATATCCACTTAGTTTGTCACTATTTAATCTAGCCTTAACAGAGCCCATAACTAGGAATCTAATTTCAAGAGTTACCCCTAGATTAAAAATTCAATTGAGGCCATGAGAGACATCTAGTTTTACCCTGATTATACAATCATCAGGATTGAAGGAACATAATTCACCCCACTTAGACTACTTATCCATGTGCCCATAAAACTAAAAAAGTAGGAGGTGGAGTATCAACTATGTAATAAAATAGATGGTTTATGCAAAACCAAAAGGAAAGGGTTGATTCATAGCCTCCCCATAACCATTGGTAGGATTATGTTTACATTATGGGATAATATTGAGGTTGCTTCCAAACATAGGACCTCCTTCAATCTATAAATTAATGAACTAAGCTGGTGGGATCCACATATAAGAGTCAAGGAACATTTGAAATATAAAGAAATCAATTCCCTTATGATCACTAGCCTAGTTCTTTTGACCCCATATATACCAAGGCCTCTTCATTCTATGAATTATTCACTAGATTGAAAAGGCACAACATCAATCTAGAGACTAGAATATAGAGGGAGCAAAAATGGAGTGATGATAGCTAGAAATTGGGACCAAGGCAATACCATTTTCTAAGTGGTAGGCCTTTTAGACCTCTACCAACCTAGCTATAGATAGAGTCTAAAACTAAGGAAAAAATTGAGCAAAGGATAAATGAGAAAAGGCTTAATGAAATAGCATCATATTTAACCTGTGTAGAAGAACAAGGATCACTAGTTGAATAGGTTCACATCATAGCATTAGACCCTATTGATATAATTAAATATGCCCCCAAAATGTTATCATTAGCCTATGAGTTAGATGATCAATAAATAGAAGAATTAAAGAAAGTATAGGGGAAGCAAGTGTTGGATCTAGTTCCTATAAACACCCCCAAAATAAAGGTAGAACTAGTCATTATCTTAGTTAAAACCAAGAATCCCAAGGTGACCTTCACTCATCCTTTGAGTGAAATCAATCTCTTCATTAAAGAAAACTTGAATAAGGGTCCAACCATTCTTGAATGGTTCATCTATGGAAAATAATGAAAGATACTTAAAAAATAATAACTTTAGGTAATGATGAAAGATATCAATATCCTTGTTCATGAAGAGGTCAAGCTATGGATAGTTACCTTGTAAATAGAAGAAGAGAAAGGGATGGCTGATCTAAGAGAATCAAGTGGAGAAAAAATGGAGACCTCTACTCCAAAGCTAAAAAAATATTTAGTTGGTGTCAATTTTGAACCAACAACTACCAATTTATAGAGAGTATTGAAAAAGAAGGCCATGGTTGGTGGATAAGAGTTCCCTTCCCAAAAAGTGGAACCTTTGGTGGCATTAACTCTAGTTGGAAGAAAAAAGCATGATGAGGGCCCAATATTTAAAGAAAATAATCTTGAAATGGCTTAGGCTCAGTCAAACCAATTGCATACAATGACCAAGGGCTTCTTGTATTAGAACAAGAATTTAAAAGAACAAGTGATATTGTCAATCCAAGAAGATAGATTTAGGAAATCTGAGGACACCATGACTGATTTGTTTAATTCTTTAAAGTCAATAAGATAAGGCAAGAGGAAGTGAATAAATAAATCACAATGGATATAGGATAAATTAGACAAAGGTAGGCTTCGATCTATCAATTAAAGGATTTGATCAAAGCCTTGACTAAAAAATAAATCCTTGAATTTCGAACAGTCAACCTAGCCGACTTGAATATGGCTATGATTATAGTAATTGATAATATCAAGGCCCTAAACAACTAGTCCAAGTAGATGGTAGACATTTATAAGGACCTAAAACAATAAAATGATAAGATATTACACATTATAGACAACTTAGCAAAAGATCTCACCACACTTAGTCCCATAAATCTAATAACTGTTGAGGAGTTAAAGCACATAACTAATCCATTCATGCATGAATTGAGGAATCAAGGAAAAGGGAAAATAAGGGTTGATAAAAATAAGATCATAGGCCTAATTTCATCATCAGAAGAAAAGATTGGAGATGCCAGGAACATCAAAGAATCTTTGGAAGGACTAAGATGGATCTAAAAAGCCTAGAAGATCAAGAAAATGAATTGTTCATGAGACCTATCATTGATCTTCAACTGATCAATGAATAAAATTATAGAATGAAGATCCTATAGGGAATATTAAAAACTACATTAGGAAAATGGTCTCCATGTTAGTTAAGTTAGGAATGTTCTTTTTGTAATTAATCTTGTATAATTTTTTAAAAGAGAATATTCTTTTGTAAAGGCATGTGAAACTTGTAAAGCACATTGCCTATAGGTTAGTCATTTTATAATGTCTAAAAGGTTTTAAAAAGGTTGTAAAAGGATTAATTTCCTTATTTTTTGACATGACTAAATGACACAGCTCATGAAATTATCTAAAGATCAAGAGCTTTGGTTAAAAGATAATTCAAGAAACAAGAATAACACAATTGTAATAATGTTATCTCTGAGAAGAGATGTTTTATTGATTAGATTTATAGATACAACATATGCCTATCTATGGGAAGAGATGTTTGATTTCCATTTTTTGTTACATCTTCATTTATACACATTTTTAAGGTAGGAGGAGGATGTGGAAGGTCACCAATATCGAGGGATATTAAGTGGTTTGACTTCCATGATTTACAACAATACAAAATTTGAGGAATTATTATTTTTAGAAACTTACTATTTTTAGATTATACGACTAAAATTAAAATTTAGGGCACTTCCATTAGGTTTTTAAGGGTCAAAACCCATTGACCAGATCCCTATGCCATCTCACCATGTTATCCTCATTCTTAGCTTTTCAATGGTTTGAACGAGGAGTCAAACGGAGCTATGGTACAAAATTTATGGCTCCTAGAAGTTCTACCACTAATTGGGGTATAATTGTCACCTGAATTATCACCTAAAATGTTGTTCAAATCATGAAAGGTCAATATAAAGAGGTATTTCCCATTGTAAAAGTGGGAGATTTTTATGAGCCAAAACTATTTTGGAAACTTTTGAGCAAATTAATACAAAGAAAGGAGTTCTGTAAAGTTTGTTCACATTTACTTGTGTAAATTTCTATCATGGTTTCTCTCTCATTTATTTGATCTTATCTTTAGATTTTAATGGTTATTGTGAATTATATACGTTTGTATTTAAATGTAGAGTTTCTAATTTGTGTTAATGCTAGATTAGTTGAAAGTTATTAGATTTACAGCACTTTATTTACTCCTCTTGCATCTAGGCTGATGCTATTTTATTTCAAGGGGTGAAATTCTTAAAGTAAATCATGTTATTATTTGCATCTTTTCACACCATATTTAGATGTTTGCCTAATGTGTGGTAGGATTTGATCTTATTATACTTCATGTAATATATTGGTTAAATGCATGTTCAGATGAAATTGGAACTTTGTCATAATGTTTTAAATAGATATCAACAAGACCTCTCTTTTTTGCCTTACCCTTCCTTTGATCCTTTTTATCAATTCATCTTAGATATCTTCATTGTGAATACTCATCTTAGTTTATATTTATACTTAGCTTTTGAGCATAAATCACTTTAAATAGCATGGATCATCTTCAAGATGAAAGATCAACTATCAAGACACAATAGATCCCAACCACCAACTAAGATAGATTTGTGAAATAGCCTACTTATTCTACCTCTATTCCACCAAGGATAATAGGATTATCACAACCTATAACTCATGCATTAGATTTCTTGAATTTATAAATGAATAGTGTTTCTTAAACACTAAGAACCACCTATGATACAAATTTAGGCATCAATAGTTATACGTGTTGTAATGACACTATAAGGAGGGCCTTAATTAAATCTTTAAAAATTTGCAACATTTTTGACAATTTTGGTGAATTTTGTTCAAAAATTGATGTATTCTTCTCATATTTATGTTTCTTTCAGCATATTTGTGTAAAAATCATTGACCTTAGTGGTTTTAGACCCATCCTTGTGTTCATTTAGACAAATATAGATGTTCTTTGGAGATCTATGAGTAATTATGGTAAAGGTAGTTTAAGATATGTGAATCCAATGATTTTGGGGTTAGTGGTATATACTTTATTCAAAGATTGATAGATCTTTTGCAAATTTGAGTTTATTTGAGCTTGAAATGTGTAAAGATCATTCATATTTACGTATTTAGACACATATCTAAGTTAATTTAGTTAAATATTGATGTCTTTTTCCATTTTATATACAAATTTGTGTAAAATTTTCTTAATTTTCAAGTTTGATCATCATTCTTTGTAATGATAAGACTTAGACATTGTATTTTAAATAGGTTTCAAAGCTTTTAAGAGATAATTTATAAGGATATGGACTAGGTCATGTTCAAAGATGAGGGTTCCCCTTATTTCATTAGAAGTGCATAGGAGATCTAGGTGAGACAAAGGTAAGTGTGGACTTTCAAAGTCTTAACTAACTTCACCAATTCAGGGTGCCCCTATGTTCAATCCCTATCAAGGTATGGCTTGGATAGGTGGCTCTTTAATCAATGTACTAGGTGTGATACATGAGATTCCTTAGAATAATAAAAAGTATTTGCCTAATTTTAGTCTTAATGGTGTTATAATTGGTGAAGAACACATTAAATCCTTCAAAATTGCTTTAAAAAATTTAAATGTAGTTCAAGAAGATGTATCATGTAGATTATTTACATTTACTTTCAAGGATGCTACATGTGAATGGTTCCTAAAACTTCCTAAAAATTGCATAGCTAGCTAGAATGATTTTAATATAATCTTTATTGATTAATTTGGTAAAATCATTAGTCTTTGTATTTTATATTAGTATTTTACCATAGTTAAAAGAGATTCAAATGATCCCATAAGAGCTTGTAATGCTAGATTCCAAAAAATGTTTAGCAAAATCATAGCTCCTTATAGATTTGATGAGGTTTTATCCTTAGATATTTACAAGGGTGCCTTGGATCCCATGAATTCCATGTTTCTTAAAATATTTTTTTAGGCCATTAATACATTAGCCTTAGCTTATGCTGAAGCTATGATCATTAATGACCAAATACAACCACAAGTCCAAATGGAATAAAATATTCCCAACATTAATCCAAATTTGCCTATTCTAAATTTCATTCCCAATGCAAATCAAAATGTACTTTCCTTAAATCAACTTCTAGTTTTGAACTAATTGCATTTGAATCATGCACATCCTAGCCAAAACCTAGGCTTATTGAACACTGCCAGTGGATCTCATCCACAAAACCAAAGATCTTTGATGCTTATAGCCAGTTGTAAACTCAAGTTCATAATTCTAGGGCACCCAAGAGTGAAAGTGACTCCATCTTAAATATGGTTCAAAAACTAAGCACTAACCTCTTCTTGTTGTAAAAGCAAGTTTTTAATATTAGGGAAGGCTCTAATAGGAACTTCTCTTTCCAAATATTCAATAGGAATTCAAATAAATTTAAAAATTACAAAAATAATAACCATAATAATGATTCATCTAATAATAATAATAATGTGCTTGATATATATATTGGTGATGTAGCTTTGCCTTATTATTATAGAGTTCATTTTACTTCAAAGTATGGTGAATTAGATTATCTAGAATTTTGCATTGCTTTTGAAGCTTTTAAATAAGAGTTACATAATTTTTAAGTTATCCCTAATAAATACAATGGTGTAGGTACCTCAAGTTCCTCAAGGTCATCTAAATACATTAATTCAACTCTCATGGTGGTAACATTTGAGTTCCCATTCCCAGAAGAGAATGAACCTGAATATATACCTAAAGAGATCCATGATTTTCAATAATATTTGAAGACCTATCCTTTGAGGAATAGGTAACTAAAACAACCTTTGAATACCTCAAATCCACCAAATAATTTTGACACTCCTAATACTACATTAGACAATAATCCATAGCCTCCTAAGGGAAGTACCTATTAACCTAATGTTAATACATCTAATTCTTCTAATAGGAATTGATATAATATAGTGAAGGACAAGAAAAGGATAAAATATAACATTAATTTTCATGAGTTGACTTAGATCACAAATCAAAGAGATTTGTTGTTGAAATATTTGTCTAAGAAGCCTAGTAAACCATAATAGTCTACACATGCTAACATTGTAATACATAAAAGTAAGGTAGATGTTCCACCTTTCCTACTTACAATCAAGATCTTTGGTAAGAATTTTCATAAATGTTTGTTAGACTCTAGTGCATATGCAAATATTATGCCTAAAGGTATTTGTAAATAACTTGGTTTGACTCCCATTAAATCTGATAGGGTTCTAACTCAATTAGATAAATCAAGATCAAAGTGATTAGTGAATTTTTAAATCTTCACATGCATATTAATTTTGAACCAAGGATATAACAATTCATTAACATCTAAGTGGTGGATATTCCTGATGCATATGGAATGTTACTAAGTAGGGACAAGACCAGATCTCTAAATGGCTATATATCAACTGAGTATTCATGCATGTGGTTACCCTAGAAAGGAGTTCTAAATTAGATCAAGATAGAGAGGGAACCCAAGATGAGGCATATGATCACAAGCTACAATGTAACCAATGAAACGGTCAACATGGTTAACTGAGATCTCAATGTTTATGCTTTTGACACTACAAAGGTATGTAACCCTAAAACTTATCATGCTATGCCTAGATTATAGAAGTTGTATTTTGGTCATGTTAGATGTAAATCATGGTCTGGAGTAGGAGTGGTATTAATCAATCCCATTGGGAAATAATATAATGACTCTTATAAACTTCAGTTCTCATGCACTAATAATTTGGTTGAGTATGAAGCACTTATTCTTAGATTACAATTTTCAATCAAACATGAGGCCAAGGAGCTATTAGTTTTTGGTGATTCAAAACTAGTAGTTAATCAGGTTAAAAGTAAATATCAATCCAAGTTTTCCTATCTTAAGAAGTATAAATTTAGAGTATTGGACTTAATGGAATGTTTTGATGCTTTAAACATTGTGTCAATTCTTAGGTAAGGAAACAAAGTTGTTGATGAATTTGATTTAGCTACAACCAACCTTATGCCCAATCAAAGTTCTAAGTTATAAATCCTTACCATTGAACTAGTCTTATGTCCCTTAATACGAAATAATGTCAACCACTTACAAGTATTTAGTGATGATCAATAGATCATAGAATTCATTATGAGATCAAGAGTATTTGAAACTCACATCATTGATGAGGTCAATGAAAATACCCTTGATGATGACAAATTTGAAGGTAAGCTTGATGGAAAGGTCATTTAATTGAGTGACAATAAAATCCCCAAAGGGATGATAGCCTTACAAAGACTATTTGATTTAGATAAACTAGTTGAGATTGTCAAGATTCCTAAAGTAGATGGAAAGGACTAAAATAAAATGGACCTAGGTTCCCAAGTCAACCTTAGCTAGTGAACATTGGTATAGCCTGCACAAGCATTGAAATTGAGAGAGATAAATATTTTATGACCAAGTATAGGGATGTAATAACATGGTCTTATGATGACTTGAAGATATTTGATCTTAAGATCATAACCCACACCATACCTTTAAAGGAAGCCTGCAAACCATTTAAGAAAAAATAAAGGCCAGTCAACCCTATCCTAGAACTAATGATATATAAATAGTTTAAGAAGTTACTAGATGCTAAAATAGCATTTCCCATTAGATACTCCACTTGGGTAGCTAACCTAGTACCAATCAAGAAGAAAAATGGTGAAAATAGATTGTGCATTGACATTAGAAATATGAATAGATCATATTAAAAAGATAATTACCCCTACCTTCTATTGACCAAGTAATCCAAATTATTTCTAGTTCTGCTATGATGTCTTTTCTTTATGGATTTTTAGGGTATAATCAAGTGCTAGTGAATAAGGAAGACATAATTAAGACTATATTTACTACTAATGATCCAAAACTCAAAAATATTTGGTTGAAATATAATTCAAGAAATAGGAACAACATAATTGTAATAATGCTATCTCTGAAGAAGAGATGTTTTATTGATCAAATTTACAGACCTAAACATATGCCTATCTTTGAGAAGAGATGTTTGATTTCCATTTTAGGTTATATATTCATGTATACATGTTTTGAAGATAGGAGAAGGATGTGGAATGTCACCAATATTTAGGGATATTAATTGGTTTGACTCTTAAGATTTACAAAAATACAAAATTTGAGGAATTACTATTTTTAGAAACTTACTATTTTTAGACTGCACTACAAAAAATTGAAATTTGGGGCAATTATATTTGTTTTTTGGGGGTCAAAACACACAAATTAGAGATCTATGCCATATCACAATGTTACCCTCATTATTATCTTTCCAATGGTTTAAATGGGGAGTCAAACAGAGATATGGTGCAAAAGTTATGGCTCCCAAAAGTTCTACCACCAATTAGAGTAGAACCATCACCCCAATTATCACCTAAAATATTTTTCGGATCAATTAAGTGGGGTACTTTTTCCTAAAATATAATTCCATTTGAATTGATAAATTTAGGTAGAACCTTTCAAAGAGAAATAGATCATGCATTCCAAGGCCTCATAGGTAAGTGGATTATTATTTACATGGATGACTTGAGTATCTTTTCAAATAATAGGGAAGATCATATCATGCACTTATAATAAGTATTTGAAAGGTGTAGAAGGTATGTAAATTATCTCAACCTAAATAAGATAATTTTTTTATGTAACCGAAGGAAAATTATTGGGACATGTTATAGCTACAAAGGGGATTTCTATAGACCCAGATAGAGTAAATGTAAATCAAAGATAGAACCCCTTAATAGGAGGAAGGAACTAAATTTTTTCTCTGGTAAAATTAACTTTTTGAGAAAGTTCATTTCTAGTTTTGTAGAGATTGTGAAGCCATTGAATGAAATGTTGAATAAAGATGTCAAGATCATATTGAATGAGGAGACCAAGAAAGCATTCAAAGGCATCAAATTAGCAATTGCATAATCTCTTATACTGATAAGTCTAGATTTCACTAAATATTTATATCTTTATTCCTTTGCCTTTGATCATACAATAACTATTGTAATAACTTATAAGATAGATAAGTGTGATCACCCCATTGATTTCATGAGTACTAACCTTAAATTTTTTGAGTTTAATTATTCCTTGATTGACAAACAAGCATTTGATTTAGTCAAGGCTGTAAATAAGTTTTGACACTATATTCTTAGGAATAAAGTGCATGTAATCTTATCAGACCCTGCCATTAAGATAATTTTGAGTCAATATGAACTTGGAGAAAGGAGAGGTAAGTGGATGTCTACCAATCAATAATATGATCTAGAGATGAAGACTGCCAAGTTGGTAAGATGCCAAGGTTTGATTTAGTTAATTGCTAATACTAATCCCAAATTGAGTGTTATATAGGTTGATCAACAAAGTTTTTAATGAAATGATTGGTATGATCCTATAGTTGATATGTTAATTAGTGGCTATTATCTTACAATATTAAATAGAGATCAAAATAGAGCTTTGAGGGTTAAGTAAACCCATTTCCTTATCAAAGATAGAGTGTTATATAGGAATAACTTTGAATTCATCTACCTAATTTGTGTGTCTAAGAAAGAGGCAACTGAGATCTTGAGCACCTCTGATGAAAACTTGGAGGTGAGCATCTATCTGGAAGGACTACAATGCATAAGATCCTTATATCTGGTTAATACTAGCCTAATATCTTTAAGAATGCTCACAAGTATGTGAGGGATTATCATTCATGTCAAATATTCAACACTAAAGATCCAAAGGTAACCATGTCATTAAAAATAGTCATCATTGATTAACCCTTTGCCCAATGGGGACTAGACTTTGTAGGATCCATCAACCCTAATTCATCAAATGGTTAAAATTATGTTCTGACTACTATTGACTACTGCACAAAATTGACTAAAGTAATGGAAACCAAGCAATGTATGATTAAATAAGTGATAAAATTCTTAAAAGAAAACATATGCACAAGGTTTGACACACCAATATCTCTAGTCTGTGATAATGGATTTGCCTTTATGTCTATTGAGATGAGTAAATGGTCATATGACAATAATGTTATTCTCAAGTTCTCATCAAATTATTACCCTCAAGGTAATAGAGTATCATAATCAATGAATAATAACTTGATGGAAGACATAAGAAGTATATAACTGATAAACCAAGAACATGGTACAAGCTACTTAAGTATGCCCTTTGGGAATAAATAACTAGAGTCAAGAAAGATCTCAAGGCATCACCATTATTGATAGTATATGGTTAAGAAATTATATTCACCATTACCCTTAGGCTTTTGACATATAGGTTCATGCAAGAGTACATGGAGGAGGATAAAGAATTTCCAAATTCTAGGATACTTGACATCATATAGATAGAAGATGCAAGAGTGGAAGCCTTTGCCAATTTCAACAGACATCAAACCATAGTTAAGAGGTGTTTTGATAAGCATTCAAAGATAAAAGTGTTTAGATAAGGAGACCTATTTATTCTTTGGGATAAATCCTAAGAACCAAAAAGGAAAGCATGGAAAGTTCACACTTCTGTGGATTGGCCCATATCATATTGTTGAGATCTTGGGGGATAACACATTCAAACCAAAAGACTTGTAAGGATAAAAGTTTACATTTTCAACCAATGGACAATACCTCAAGCACTATTTATCTATTTTCCCACCTGAATTCTTCATGAAATGACTTGTAAGATTAGTTAGAGCTAGTGTAGGTAGGCTAGATTAGTTTCCTTCTTATTTTTTCCTTCTTATCCCTTGTTTATATATATATTTGTTTGTTTCACATTTGTTTGATTTACCTATTTTTATCTTTTCTTTAAATGAGTCTTATTCAAGATATTCCTTAGCTCAAAATACATTCAGGTGCTCAAGAGGAAATCCACAGTCCAGGAATGCATATTTGTCTCCTCAACACTAGTTGATTATGGAATTATTGAAATATGAGCCTGAACTTGTAGTTTATAGAAATTAGTAAGGACTAATAAATAGGTTAATTATTCTTTGATATTATAAACCTTTTTATAATCTAAGTTTCATCCTAAGAAGGATTGCACATGTAGGGTGAAAGATTGGATTATTATGATATAATCATGTTTACACTTAAAAAACTTTAATTACTTGGGACAAAGTTTAAATCTAAGGATGATTATCTAAAAATAAAACATGTGAAAAAATCATAAAACCTATCTAATATAGTTCCCAACCTTTGATATAAAGTCAAAACATCTAAAAATACAAAAAAATTAAGAGCTTATTACAAAATTCAAAAGGCTTTCTGAGTAAAGGTGATTCTAGTAATCTCCACCAAGGCTATGGATGTCTAGTTGGTAGTAGATCAAGGCCTTGAATAGAGCCAAAGGTATCTCTATTGGGGTTATGGACGCCTAGCTAGAATTAAATAAATTTCCAAGCCTTCCTTGAGCTAAATAATGATTCTTAATGAGCACCTAAATATGCTATAAGTTAATGTTAATGGTCAAGGTCATGAATTTGGAAGATGTTATCTAAATCCTATGACAATAAATAAGTGGAATAAAATCACACACATAACATGGATATGTCTTGATGTTTGATCCTAATTATTCATTTTTAAGACTTGTTCTAACCATGAACTGATATTAATAATGGTGCATGATGAAGTGGAATAAGTAGTGTAGTTATTAGTCTAAACTAGAGTCTCTAAATTCTAACTTATTATTATGTTTGCCTCAAAAGTCTCCATTTATCAAGTTCAACATACCCCCACTATTGAAAATGGGGACCCTTGTTTTTTATTGTACAATTCATACCTTAAATTTACAAAATCACATTATCAGAGTAACATTAGAATCTTTGCACATTATCTTTATTTGAAGATTATCCACACCTGGTGCTTATTTGGGTTAATTAACATGTTTTCAAGTGATCATGGTTTTACCCCTTCTAATGTTACCAATGATTGTTAAATATGTTTATATACTATAGGTTCAATGAAATATCATTTGGGAATGAACATGCCTAGGGTTTTATGATTAAATGTTAAATTGAGATTTTACTAGCCTTTCATTTGTCAATGATTAATTTAATATATTTTATGTCATGTTAAAACCCTAGTCTAATATTTTAACCTAGATCCCATTTTAAATTAAATTCAAAATTGTACAAGAAAAATTTGTGCATAAACATTTATTTTTGCCATGGATTTAGCTTAATTTTTATCCTAAAGATTAGTCATGTTTTTCAACATGACTAAATCTTAGTCTAAAAATATTATTCTTGGTCCCTTTATATCCCATAACCCCTTGGTCTATTTTATTATTGGCATGGTCTAACTAATGTAGGGTCCCTTTTGTTATATCCTAGATATGTCATAAAGTTTTATCCTAAATTTTTTATTATATTTATGAATACAATAAAAAATCCTAGGCTAAAACTTTATGACCTATCTCTTATCATTCATGGGGTCCCTTTCATTATGTTTTAGAACTTAGTCTAAAATTTTATCCTAAGGTTTTATCATGTTTATCAACATGAATAAAATTTTAGTTTAAAACATTTAACCTAAGTTATTTATATTTTTTGAGCCTGACTTAATATATTTTTTGACCATAGGATCAAAAATATGTTAGAGTCAAAACTTTAATAGAACCATAAAACAAGTGAGAGGATGATAAGTGTCACCATTATGGGAACCTTGCCAAAGATCCAATGGTATTCAATAAAAGATGATCTAAAAAAGCATTATTGATTCAAATAAGGAGATTTGATGGTGCAAGATCAATGTTTATGATTCAAATCCCTAAGATGAGCAAGAAAGTGATAAGTTTCACAATCTTAGTGAAATAAAATTGAGCAGTCAATGGTGTTCCACCCCTTAGATGGAGCTTTGATGAAGCATGTTGATCTATCCAAATGAAGATCTAATGGCTAATGATGAAGGTTAAAAATTCAAAATACCTAAGGATGAATGCAGAGATGATACATGACATAAGTATAAGCCATAAATTAGAGATCGATCATGTTTCAAATATTGATAGTATACAAATGAGTGTACACATTTCGATCAATAGTCCATAAGCAAGAGATGTAGGTAAGTATATCAAGACCAATGGAATTCATTAATCTGGGTAGAGATGATTTGATGGTGTAAGATCAATGTTGACATTTCCATAAAAGTCAAGACAAATGTAGAAGTGATAAGTGTCACAATTGTGAAGAATATAACAAGAAACCAATGATGTTCAATTTATTAGATTGGTATCAACAAACCACATTGATTCAAAAAAATAAATCCAATGGTGTGAGCTGAGGTAGACTTTTTAAAAGACCCAAAACCAATAAAATATTCAAACATGTCCAAAAATGAAAAATGGTCATATTTTAAATATTAATGAGTAGGATGCCATGATGATGCCACATCAAAGCCATGTAAGAATAATGTGCCAATTTGAAGATTTTTTAGACCAAATAAAAGCAAAGGTATAAATACAAAGATCTAAACACAATCTAAGTCACAAAAAAATCACATAAATTCACACAACTACCACCATTAAAATGCTATAAAAACCTTCAAGAAATCCCTAACAAATATGAAAAACCTAATTTGACCCCATACTCATTATAGTCAATCTAAAAGAGATTGGATCATCACTTGTACAAGGATAATTTGATCCATAATTGAACCGTAGACCACTAACATATAATATAGAGAAGCTCACAACCATGGTAGCCTAGAAAAATGTTTACAAAAAATATGTGGAACTCTATTTGACCTCGAACATAAAAGGAAGAGTCTTCAAGGACATAGCGTTTGATGCCACATCTCTAAATATAGGGGAAAATAATTGGTAAATCTTGTTTTGGACCATTGAGAATTAGTAACCCATTACACCAGAAGAGGAGAACATGTCTACAAGGAGGCTCTACTATGACATAGTTTCCATTCAAATGATAAGTCTCCATTATGATACATCAAAACCAAAGCTACTGCATTATATAGACATTCTCTCTCCTATTTTAAAATATGGAAAAATAGATAAGGGCATGATTATTCAGGAAGATAGTTTTCATAAAATTACTTACATCTCTCCTATATCATTTGAAAACCATTACAAACTACCTAAAAATTAAGTATACCAAACCACAATAAAAAATTTGGCTAAAGATAATGATTTAAAGAACATCCTTTTCCTATGGTTGTACTCTAGGAATCGAGTGTTTTTTGATTTCAATGATAACATACCCATTAGTCAATTTAGAAATGGAATAAAAATTATCATGACTATGATGAATATGATATGTGAAAGTATATCCACTACATACATGGATAAAATTTATGTGCCCTTAGTCTACTTTATGATTGAAAAATAGCTCACCCCTCCTCTTGGTGTAGTTATCAGCACTTATTTAAGAAAATATTTTTATGAAATTAGAAAGAAGACTAGGACCCAATTTTTTATGATGTCATACCTCATGGATGCCCTTATTACCATAACAAAGGTTCCCAACCTTAGATAATGGTCACTTGATGGCACACAAATAGTTTCCTAATATTATTCAAAATTACACATATTCAAGTATAGGGACCATATCCACTTCATTTGTGACTATGTTTATCCATCCCTAATAGAGGCCACAACTAGGAATCTAATGTCAAGAGTTACCCCTTTGATCTAAAATTTAATTAAGGCCATGGGAGACATCTGGTTATACCCTAATTGTATAATCATTAGGATTGAAGGAACACAATACACCCCACTTAGATTGCCTATCCATGTGCCTATCAAACTAGTAGAATAAAAGGTGGCTTATCAACTATGCAATGGAATAGATGGTTTGTGAAAAACCAAAAGGAAGGAGCAAATTCATAGCCTCCCCATAACCATTATTAGGACTATGTTTGCATTATGGGACAACATTGAGGTTGATTCCAAACATAGGACCTCATTTAATCTCTAAATTGATGAGTTAAGGTAGTGGGATCCATATGGAAGATTCAAGGAGCATTTAAAATCTAAAGGAATCAATATCCCTTATAATCACTAGCTTGGTACTTTTGACCCCATTTATATGAAGGCCTCTTTATTCTATAAGGTCACCACTAGATTAAAAAGGCACACCATCAATCCAAAGGCTAGAATGTAGAGGGAGAAAAAAGGTAGTGATGGTAAATGGCAATTGGGACCAAGGTAGTACCATTTACTAAGTGGTACACCTTCTATACCTCTACTAGCCTAACTACGGATAAAGTCTAGAATTGAGGGACAAATTGAACAAAGGCTAGAGGAGAAAAGGCTTGATGAAATAACATCATCTTCAACCTAGGTAGAAGAAAAAAGATCACCAGGTGAAGAGGTTCACATGGTAGTATTAGACCCTAGTGAGACAATTGAAAATGCCTTCAAAATGTTATCATTAGCCTATGAGTTAGATGATGAATAAATGGAAGAAGTAACAGAAGAAAAGGGGAAGCAAATGTTGGATCTAGTTCCTATAGACACCCCCAAAAGAAAGGTAGAACTTGCCATTTTCCTAGTTAAGACCAAGAAGCCCATGGTGATATTCACTCATCCTTTGAGTTAAATCAATCTCTTTAGTGAAGAAAACTTGATTCAGGATCCAACCATTACTGAATGGTTCATCTATGGAAAATTTCAAAAGATACCTACTACACAACATCATTGGGCAATGATGAAAGCAATCAATATCATAGTTCATGAAGAGGTCAAGCTATGGACAATTGACTTACAAAAGGAAGAAGAGAAAGGGATGGATTCTCTAGGAGTTTCAAGAGGAGAAACAATGGGGACCTCAACTCCAAAGGTGATAAAATATTTAGTTGGTTTCAAATTTGATCCAACAACTACCATTTTATAGATAGTAACTAAGAAGAAGGCCATGGTTGGTGGAGAGGAGAATACTTTCCAAAAATTGGAACCTTTTGTGGCATTAAATCTAGTTGGAAGAAAAAAAAATATAAATGACCCAATATTTGAAAAAAATGTTCTTGAAATGACTCAGGCCCAGTCAGACCAATTATAGATAATGATCAAGGGAATCTTATAGTATAATAAGAATTTAAAAGAATAAGCCATCTTGTCAATCCAAGAAGATAGATTTAGGTAATTTGAGGACACCATGATTAATTTATTTAATTATTTAAAGTCAGTCAAGACTAGAAAAGAGGTAGTTAATAAACAAAGCACAATGGCTATAGGTCAAATTGGCCAATGGCAGTCTTTGAGCTACCAAGTGAAGGATTTGATGAAAGTCTTAACTAAAAATCAAATCCTTGAATTTAAGACAGTCAACCTATCCCACATAAATATGTTTATGGCTATATTAATTGATAAGATCAAGGCCTTAAACAATAGGTCTAAGTAGATGGAAGACATTTCTAAGGACCTCAAACAGCAAGAGGATAAGATATTACACATTCTAGATAGCTTAATCAAAGATATCACCACACTTATTCACATGGGTTTAATAATTGATGAGGATTTCAAGCATATAACTACTCAATTCATACATGAAGTGAGGAATCAAGGACAAGGGAAAATAGGGGATGATAAGAAGGAGATCATTGGCTTAATTTTATCACTAGAAGAAAAGATAAGAGCTGCCAAGAACATCAAACAAGCTTTGAAAAGGATTGAGAGGAATATAACAAGATTAGAAGATCAAGAAAAGGAATTGTTCATGAGACCTATCATTGATCTCTAGATTATCAATGAATAATATTATAGAATGAATATCTTATAGGGAAAATAAAAGACTGCATGAATAAAAGATTCTCCAAGTTAGTTAAGTTAGGAATATTCTTTTTGTAATTAAGCTTTTATAATTTTTGAAAAGAGAATATTCTTGCTAAAGGTATGTGCAATTTGTAGAGCACATTACCTATAGGTTAGTAATTTTACAATGTATAAAAGGTTCTTACAAGATTATAAAAGGATAGTTGTCCTTAATTTTTGACATGAATAACCAACATACCTCATGAAAGGTCTATATAAATAGGTATTTCCCATTTTAAAAGGGGGGAGAGTTTTTTGAGCCAAAACTATTTTATAAAATTTTGAGAATATTAATACAAATCAAAGAGTTCTACAAATTTTGTCCACATTTTCTTGTGTGAATTGCTATCATCGTTTCTTTCTCATTTGTTTAATCTTATCTTCATATTTGAATGGTTTTTTTGAATTCTAGATGTGCATGTTTAAATGAATAGTTGCTAATTTGTACTAATACTAGATTAGTTGAAAGTTCTTAGGTTTACTTCTCTTTTTTCACTCCTCTTTCATTTGGGCTAATGTTATTTTATTTCAAGGGGTGAAGAAATTATTAAAGCAAATCTTTTTCTTATTTGTATCTTTTCACACCATCCTTAGATGTTTGCCTAATGTGGGTAGGATTTGAGATTATGCTACTTCATGTCATACATTGGTTAAATGCATGTTTAGATGAAATTGGAACTTTTTCATAATGTTTTAAATAAATATCAAAAACACCTCTCTTTTTAACCTTACCCTTCCTTTTACACCTTTTTATCAGATAATCTTAGATTAGCTTCATTGTGAATACTCATCTTAGTTTTGCTTTAGACTTAGGTTTTGAGCATAATTAACTTTAAATAACATAGATCATCTTCATGATCAAAGCTCAACTCTCAATCCATGGTGGCTCCTAACCACCAACTAATATAAATTTGTGAAACAGTCTACTTATTTTTCCTCTATTCCACTAAAGATAATAAGATTATCACAACCTACAAATCATGCATTAGATTCTCTAAATTTAGAAATGAGTAGTAGTTATTAAACACTAAGAACCACATATGATACACATTTAGGCATCAGCATAACCCATAGTCATAAAATGATATGTTCTTCTCTAAAATATGTTCATTTAATAAAGATATGATTAACTATGTAGAAGAAATAGAAAAATCAAAATGAAAAACTCCATTTTCCTATCCATAATTTCCATTAAGAAAACCCTTATACTCTCAATGTAGGAAAAAATTTAATATTTACAACATTAGATTGATACATTGGACTTATATTATTTTGAGCCTAAACCATCATGTGATTCACTACTTGTTCCTGAATTTGGTACACAACCATTTGATGTAATTTAAGACTATGACCTACCATATTTTGTGAAATCTATTGTATTTGATGTTAATATTGTTTCAAATCCTATATTACCCACTTTATATCCAATTATATATGTGATTGGTTATTTTGATAAACATACAACTTCCTTTGGTTCTTACATACTCTATTTCATGGGTTATCTTGGTGGAGGTATTGGAAAACATTCAAAATGCATCATTTATCATATCCAACCTATTCATTAGATTTATCACTATCAAGGATAGTTTTAAGAATACACCCCTAAAAATTACTATAAAATATTAGTGAATTATAGAGTTTAGGGATAATTCCATTGGCCAATATTTAGTAAAATTGCCACACATGTATATTTTTAACTGGAAATTTCTATTAGCTATTTCAAAAATTTATAAATATATGGTAAAATAGATGTCATATTCAAATAAATAAATAATGGAAAAAATCCATAGTTAAACCCATTTACATAAACACATTCATGAGTAAAATATGTTTGAGATGGAATAATGATTATGATCAGTAGATACCCTAAGTTTTTCAAAATTATGATTTTGCTTTACACTATGAAATTGGGGGTAGTCCAACCATTTCAAACATTTACCTAAATGAATAAATATAAACAAGGAAGATATGATAGATAACACATATAATAACTTCTATAGACCCATCACAAACTTAAACCCTAAGTAGGCTTGTGAGTCTCTAAAACAATTTCATCGCCACATCAATGCCCAGACACACATTCAAAAGATTTTTGAGGTCTTGTTAATATTATTAACAAATAAAAAATCCCAAACAAATTCAAATATATTTATGTTCTCATTAATAAATGAAAAATACAATGTGATAACCAAATTGTGTCTAATATTAAGGGTTTTGATATATGATTAAAAAGAATATTTTCACACTGCAAGCAAATACTTGATGGAAAAAATAACATGTAAGTAGTTCAAATCCCTTGATATAGAACAAATTCATTAAAAGTTTGAAAAAAATTATAGATATGTAGGGATTGTATTTATTACTTGGATCATACTTCATTATTGGTTTCTTAGACTCCTCCTTAGCTTCCTCTTGCAATTATTTCTCACTTCATGATTCCCACTACCACAAAGGAATACAATTTAATAGAAATGAAGTTATATGAATTTATTTTTTAGGGTTTCATGGTTCTATAATTTTAAGTAATTTAAAGCACTTATGTAGATTTATTTTATAGGAGGTAATTTATGTTCAGTAGAAAACTAATGGAGAAATAGGTTAAAGGATGAGTAGTCTAAAGTCTAGATCTTATTTATGGTTCCTTCTTTATAACAATTAAATTTTTTTTCTTATTTTTAAGAATTTAATTTGATAGCCATATGACCTAGTATAAATTGAGTACAAACGTCTATAAGTATCTCAAAATACTAACTAGATAATATAATAAACTAAGCATAGAAAAAAATGTAACAAAAAATTAGAGGATATAGTATAAACTATGGGGCCATAGGGAAAGATCACTATGAAAAATGATGATGACAACTAAAAAAATATTCAAATCATTTTCATAGTTTTAAAATCATAAACTATATAATAAGGTCTACTAAAATGTCTTAACCATATACATATTGATGTTTCAAATATTTTTTTATTTCAATTAACAATCCATGCCAATAAAAATATAATTATTTCCTTAAACAATTAAAAACAAAATACAATATGATCATGAGGCTTTGTTGCATTTATTCAATTTTTAATTTGTGTATTATTTAAAATAAGTATCTTGCATGTTATTATTTATTAAAGTAAAATAGTTTCTTATTTGTTTAAAATAATTATGTGGCAAATAACAACTAGATAATATAATAAACCTAGAATAGCAAAAATTGTGACAAAAAATAGAGTATATAGTATAAGTAATAAAGTGACTATGGGGCCATAGGGCAAGACAAATATGAAAATATTAATGTAATAAGACCAACATGGTCATTATATTATGTGATATTGAAACTTCAAATCTTTTCCATTTATTTAATTCAATGATCATTAACATAATGTAGCCAATACACATAGTTTTGACTCTTGAGGCATCATTTTAATCACTATTAAATTTTAAAAATTCATTATCTTGAACAAAAATGAGCTATAAATCTATTATAAATACATGAGCCATGTATTAATTAAGATTATTTATTTTATTATGTAAATATGATATAATATGAGGATTTTAAAATCATAAATTAATTCCAAGACACATGGATTAGGCATATCCAACTTCATATAAGAAATTTTTTGTAAGGATTTTTAAAGATCATAGACATTGACATGGAGCTCTAGTGTTATAATATGAACTTCTTAATTTGATGATGAATTTATAATAAATACATAATATTTCAAGTAATTACTCAGGTGTCATGATATAAATTAAGTATAGACCTTTGTAACTATTTCAAAATACTAACCAAATAATATAAGAAACTAAGTATAGAAAAAATTGTGAGAAATAATTAGAGTATAGAGTATAAACTAGTTATAGATCCATAGGGAAATATGACTATGAAAAGATAGGATGACATAACTGAAAAAAATATTTAAAACATTTTCATAGTTTTAAAATTATAAACTATATAATTAAGTTATTAAAAAATGTCTTAACCATATCCATAATCAATAATGAGCTTTCAAATATATTTTTATTTCAATTAAAAAACCATGTCAACCAAAATATAATTATTACCTTAAACATTTAAAAAAATATAGTATGAAAAACTCTCTACAATTTCTATGGTTGGTTGTGTTTTCAAAATATAAGCCTCATAGTCGATTAATCTATATCTTCTTTATTAATGATGTATCAAAAAATTGTGAAGGTCGATAGAGTAAGTTATCAAGTCTTCCAGCTAGTGGATCATGTTTCAACCTTGCCAAAATTATAAATAAATGTTTGTAACATAATCAAGATTTAAGATGATCTTGAGGGAGAGGTTGAAATCAATATTTTTTTAATCCTTTATGTTCCAAAAATATGGTTTTCCAAGACTCTTTTTATGTAGTATATATGATAAGATCATATGCAGTACTTACTATAAACTAATTACAATCCTATGTAAGTCTCTTAAAATACGAACTAGATAATATAAAAAATTGAGTATAGAAAAAATTATGAGAAAAAAATTAGATTATAGAGTATAAACTGACTATGGGGCCATAGGGCAAGACAACTATGAAAAGTAAGGATGACATAACTAAAATATATATTCAAAACATTTTCATAGTTTTAAAATTATAAATTATATAATAAGGTCTGCTAAAATGCCTTAACCGTATCCATAATCAATGATTTTCCTTGAAACATTTTTTATATCAATTAAAAAACCATGACAATTGAAATATAATTATTACCTTGAACATTTGAAAACAAAATATAGTATAAAACCTCTCTATAGTTTTAATGAATAGCTATGTTTTCAAGACATGAGCCTCACAATTGATTTATTTATATCTTATTTATTAGGGTTGTAAATAACAACTGTGAAGGCTAGCAGAGAAATCCACCAAGTCTTTCAACTAGAGTATCATGTTTCAACCTTGCCAAAATTAGTAAATAAATGTATGTAACATGATCAAGATTACAAATGAGCCTGAGGGAGAGGTTAAAATATTTTGACTACTAAATCTTTGATTCCAGTAATAGATTGCATAAATAACTAGAAAACTCAATAAATCATCACATATGTATTTAATAGACTTACATTAATCCCACAGGTGACTATTGGATCAACATTAAATTTTTCCTTCATTATCCCCTAAATATGTTGGCACCAATTCATTAAAAAATGGGGTATTATCTCAACCTCAATCCCCATATATTTTAATTCCACCTACACCACATTCAATGTTATAAAAAAAATAAACATTACCATATAAAAGGAAGATCATGTTTATTTGACTCAATTTTATAAATGGCACCACAAAATATTCAAAACATTTTCATAGTTTTAAAATTATAAACTATATAATAATATCTACCAAAATGTCTTAACTATATCCATAATTAGCCTTTCAATTTTTTTCAATTAATAAACCATGCTAACTAAGATATAATTATTACCTTAAGATTATTATGTCCTAGGTGGTCCTTATCTCTCTCTCTCTCTCTCTCTCTCTCTCTCTCACACACACACACACACACACACACACACACACACACACACACACACACACGCACACGCACACGCACACTCACACGCACACGCACACGCACACGCACACACACACGCACACACGCGCACACACACACACACACACACACACACACACACACACACACACACACACACACACACACACACACACACACACACACACACACACACACACACACACACACACACCTAATGATTCAAGATAACCTTTACATGTCTCTTATAATTTGCTAGTTAATCGAAACCATAATGTATAGTAACCATGGAAAATTTGTGTCCCAAATAGGACCAAGTATAATGTATAAGGTGATTCAAAACATATGTATAATAAATTATATAAAATTGAGGCTATTTGACCTATGTATATTTTCACATAATTAGCTATTTTAAAAATAAAAAAACCTACTTATAGCCTATTGGATAAAAATAGCCTCTAAAATTTTCCTGGTCACCATGATAATGGTTATCATACAAATAATTCATCTTATTAATGGTATTTTAATGTCAAGTCAACTCTAATTTTTATTTGCTCCACTCTTCATTAGGATGTTTATAAACACACAAGTTTTATTTCACCTTCACTCAAAAATGAGAGTCTTGAGATTTATTCAATCATTCATGATCGACTTGACACACTTTTGTGTGTTTCATCACATGTATATTTTATGTAATTTTCACACCTACTCACATGAAAACATCATCATACACCATCTATATTCATCTGGGATGGATTTCAAATAAGTTTTAGTGGCATCATCAATGTTCTTTGTGAGGAATTTACCAATTTTTTTCCCACACTATTCAACTTTTTCATCCACACACTGCTCATCTTGATTTATTATTAATTCTCTCTTGTCTTAGGAGTAACACTCTTGTTATTGATGATGTCTTATAAAAATGACAAATGTACAGAGTTTATTGCATATTTTGGTGGGTTTCATTTGTATAGGATAATTTTGTAGTCACACTAATTCTATAGATCCATGAAGATTTTTCTATTTAATATATCTACCCTCATGTGTGTGCACTCCATTATTATCACTTTTTATATACTTTAGTTTCTTAACTCTATAATCATCACTAAGTCCATCTTCTTGAGATATATTTTATCTATATCTTCAACACCTCATCAAGATATTGATAATACTATTCTTAAGAATATATTATATTGCCTATAATGTCAACTTGTCTTTGTTTGATTAGTTGGATTCATTTATTCATACATATTTTTTGTGTTACTCCATGTAGTTAGTGGTATGGGGGTGAGGTGTGGTGTAGATACCAATTATTTAGGAACTATATTCTTTTATAAGCCTTTGGGATACATCTACTTTATAAAATTGAACAAATTTAGTTTGGTGAACTCTTTTTCACTTTTGATAGCTCTTATAGTCTCCTTTTCATGAGGATATATTTTTTTAGTGACACAGTAGTATATATAAACCACTCATGTAAGATTTAGTTCCTTAGTGAATTTTCATCCACCAAACATTTTATTAAACATTGTTTTGTGAGTATATTTCCATTACTTCTTGGGATACCTTGTAGCATATGTTATCTCCTCCACTTTTAATATTTTATTAATTTTTTAAGAAACCTTGTGATGACTCAGTTTCCCAATTACACTTTTTTATACATGAGCATAGATTTGATTTGGCCTAGTTTCCTAGACCCATATATTAGGATATATATATTATCTTCTTTTCATCCTTAATTTTGTGCTTAAAATAGGGTGTTGGTGTGTTCACACTAAGCTAGTAGTATATTTTTCTTAACTAGGTTAGTTATGTTCTGGTTCACATTAATGTAGGTTAACATTGATTAATAAAGGTTGGTTATTATTTATGAGTAAAAATGTAGCAAAAATTATCAATAAAATTTTATCCACTCTAATATTATTTTATTCACAACATTAATTTATTGTTATGAAACAAGTTTTATAGGTTATATATTCCTTGACACCCTATAGTAATATTGGCATATTGTAAATAATTGAGATGAGAGTAATATATATAGATTCTTGAGTTCATATCACTATTACTAATGGACTATGAATTATAATATGGTAATTTTATAAAAAATTATCCTAGTAGATGAGTATTTATTACTCTAATAAATAAGACTATTTATGATGTCCTCAAGGGTGAGATGCATAAGCTGAGGGTGATGCGGAAAAATACATAGGCCTAACATATGACAACTCATTCATGGAATAATAGACTCAAGACAATATTTTATTCCCAAAACCATGATGGATCTTTGAATCCAAACCTTTATCAAATCCAAACCACTCTTCTATGTGAGTTAATTTTAAATAAGTCCTAGCATGGGTATCTCAAATACAAATGCAAAAATAAGAATCTAGGATCAGGGGTCAAGCCTCTATACTAAGGCTAACAAAAATAATCTATCAAGTTGAAGGATAACGTATTATATGGTATTTATATAGTCTCTTATATCTTTGACCCAATTAGATATCATTTGAAAAATCATCTTTATGTAGAGGAACCTCTTACAAGTCATTCCATGATCTTAAATTCTCAAGTGGAATTTATGTAAAATCTAAAATATGTCTTAAAATTTCTAAAATATCACTAATTTGTCACCAATAATCTATTAATTTTCATAAATATTAAAAGGTCCCATGTTTATTAGGTCCTAGGAAACTCTTCTTGTGTACTATGCCTACCTCCTCAATGAGACACTCATGCTTCCTTAGTGACTCATATCACAAAAATGAGTAAAAAAATCAATAAAAAATGGAATAAGTGGTATTAAAAAAAATACGAAAATATTTTGATGTTTACACATGCTTTGATACCAATATTTCATTCCCATATTTTTTAAAGATAAAACTAACCCGAAAATGGGATTATTGTTTTCAAGAATGTACAATGCACATTTTATACCACCATATCACCAACTAGCTAGCCATATTCAAGAAAATAGATGTGAAATACATCAAAATAAACTTATCTACCTAAAAACATGTATTATAATACACAATTGGTTACATGGTATTTACACAACCAAATTTGCACCAAATTTTATAATCAACCTAAAATCCTCAAATAACCTAAACTACCTATACAAATGTGGTATGCCCCATAGCCATAAGGCCCAAAGTTAATGATATAATAAAAATAAATATGTTTTAACAACAATTGTATTAAATGATACATCTTAAATCTTCATGGTGTTCACATGGGTCCCCAAGTGATTCTGACCAATCACTAGGCTTGGTTTGCACTTATGGCCACAAGTCAATTTCATTATGTAGAATCATTAAATAGTTAAAATAGACACATAGGTTAATCATTGAAAAAAATAATGGTAATAAATACACTAAATAGGTTTGATGTACCACATCACTCATATAATTAGGTCTTGGCAAACATTTATTCTAATGAACACCCACATAGGACAAGGTGTTATTTTACTACAACCAACACACAAGTAAGCAATCACCATTTATATTAAATTATCAATTAAAAAGTCAAAAATAATTTCAATTAGTTTAATAATACACATTCCTTTCATGTTTATGATCTTTGTAAATTATTCTAAGACTAACCTAGATTTTATATAGAAATCAACCCTAATCTACCCTAAATATAAGGACTAGTTGCCTACTCCACTAGGTAGCTTAGATATCCACTCCTCAAAATTAGGGTAACATCTAATTCTCCAATTTTATGAGTGAACCATTTCCTCTATGATACATCATCTGAAAATGGGTTAAATAGTTAATCCGATGTAAGGAATGAAATTATTTCAATACTAATAAACTTATATAAACTCAGAAAGTGAAATAATGGAATATTAACTATTTTCCTTCCTTAATACTAGAATTTATTTTCATATTTTAATGTTGGTGAGATTAATATATAAGACACTCCAACATCCTAAGTTAATTTTTCACTCAAAAAATACCATCTTCTAATAGTATAAATTATTTTTATTAAGATTATTTACGAAGCTTATACTTTCTTAAATCTCAAACAATAGTGGAGATCTCACAGTAATAATATCACATGAGCTAGAAGTCATCATACCTCTAAGATAATTTTCATAAAAATAATGATATAACTATTAACTACCATATTTACAAGTTTTTCTTGATAATATAAAAACTCAAGTCACCACCTAATTATATTATTAGAAAATATGCATTGATTTTTTTACATCTACATGGTTAAAAAGGAAGGGAACTATTATTATTACATAAGGGAGAGTGATTTAATTGTTAGTTACTACTACTAAAAACCATCTTTCCTAAGTTTAATAGAGTGTGATTGGAACACTATCAAAATAAAATATGTTTATGGACAATAATTAAAACTATCTATCCAAATTCATTTCTTAGGCTATTAAGAGTGTGTATTAATCAAAAACCAATTTTATTTAAGAAAATACACAATAAAAATTGACCAATTTAAAAAAAAATTCTCATCATCATTTTCACTTCATATATAAGTTGATAAAATTCATAAAACTACACAATTCATTTAATTTAAAAAATAGGTATTAAATTATTCTAATGGTTTATTCATATTTTCTAAGCTATATAAAAGATGATTTCCAAATTAAGTATTTTTTTGTGGGATTATATTGTAAAACATTGAATATTTTGAAATAAACTTTTGTAATCACCCAAAATTATTATTTGAGTGATAAGAGTGATAATTTAGACTACATATCCCTAGCTTAGCCCTAAACCTATCCTAGAGCATATTATCACACTTATATAACCCTTATGTGTGCCACATGCATCCCTAGTCAGCCCCAAAGTAGTCCTAAACCTTCATTTATTGATCATGGACCTTCGTGCCTAGTGTACACTAGCACCATAATAAGGATACTAGCACCACATGGCACTAGTGTCTCAAAAATGGCATTAATATCCTTTTCACTATAATTTTAAAATAGATATCTTTTCAAAACTAAAACTTCCCAAGGTCAGCCTAGACATCTTTTATCACCCACACAAGCAAAAATATAGTATAAATACATGAATTTTATCCCTTTAACCACTAGATGGAAATTATATGTAAAATACACATTCAAAATTAGAACAAGTTAGGCATAATTAAGGTTATCAATCCCTATTCTTCCCTACTTCTATATATTACCATATATAATAGTCCTAAGCTTAAATTACCCATATTTCTAGTCTCAAGCACATTCAAGGCACTCACGACCACTATCATACTATTTTAAATTTCACTTGAACCAACACTTAGGTGGGGATAACTATATTGATATTGATCCTTCCTTGGAGTATTGGTATGTAGGCAACTCTATTCACAATGAGGTGTTGAGGATGTTCAACTTACCCTACTAACAAACACACTTTTCAGATCATATCGATTGGATGCCCTAACTACATGGATTATTAGGGTTTTCATAATAAATTAATAATTATAGTCACAATATAGGGTTTTATAAATTATGCACATATGAACAAACCTCAAATATCCAGACACAAGGTCCCCAGTCCTACACAAATGACATTACCACCAATATCAAGACACTACCACCACTTTTATAATAATGGAACTACTATATATGAGGGGTTATAAAACCATTATATAGTTTTTAACACTTAGACCAATTTCCACCTTAGTTTATAGCATATAGACACTCATTTGAGTTATTTTTAGTTAATTTATTACTTCAACTATTTATTATTATTTTTAGAAAAGTCAAAGCTAGTCAATTATATAAAAAATCAATGGTTATATTGCAACTAAAAGGGGTAAAAATTTATTAAAGCAAGCCCAAGAACAGGAAATTTATAGCATCATATCCTACTCAAGAAGTTGAGCCAGGGTAGGGGATAACCCGACTGAAAGCATATACTGATCATAAATAGCCCAATTCAGCCCATGTTCCATAGCCCATTTCATAAGATGGTCAGCCACACTATTCCACTCATGAGGAATGTGCTTAAAATAAATCAACTCAAAAGTCAAGCTTATTTGTCAAATATGCTTGATAACTGCAGTCAGCTTCCAATCCACATTATCAAGATTGCAATTATTTAGCAAGTTAACAACCACTTATGAGTCTGACTCACAAATAACTCAAAGCCACCCCTATTGGCAGCAAGTTTGCATCACCTCCAAGATGGCCAAAGCCTCCATAAAATTGTTGGTATGATAGACTTTGTATATCGAAAGCAAAAAATGGATAGAGCCAAAATTATCTCTGTTAATGGCACCAATCCCAACATCACCAAGATTTCCTCTAGCCGAGCCATCAACATTAACCTTCACGATTCCCTCTTTAGGTGGCATCCATCTGCCCATACGGCTGATTGGGTGCATCCTTTGCCTACTACAAGTTGTGGGGTGAGTTTGAAAATAGGGGGATGCACCTAAAGGTGCACCTAGGGAAAGCCAAGCTAACACTAAGGCATCATTCAGCTCTAAGACATCACCACATCCCCCCTTAACTTGGAGAGTTTCCTGGAGGGCAACGAGGACTTTCAGCCATAGCTCCCTTATATTTGACTTGCTATCTTTAAAAATTCTTTTATTCCTTTCAATCCAGAGGTGCTAGAGAATAAAAGTTGGGCCAACAATCCATGCATTCTACAGAATAGACGTCTTGCTAGGAGGCCTATCTAGGCGTTGCCAAAACTCAACCAAAGACACAACGTGCCAACACGGGCACCCCCAAGCTTCCCACCACCGATGCCATAAACTCCTAGAAAAAGAACATTGAAAAAAGAGGTGATCCCCTACCTCTTCACTACCACAGTAGAACAAACATATTGAGGGACCTTGAAAACCTATTTTGGAGAGATTATCCCAAGTAAGGCAGCACCTATAGGTAAGAGTCCATAAAAAGAAGTTGCATTTCAGCCATGCTATTGAATTCCAAATTTTCTTACCCCATAGAAATTTTGCTTCTCTAAAATGTTTCTTAGTTAGCTCCTGGTATCTTGAAGATACTAAATACTGACCACTAGGATCTCCTCCCCAAGCTAGGATATCACTCTCCCTCAAGGAGCTACATCCCTGGGTAGCAAGAAGCTGGGATAATTCCTACCGATCTTCAATGGTCCCTCCCAGCAGCCAGTCAGATGCATTTTTCCATTTATAAGCAATAAAAGTCCCCAAATGATAAGTTTCTTTATACTACTCCACAGTATTCCACCCTGCATTTTGGAAAGCATCACAGAAGTCCTACAAGTGAGGATGAGATAATATGAGGGGGGAGTTCCATTCCAAGAATCATCCCAAAATAACATCTTTGCCCCACTGTTATAGATCCAAAAGAGGCTGGATTGCACCAATGAAGCTCCAAGTTTGAGGGTGTTCCACACCATAAAGCCTCTTCCCTCAATGGGGAACCTAGGAATCTCCACAGGATTAGCCCCAGGAAAATATTTTAGTGACAGGATATGGGCCCAACATTGGGATTGGTTGGTGCACCACCGCCAGTATAGCTTCACCGCTAGAGCTTGGTTGGATAGGATAGTAGATCTAATCCCAAGACCCCCTTCCCTTTTAGGCCTACACACTGTGCTCCAATTAATTAAGCTCCATTTTGAATTTTGCAGATTTCTGCTCCAAAGAAATTGCCGAGAGAGAGAGAGCATCATATTCACAGAGAAAATACATCAAGGCAGCCTGGACCATGCTATGGTAAATGGGCAATGCTTGAATAACTGACTAGAGAAGAGTCACTCATCCTACCATCATGAGCCATCGGTGGGTCCAATGATTGACTCTCTACGTCAATTTATCCAGAATGTTTTGTCAAAAAATCTTGGGTTGCCTACCAACCACAATGGGAACCCCCAAATAAGTCACTGAAAGAGGCTGTGATTAAAATCTAAGGACAACAACAATCCTATGCTAGATATAATATGGTGTATTAAAGAAAAAAATGGAGGATTTATGCTCATTTAATTTCTACCCAAAAGCTAATAAATAGGTGTCCAAAGCATTCCAGAAAGCTTACACCTCCCTAATCTGGGCTTTCCCTACTAGAATGGTGTCATCCACAAATTAGAGATGGGTCAATTTGGCAATCCCATTGCCCCACTGCCATCCATAAATCAGGTTCTGCGATGCCTGATATTTTATGAGCTGGCCCACACCCTTAGCCAAGATAATAAATAGATAAGGGCATAACAGATCCCCTTGGTGAAGACCTCTAGAGGCCCTGAACAATCTAGAAGGTGCCCCATTAATGAGGACTGAGTAAGATGGTGTGGTGACACAACTTAGCACCCAATGAACCCAATCTTGGCTAAATCCAAAAGCAAGAAAGATTTTCTACATGAATATCTAATCAACCCTATCATATGCCTTAGCCAAATTGAGCTTAATAAACATAGCTCTCTCCTGAGAATTACTCATAGAATGGATTGCTTCTGAAGCAATCACCACTCCATCTAGAATTTGCTTCCCAGTAATGAAGCCCCCCTATTCCTCTGAGATAATCATAGGGAGCCAAACTTTTAGCCTCTCTGTAATGAGCTTGGTGATTATTATGTAAACCATATTATAGAGTGCAATAGGCCAGAAGTGATCCATCTGATTTGCCTATTCTTTCTTTGGGATCAGCACTAAGAAGGTTGCATTAATCGCTCTGAGCATCTCTTTGTTGTGGTAGGAATCTTGCACAACTTCCACTAAATCTTGACTAATTATATCCCATAATTCTTGAAAAAATTTAGCTAGGAAACCATCCGGTCCAGGCACCTTACCTCTGCTCATAGTAAACACAACTTTTTCCACTTTCAATTTAGTAATCGGTTTCAAGAGGGCGTCATTCATTTCTGGCATGATTAAAGGAGGTATGCAGGACAGAACCATGTCTTCCTCTAGTTCAGTAATAGGTTCTATGCTAGATAAAAGCTTGGAGTAAAAGTAGATAGCTTCCTCTGAAATAGTAGGAGAGGATGAAATCCTAGTTCCATCTAAGATCACAAGAGATGCAATATAATTCCTATTGCGCCTCACCTGAACCGACTTGTGAAAGAATGTAGTGTTCTTATCACCTTCCTAGAGCCAGTCAATTTGGGCTTTCTACTTCTAAAATATTTCTTCTCGAAGTTCCCACTCATTAAGTTCATTCAAGGCCATAAATTTTACCCTACGAAGATCATTAGACAGGCCAAATTCAAGAATCTGTCTAGTAGTGCTGTCCAACCTGTCTTGTGCTCTCTTCTTCATAGTATAAAGATTACCAAAATTGTTCTTGTTCCATACCTGTAACTTTATTTTGACATACTAAAGCTTCTTGGCAAAGGAGAACATCGTTGTGCCATACTCAAGCCCCCCCTGCCTCCACTAGTGGGACATGAGGGTATGAAGAGAAGAATCCTGAAGCCACATTAGATGAAACTTAAAGGGGGGTTTCTTGGGCCCGTCAATGAAATTAGTTGTGAGCTTAATGGGCCAATGATCAGACTCTCTCCAATCCAAAATTTTAGAAGCAATAGAGAGCCAAAAGCAAGAGACTAAAAATCTATCTAAGCGCTCAGAGATAGCATCCTTACCTGATCTTTTGTTGCTCTAGGTGAATTTCCCATTGATGGGTTTAACATCAGATAGGTGCAACCGATCCCTATTATGTCTAAAAAGCTCAAATGAAGGGTCTAAATGATTTAGCCCACCCCTTTTCTCCTCTAGACTGAGGACAACATTAAAATCTTCACTCATGATCCATGGCAGGTAAGGACAGCAACTCTGAACATAACATAAATGTTCCCATAGCTTGAGGTGTCCATGGATATCCCCAGGTGCATAAATATTAGTGACCAAAATCAGCTCTCCTATTTTAAGGGAGGATATGACCATGGAAAGCATCGAGATATTAGCCATCCACTGGAGTGGTGTGACCTTTGCCAGATCCCAATAGATTGCTAGACCCCCAGTGCTACCTATTACACCAACACACTAACACTAGCCAAAAGCCCAACATTTAAGTAAACAACTAAACATAGCATCTACAAAAAGCTTGGTCTCCTAGATACATAAGATATTTGGAGAGTGTTCGGAGATCAACTTCCACATAGTTTTTTGTTTGAGGGTACTATGCAGCCCCCTAACATTCCATGACAACACTATCATTGATTGGATTGGGTGAAGTGTTCATCTAGAGTTTTAACCACTCCTAACTCAACCAGTAAGTCCCCTGTGAGCTTGATTCTCCCCTAGTCCTTTCTACAACCTGGTCTAGAAGGTGTGGAGAAAGAAACTTTCTTGAATGGTCTTTGCATCAAGCCCAATTCTTCTGACACTCCCTTATCTTTCTTGGATACATCCCTGTCTTTCACCAAGTCAGCCCAACTACAATCCTTATTCTGCTACGCTGAAAGATCTACCAGATTCCCATCCTCCAAAGCATTCACACTTTCTTGGCACTATTGGGTCACCATGTCTTGGGTGACATTAAGGAGGGTGAAATCCTCTTCCCTCTCTAAAGGTCCTCCTTCCTCCGTAGGTGGAATGCCATCTTCTATGGCCATACTATCTAAAGCTTCAAACTGGTTAAAGCTCATTCCTAGAGATCTGTCTTGATTTTTGCACTTTTGGCCACATCCTCTCCCATGGCACCAGACTTGGGTAAATCCCTCCTTGTCAAGGCCATTAGCTTCATTTAAACCCAAAGTCGCATCTGCTCCATTTGAATGGGCTTTTACATTTGCAACATTTCTAGGCAGGTAAATTGAAGTTCCCATATGGGTCATTTGGCCTGCCTCTTTTCCTCCCTTAGGATCCATCCCTTGGAATCTCCCAGCCTGAGGGCATTGATAGTGTAGGTGACTATAGACATGGCATATTCTGTAGCAAAAAGGGATAGCTTAATAATCAATTTGTTGAACCCGAGAAGACGCCCCTAGGCAGATTTCCATTGATTCAAGCAGGGGATTATTTAGATCGATTTCCACATAGATTTTGGCAAAGGAAATAAGATTTTGTTTAAAGATTGATGTTCAATGGTAATTGGCATTCCCAGTAAGGCAGCTATTTGATGCAAGATATCCTATCACCAAAATTCTAGGGGAAGTCTCGGGAGATGGACCCATACAGGAACATGAGCAGGCAAATCCTTTGCAAAATTAAACCTTGCATGCCAGGGTTTGATAAACAGATTGATACGGTCATAGAAATAGGGTCCTCCCTCAAAAATGTGGTTTCTATTAGATATAGAGGAGAAATTTACCATAAAGTAAATATTAGCAGCCAACATGATATCTATATCCCCCTCTACTTGCCAAGTGCACCTCATCCAAGCTTCCAAGGCCAACTGGGATATTTGAATACCCATAAATTTACAAATCAAGGTATGAGATGATAAGTATTCAACGTCTTCCTTGACAGTTTCTTGAGAAATCACCAGAACTAGCCTGTCTTGGCTGCGTGGGAAACAAACATTTACCTTGGTCACTTTGGGATGCTCGCTGAAATAGACTGGCTCTCTCACTTGGGGATCCACCTCTTGACCCAACTGCGATTCACCTGAGCCCTCACCATGGCCGTTCTTCTCCTTCCTTCCACTCGTAACCATCTATCCTCCACCAACTATCAATTTAGATTAAAATATAAAATGGTTGTATTTATTTCATATTATTTACCTAATTTAATCTAATAAAATATTTAATAAACATAATATTTGCATTCATTAAGTCCTAAAATGTTAAAACATTTTGTGACCTTCACTTACTTCAAACATTGCACAAAACCCTAACCCTAGATAACCCTAAGATTCATATTTCTAGCATTTATATTTTAGATCCATACATTTTATGAATCTATTTGATATAATAATGACAAAATAATTTCATCATGTTTTTAACAAAGTTTAATAATTTCATTTGCATGTTTAGTCCCTTTAAGTTAGAATAAACTTAAAAAAGACATAACACATGTATAAATGATGCTTTATATCAACTATAATATATGTCATATTTCATAGAATATAATAGTTATCTTATGTAATTTAATTAAGAAACAAATCAATACATACATAAAGTATCTATTACATAATCTAACAACCATGTTTCAAGCTTCAATTTCATATCTTATACACATGAAATACTATCCTTCTCCTCCTCATCTCCATGAGGGTAATAGTTACTTTCCATCTAACCACTTCCATGATATCACTCCTCTATAGGATGACATATCCTATAATATTTTTTATAATCGCATACTTATCTTTATCACACCTCTTCCCTACAAGTTGTGTGCCTACATGTTCAATTAGAAACAACTAGGGTTTACACTTTTGAGACTTTAAGGGATACAATTATTAGTATGATCAAGCTAATATCCAAATTACATAATCAAAATTAGTTATTAATTGAAAATTTAACACTATTTGAAAATAAAATTACATGTACATAGTCTTCATAATATGCTAGCATAAACCATGTATATAAATCTACACCTAGAAAAGTTGTGCCTAACACTCTTTCATAACCAAATCATAAATCACAACAAAGTAAATCTAAAACTAGAAGTGAGGTAATAAGGGAAATGATTAAAGCTAATTTTATTAACCTAGCCCATCTACACCTAGTGAGGAGATCCATATATTATTGTGCATATCATAGAATGCATGGGCACCACACCGATTCATGTTTAGCATTGAAAAGGAAAATACAACATATAATGGATATAGATGACTCAAAAAATGATACATCATCCAAAAAACATATAATGTAACATATACAAACTCAAAATGAGTCAAATTCATAAATAGTACAAAAATATTTACCAAAGCATAACTGAGAACAATAGGTTCACAAATCACAATCAGAGAAAGAAACAATAAAAAACATAGGTAAAGAAAATAAAATATACAAATCTACCTCTTTAATAATGAGGATCAACTTTAAAATTAGTATTGGTTTGGTAAAAAATATCTACAATAGTTTGATTATCATGGTCAAGGTTTGGACAGGTAGGCCCAAGTCATCACTACTCTTATTTTAGTAGTTCATAATGTTGGTCAAGAAGGTTTGGGGTTTATTGAACATCCTAAGACACATCATTAATAGATATATTTTATCAAGGAAACAAGTCTAAATATGTAGTAAATGTTATAAAAAGATCACTAACATTAGTTGTAAGGTCAAAATTATGCTAAGCCACCAAACATTCTCAAAAGATGCTTTCTAGCAAAAGATACTCCACAAAACCATATGCCTATAATAAACACAATTTCAAAGGGTAAAATCACAATCACTATTCCAAATCACAATTCAAAAAGTTCAAATCCATAGTATTAAGGAATTCCCTCTAGCATTCCAAGTTATTATGATTCTGATGATGAATGATACTTATATTCCTACTACAACAACATTTAACTACAACATAGCAATTACATTGCATAAGAGATTACCATTCCTATTTTTGACATAGGCCATAGTGATAGTGAGTATCCCATGAGACTCATCAGTTAACATTGTTCCTCATATTTTGTACATACTTTCCTTCTCTCTTTCTCCTTGTACATAGTTCATTTTCATGTTGATTATACATATCTTATATCCATAAAATAAAAAACAATATAATATATCAAAAAAACAAAAACATTTGAATATTACTCAAAAAACACAAAACTATAATTTGTATGCATTGTTATGTTTAGACTTATATTTTTTAGACACTACATATGTTATCTATCTTAGTATAGTTAGTTTTATCGTATATACATGCTTCACTTGTTCATGTCGAGTGTTTGTAGATTGCTATAGAACTCAGGTCCACTACATTGATTCAGACTTGCTACTATCTACCTAATGGGGGAATTTACACTGATACATGGGTATTCAATTGACACATTCAACCACTTGGGGGCATATTATACATAGTTTTGATTCCTAGGTTATATCTTTTTATACTCTACATACCAGCTTTAACATTATTATATCTTGATATTGATCATGATACTCTTACTCATATTTTTTGCCAATTATTACTACTTTAAGCTCAGTATATGTACATAATAGCTCTTACATATATTTTTATTACATATTCATGCATACTTTCATTTATAGATTTTCTATTTTAAATTTGATTGTATCTCTATGCTTCTTCTATTCAAGGGAATTTGATTATGCCATTATTATTTGGATCTACACCACTTCTATTCATAGTATGTATGCTTTGGATATATACCCATGTATTTATGTGTACCTTAATGGTTTTTTAGACATAAAATTTAACATGTCCTTCTATGTGGATCTATGCCAATTTTCTTGTTGCTTACTTATGTGGACATTTGAATATGTCCTTGTATTTCTTATTTTCTTAGATTTAGTGACATATGCCCATGTGCCTTGTATTATGGCCCATTTGCCTACTTTTCATTCCTCATGTGTTTTGTATGTATGTTTTGATTTATTTTTCATGGCCATGACACTTATCTTTGTTTGTCACACACACTAGTTTCTGATGACATGAGGGACCTTATGCATCGCCCCTTCCTACTTAGGTGTCATGATGGACATCATTCCCCATCCCCCTTGGTAACTACCTAGGTTTACTTAGGTTTGATGTTACATATATTGTTACATCTATCTTAACACCCTCGTGAATGCTAGACATAACATACATATTACATTAAATACTTATACTCAAATTATCTTGCATTCAAATGTTATGCATGCACATTATATTAGATTACTACACAATTATCATATATGCTTTGGATAATGCATATATTGCAAAGCTTTTTCTTTTGAGGACAATTATTACACAAGTTCAACAACTCCCCTTAAATGAGGAGTAATCCACAAGGGTTTGTCATAAAGATCAATCTCCATTATTACACTTATAGTGTATTTTTTATCACATAGGCTCAGTTATAGAAAATTAGACTTAGATAAACATAGTGGGAAAATAGTGACCTAAAAAGTAGTACATTATATATAAATCAGACCAAAAGGAAACTAGTGCCCAAATTGTGAAACTAGTACCACATTTTGAAAAATGGCACTAATTTCCAAGACATGGCACTAATGTTTAGTAACTTTAGTTTTATAAAAACCCAAATTGGCTAGAAAAGTATAGTAGGTACATTACATGTTTTTCACATATTTAATTATAGATTTATCAATTATACTCAATTTTTCTCAAAGTTATTCTAGTTCAATTCATATTCATATTCGTTTAATTATATTGGGTACATAATGTATGATATGACCATTCCCATATTCAGTTCAAATACCTAGATATAGTTTATTATAACTTAGTCCATAATTCATATGTTAAAATATCATATTTGGGGGCATGTGTGCAACACATTATTTCTATATACTCACATACACACTGGTTGATTAAATGGAATGAGAAATTACATGTCATTATCTATGCTATATACACTTGATATCATATTCCAATTTTCACACCAGTTTCATGATGTACTCCATTTGTAGTGGTTAACATTCTTGAGTGGCCCATATCTACCTAATGTACTCGCGTGGTTGTAGAACTAACATAACCAATTAACCATTTATAATAGATCATGAAATTTATCCTTAGATTCATCTAATATACATGGGTGGATAATGATGGATTCATATCCTACTTGAGTTCTTGAGCCACACACATGAGATGGTTAGATACACTATCAGTCTAATCCAAACTATTTACAGGTCATGATCTACCAAGCAAAGGTGGGTAATGGAGTCAGAATTAGATTGAGTTTTTGAGCCACCCACACATGAATATTGAGAAATATATAAGATCATTCCAATAAATTCACCAATTTATCACTATAGACATGCACACACATAGCTTATCACCAGGTTCATGTACCCTATGAGGTGTATTCCTTCTTTTCCTCTTTCCTATATCTATAATTATTTTTACTTCTTTACTCATTTTAGTCTTTTTATTTTGATATCTTTTAAATAAGGACTTATGTATGCACATTTCACTTGTAAGACATGCATTGGAGCATGTTTCACATACTTAGACCTAATTTCATGGGCCACCTCCTAGAAAAGACTAGGTACACTTATTTTTCCTTTATCCTAGTCATTTCAATTTGATGTATTTATATAATAAATGGAGAGGTAAATGTAATCACCCAAATATGATATTTTAGTTCTAAGAGTGCTATTTGAGACTACCTATCCCTAAATTAGCCATAGATCTATCTTAGATCCTATTATCACATTCATTCATCCTTCATGTGGGCCATAAGCATCCCTAATTAGCCCCATAATAGTCCCTAACCCTCAATTCCTAATCTTATACCTTTGTGACAAGTGTCCTACTATCAACCAGATATCCTAGTTACATGGAGGATTAAGGTTTGCATAATAAATTAGTCATTACAAGAACACTACAGGGTTTTCAAACTCATGTATGTAGGAATAGACCTTAGAGATCCAAATATAGGTGCATCCAATGTTATGATCTCACCTTTTTAATGCTTTGATATATTGTTTAAACATTGATGTTATCATTTGTAAAATGGATTTTTGAATTTCTTTACATAGTTGGATTATAATTTTAGATTCTATGCAGTGATACTTTGACTATAGGTTAATGACATGCCCTATTTTTATTTCTACACATGATGATTATATCAACTAATTTTTATAATTAATATGTTATTACAGTTATATAATTGTTTTATTTATTATCAATTAAGTACTACTAATGCATATTCTATGGTTGTAGGTATCGATATATGAGCTAGGCTGGATATTAGCATTAGTATATTAGGGTACCAATTTGATTCCTAAGTAGTCAAACAAGTTTTGATAGGTATACATGTGTTTTTAGTTGGTTTATTACCATTAAATAGTCTTGTTATTTCAATTGTTCCTTTGCATTCTATTTCATACCTTTGTCACATCTTGTATTGTGTACCCTATCATACTGCTATTTGATTACTACATGAATGTCATGGTGTTTATTGGATATACTATTTGCATTTGAAATAATATACTTTGGACTTCTTATCTCTCCTTAATGAACTCCTTGCAACTCAAAATTTATTTGGACTCTCCCTTGCTAAGACTTATAATCCCTAAAGGACTTACCTAGACCTATACCCATGATCCCCCCACATGGATCATTACCTTGGTCACTTGGTATATGTTTGTGGCTTAGTTAATTTAATCTTGGTGGAATTTAAAGATTTAAATTACATTTTAAATTATTATTATTATTTTTAGTTTTATTGTTTAATGGTTTTGGGCTTTCTAGATGGGTCATTATGACTATTGCATTTATGATTTTGGTAGGGGTTGTCTTAGGAGTTGGTTAAAGGTAATGGAGAGAATTTATCTTTCCTCATAATGAATGTAGAATTCATTAGGGGTATGGCAAGTTAGATAGAAGGAATGATGAGTTAGTTGGTGGTGGTTGGATTAGATGTGGGTAAGAGAAAGAATGGGAAGAATATGGAGGAAAAAATAGGGTTAGGACTTTGATTTTCATGGCTTGTATTTTATGTTGACTTCACTACATGGATAAAAAGGTTATTTTTAGGCTATTTTTATTTCTACTAACATCATTTTGAGTTGGTTTTCTTTCCACTATGTGAAATGAGTAAGCCATTCAAAACTGTTAGTCTGGTTATTTATTTTGAATTAATCTATAAAAGGGATTGGATGTTACATACGCAGTCAAGAATTCATAAGACTTAAGACTTCTTGATGGGTGTCCAACACCCAATGGGTTTTCAATATTATCATTTTGCATATAAACTTGAAAAATGAGTTTGATATTGATATCTGGTTTTCATATGTACATATAGATTCATTTATTTATTTGTCCTAGTGAATGTTATTTTTGTTTTTGAGGGCTACGTGTGTTTATGCTTCACACAAATGTCATGATTATGTTTAAATGGACTTCTTATTGATTTAAATCCTATTTTATCAAGTTGGGTCATCAACCAAAATGAAATAATGGGGGGGGGGGTGGTTTATACCCATGACTGTATCATTTTTTTCATTTAGGGGAAATGCATATATATATATATATATATATATATATATAATCTTTCTTAAATCTCAAATTCAATATATTTAAATGTTCTATCTTCTTATATTAAGCCTCACACTTATTTCAAGGGTTTCATGTTGATTATGCTTCTTTTTTTTATTATATTTTGCTTGTACATAATTTTTAAGTGGGTTGTGGTACCTTGTTTAGTTGAGTGTATGTTAATATTTTTGATTATGGTCAAAGAATGGAAATTGATTTGGGTTTATTTATATTTTTAAATTTCTAAGTTTTTTTATTCTGATTATGGGTTTATTTGGGATGGAACTTTGATTGGGTATTTTATGTTGATGAATTAGTTATTCATGTTTTCCATGATTAGCTCAATTATATTACAAATATATATGTATGTGGTTTGAATTATAAAACATATGCATGTTTATGTTGAATGGCATGGTTCTGTTGTCATTGACTCATGGTTTTGTTGAGGATTTTTGTGTGTTTAATAAACTGTTAAACCTTGGGAATATGGGAAAAGCCTTGTTGAAATTGTTATTTATGTAACAAGGGTTTGAATTTTTAAATGGGACCTATAAGGAGGTATATTATCTTATTTAAAATGTTTTAACCCAAGTTTAATGATTCGAGAATCATATGAGGTTGTGAGACCTCATGATGATCCCACGAATCTCATATATCTATTATTAACTTAAAATTGACTTATAGTTTTCAAATGATTATTGGAATAATTATTTGTTACTTTTGGAAATTATTGTATAATTGAAGTCATAGTGAATGTGTTGACTATTTATTTATGTTGAATATTTTAATTATTGAGTTAAGATGGACTATGCTTTTGGCAGAGTTTAACTTGTTTGAGTTATATGTTTTTGATTCATATTTTAGTATATGATTGTTCAATTTCATTAATTTTGTATAATAGTTTGTAGACTAGGCTCATATTACTAAGCTATGATTTGTATGCTTATGAGCATGAGAAATAAATTGGTAGCTGGGATATTATAGGTTGACCATACACTTGGAGGTTTTCCAAGTTGGTTTTTATGAATTTTATGGACATGGATTTAGTTTTTAAATCCATCGATATATTATTTGATCACGTTGTAGTGGATATCCTCAATCCTAATTTATAATTATATCATGATTATTTATTTTTATCTCATCTTGGAATGGTGTTTGTTGTTACTTTCTTATTTTACATTTTGTATTATGTTGAGTTGTCTAATGGTTAAGAAATCTAGCTTACTCAAAATCCCTTCTTGACCCTGGTTGTTGAAACCACCATCTAGTTGATGGATGGGGTGGTAAGGGCCACCAATGGTTGGGTTCATAGGGATGTTTTGGAGGGTTTATCTAATTTGGTTTCATAATTCTTCATTCTTGGATGATCTCGTGAACAAGCATGAAGTAATCGGTAATAATTTATTATATGTTGGTTATATGTTCTTAATAAGTTATTTATCATTTCATAAAGTATGATTTATGAATAAAATTGTAATTTAATTTTGTTATGATATTAGTTTAATTATACTTAGTGATTATGATATACTAACCCTGTATTCAAAAATATATCACATAGGAAAAGAAAGTATAAGATTATAATGTTTATTATGTGGTAAGATGCAAAAGCTACATTATATTTTATGAATATTAAGAATTTACATGTACTTGAGTTATTTTGGGATTTTTATATGAATATCATTTCTATTTATATCTTAAAATATTTCTTTGATATTATTAGTGTGCTATTAACCTCTTGTTAAGTTATATAACATTATTTAGTTTTTGACATGAGTACTTATGGTAAATTTGAGTAGGGGTTTACTCATGAATATGTATTGTTTAACCTTGATATTAAAGCATACATAATCATGATGGTTGATTTTTAACAAGTTATATTATTAACTTGAATGGATGTCCATTAGTGAATTATTTAGCTAACTCTCTTTAGTATATAAATTTATAGACACTTATGATTTTCTGATATATATTATTTTAACCATAGAGGTAGTAAAGAATATAGATATATTTCTTAGATGTTTTCAACTTGAACATGACATATATAAACAAGTTAAATTGAGCTTATTGCTAAGCATATGTGGAAATATTAAATATAATTCTCTCTCTTGCATACCTCATACCTATATGGTTGTATATAAAGGTATGTATGTTATTGTTAATTAGTCTATTGTTGTTGATTTCTTTTCTTAAAGCTCAGTATTAGTTAAATTGTTGAAATGAGTAAAATTCTTAGTTTTATTAATATGTTAAGGTTTGCCTTGTATATAATTAAATTTTGTAATGAATTGTCAATGGGTAGTTGAAAGAAGTTATCTTAGATTACTTGTATTATGGAATAGAATTGTTAAGTGATGTACTCTCCCTCGCTCAATGTTTATAAAAATGAATGATGGATAAATGTATACATGTTTAACTTTATTCCTATGAGTTGAGTAAACTATCAACTTCTTATTGATTAGATAGAATTAAATGCACTGGTATGTCATGAGGTACTCAAACAAATATTTTATAATATTCCCTTAAATGGAATGTTTTATTTGGTTCTACTCATTCGAAACTTGGATAGAATTTTTTATATATATAAAAAACTTATTGATTTTATGAGATTTGTATATATTAAATTATGTGGAAACTTTTGATGCTTATGTACTTGTTATTTTGGTTCAACTAGAAACTTATTGTATGTATGCATAATTGATACTTTCTCATATTTTAAACATATTACTCTACTATGTTTGATTATACTCAAAAAGATGTTATATGAAGATGAACCAATTTGATAAAATTATTATTGTAATAAAGGTCAATGACTTAGTTGTTCATTATTAATAATGGTTTTTTGATTAGACATATGGCTAGAAAATAATAAAGTATACGTGAAAGTTATATGGACTGATTATGCTTCCCTTACTTTCAACCTTATAGATGATTTAATAATTAATGTCAAATATAATATACCTTTGGATGCAATATAATTTTGATTACATTAATTTATCCTTTAATAATTATAATGCATTAGCTATTACACATATATTATCAATGACATAGATTCAATTATATGATGTTGATATACCTTATCTGATGAATAATAAAGTTGATCATAATTGTATCATTATTCACTTAATCATATAGAGACATTCATGATTATTAATTGAGTGATGTGTAAAATTAAAAAGATATGATAGAAATGGTGCAGTGATCATTAGGCCATGAAGAATTTTACAACCTTGACTAGTAGCACTTGAATAAGTGCCTACAATGCCTTTGATTTTATGTAATAATATTTTTTATTGTATACTTATGGGATCTCAGAATAATCTACATGTGTTTAAGGTAATTGATGGTTTATACTTATGATTATCATTTCTAATGTCATACGTGAATATCAAATTATTACAAAATTATTTTTTTTACTCATTTCATAAGACCCATTTAATAAATGATAACATAGTATGTTTAGAGTTATCCTTTTTGGTTAGATGGAAATTAACTATTTAACCATCTTTAATAAAAACCAAAACTCACTAAGGAGAGTGAGGTATTTAATGAGGGATAATGACCTATAAATGGTCCTATGTGGTAGAATGAGTACCACATATGGTACTTGGGACCTATTCATGTATTCATACATTGATATGCCTCTAACCCCATAAACACCCTTCAGGAAAACTACTTCTCCATATCATCATTTGTGAGTAATTACCCCTAGCTAATTATCTTAGATAGCCTCCTTTGGTTCCAATTTGACATACATGAGTATGTTGAATAAGTATCATTTGATTTCATAAGTGAGGTATTAGGTCCAACATGCATCCAAAAATGCACTCTGATATACAATTCCAAAAAATTGTTTTTTGGGGTTGTTTCATCTAGTATTAGAGTAGTGTTTTACTCTAAGGAACTTTGGGAATGAAAATTTTTGATTTCATAATATGATTATTTATTATTTTGTAAATTCTCAAGATGGTTAGAACATGACCGAATGGTGGAAACATCCATAATAACTTATATGATGTTAATTCAATTAGAGGTAGAGGTAGAGGATGAGGTAGGGGTTATCATTGCTATATTTCTATTTAAAATCAAGAACTAATAAAAAAAAATGTTGAAAGTAATAATGAGGTTCTTAATGTTGATGGATTTGATGGGAAATCCAATTGATAAGCATAAGGAAATTCTCAATGTAATTTTTACAATCTTAAATAGTTTACAAAGAAATATTGACAACCAAGAACAAAGTATAAATAATCTTGAAGGAGTGTCCCTAAAGGGAAGTAAATAGATTGGAAATGGGACAAGTAGGACATATAATCCAAGAGTTGCCTTTGATCATGTTTGACCTAATTATCAAAGAGATGAATAAACTTCTACCACCAATATTTTTTGGTGAGGATACATGTGACACAATTGATGCATGGTTCGTACACTTGTATAAATATTATAACCTACATAACATGCCATCAGATGTGAAATCATGGATGAAAACTTATCAGTTGGTTGGACACACAACCTTGTGGTAGAATCACCTTTATGCTATTGAAAGATATCAGCCAATGGACCTAACTTGGTCATTTTTTAAGACATAATTTCAAAAAAGATACCTAAATTCTAATTGCAAAGAGTAAAAAATCATTGATTTTTAACTACTAAAGTAGGAAAACATGTATATTGCTAAGTATGAGAACAAGTTTTTAAATATATTACATCATGTAAATTACATGAATGATGAGAAAACCAAGATAGATAAATTCAAACTTGGTCTCAAGGAGATATTGATGCATGACATCAATATGACAAACCTGAACCTTGGTAGTATCTATTGAATTAACTTATAGGGACGAAGAAAAAGAGAAGTCTCACCAAAAGGTAAGGCAATAATTTAAATCAAATAGGCAATAATATAAATCCAAAAGTCTTTATCCCATGAATAATTTTTTTAAATAAATCAAACCAAAATCTTAAATTAATTAGTAATAATAAAATTTTTAACAAGTTTTCCAATTAGAACAAAAATTTCAAGTCTCAAGGTTCATCTAAACCAAGTTATTTTAAGAAGGAATAACATCAACACAATCAATGTGGATTAGCCACAGTTGCTAATACTATTCTGGTAGCTCCATATAAACCTATTATTTTCTAATAATTTAGTGATAACCACTATAAAAAGGAATGTTCTAGGCTGAAATTGGGCTAATCAACCAATCATAAGGTATACAATTTTGTTGACAATTATATGTTAACTTGTAGGTTACCCCAATTAAAACTAAAGGTACTATTAATGGGTTTCCATTAAATACTCTAATTAATTTGGGTGAAACCAATCATTTTATATCTCTTAATGTTTCTAAATATTGTAAAATTGAATTTATATTGATAAAGAAGGTTGGGAGGTTGATTTTTATACTGAAAAATATGTGCCTATTCTTGAATGCTTAAAACAAGTTGAAATTGATCTTGACATTTTCAAGACCAAGATAAATCTATTTCTAACACATTTTGGGTCTTATGAAATCATTTTTACAATGGATTAACTAAAATAATACCAAGCCACGCTTGATTGCATTGGTAAAAGAGTGCAGTGAATTAATGACCTTAGGCAACTTGTATAAATGCAAGGTATTCAAGGGCCTAAAAGGCAAAAGTCTATTTTATCCTTGTAGATAAAAAGGGATGTTAGAAAGGGTTAAATTTATGTAGTATAGATAAAATAATTACCTAAAAAAAGGAATTAATTCATGTAAATTTTCCTATCTTAAATGAGCTTATGGATGTATTCCCTAAAAACTTATCTAGATTATCACCTAAGTGTGAATTTGAATTTTCAATTGATATAATACCAGGATCTACCCCTGCATATAAGGCTCCATATCACATGAATGTGGCTGACCTACAAGAATTAAAGATACAATTGCATAAAATTTTGGATAGCAGAAGCATCTAGCCAAGTGTGTCTTTTTGGGGTGCTCTGGTGGTCTTTGTTAAGATGAAAGATGGAACATTAAGACTATGCATTGATATTCACTTGCTTAATAAGGTAAAAATAAAAAATCAATATAATTCACCAAGGATAGATGATTTGTTTGACCAAATAAAAGGTGTATTAGTCTTCTCAAATATCGATTCAAGATTAGGCTACCGTCAATTGAGGATCAACGAAGAAGACATTCATAAATAGCCTTTCAAACTCAGTATGGACATTATGAGTTCAAAATACTACCATTTGAATTAACTAATGTTCTTACGGCATTTATGAACCTTATGAACATGTTTAGAGACATTTTGGATAAATTTGTGATGGTGTTTAACATTCTCATTCAGTCTTAAAAATACTAACACAACATAAGTTATATGGAAAATTATCCAAATGTGTATTTTTTGAATCTAAAATTCATTACTTAGGCCACATTATTTCAAAAAATGGAATTTATATAGATTTAACAAAGATTAATTTCATTCAAGACTAGCTTTCTCCTACTAATATGCATGAAGTGTGCAGATTCATGGGCTTGACTAGTTATTATTGATGATTTGTGGAAGCTTTTGCTAGTGTAACCCATTATATCACCTCTTTATAGTGAAAAGGGAATAGATTTATATGGATTCCTCAATGTGAATAGGCATTTACAAAGATAAAAAATTTATTAACAATAGTACCTATACTTATTATTTTGGACCCAAATGGTAATTTTGAGGTATGGGTTGATGCTTCTAAGGAAGGTTATGGAGGCATATTAACTCAAGATGGTAAATTTGTGGCTTATGAGTCATATAATCTCAAGGAGCATGAAAATAACTATCCCAAGCATGACATTAAGCTTGATACCATTGCCCATACTCTAAAATAATGTAAACATTTCCTATTGGGAAAACCTTTTAAGGTGAAGTTTGATCACTACATCCTAGAGTACTTATTATCTCAAGATGATTTAAATGCACACTAGTACAAATGGCTAGAATTTTTAAGCAATTTTAACTTGGGCATATATTAGGTCAAGGGTAAGAAAAATCATGTGGATGATGCACTCAATAGATGCATCTACCTTACTACTTTGTCAATTCTATAAGGAAATTTTAGAAGTGTTGTGTTATAGAAATATTTTGTTGATGAATTATACCATGATGTAAAAGCAAGTTTGGTTGATTAACCTATATTAAATAAGTTTGATTAGTTTTATATTAAAATAGATTGCCTTGTAAGGCATAAAAATAGAATTTATGTACTTGGATTGGTGACTTAAGAAATTTTGTATTAAAAGAAGTGCATATAACACCTCATTATGCTCATTTAGGTGTTATGAAGATGGTACATGAGATTAAAAGGCTTTACTTTTTGCCTCTAACGAATTAGGATATTGATAATTTTGTGTCAAAATGCTTAAAATTCTAATAAATGAAGGCTAAGCATTACCATCCTAGAGGGTTATTGTACCCTCATGATATTCCAAGGGGAAAGTGGGCTATAATATCACTTAACTTTATTGTAGACTAACCAAATCATGTAACAAAAATGATACCATACTTATGGTAATTGATAAGGCCACTAAAGTTAGCCACTTCATTATTGGTAATCTAATGGATGACACTTTCATGTTTGAAAAATGTTTCATGAAAGCAGTGGTTAGACTTCATGGCATACCCAAAGATATTATTTCATATCATGATTAATTATTTAAATCAAGGTTTTGGCAAACTTGAACATATCCTTTGGAATGGGTATAAATTTAAGTTCTTCATATCATATAAAAATGGATGGTCAAACTAAAAGGATCAATCAGGTGGTTGAGGACATGTTACGGATGTATGTTATAGACCAAAAAATTAAATGGGAAGATTATATACATTTAGTTGAGTTTGTATATAATAATTATTATCATTCTAAAATAAATATGACACATTTTTAAGCTCTATATGGGTGAAAGTTCATAACTCCAATTGGTTGGGATGGCTTAAAAAATAGGGCTATTACTAGACCTGATTTATTACTTGAATATGACAAATAAATGGAATTAAAATGATAGAATATGAAAGTGGCATTCGATCGACAAAAGAGTTATATTGATCAAAAGAGGACTCTGCATGAATTCAACATGGGTGATAAAGTTTTTTTGCATGTTAGACCATAAATTTTTTTTGTAAATTTTGGTTAAACTTCCAAACTAGCTCCATATTTTGTCAAGCCCTTCAACATTATGGAGAATATTGGTCCTATTTCTTATCAGTTGTATCTTCCTCCTTCTCTATCAAGAATTCATGATATATTTCATGTTGCTTTACTAAGAAGATACATACCTAATCCCTCTAATGTTTTGGATTGGAAACATCTACAGGTCATGGAAGTAGAAAAGATCTAGCTAACACCAATGAGAATATTGGACTATCACAACATTAAGCTACAAAATTGGTACATACAATATATTTTGGCTTAATAGGACCCATTGAGTAGAATAAGCACTACTTGAGAAGATATACATCTTTTTAGGGAGCATTATACATGGATATTTGATTAGTTGTTAGGATGGCTCTCTTTTAAAGGTGGGAGGATGTTACAACCTCACCTTTTTAATGCTTTTATATAATACTTAAACATTATTATTATCATTTGTAAAACTATCTAATTCATTTCTTTACCTAATTGGATTATATTGTTGGATTTGATGTGGTGATATTTTGATTATAGGTTGATGACATGTCATGTTTTAATTTTTGCATATGATTATTATGTGGACTACTTACTATAATTAATTTTTTATTATAGTTATTTAATTATTTTATCTATTATCAATCAGGTATTGATGATGTATATTCTATGATTATAGGTATCAATATATGAGTAAGGCTAGATGTTGGTGTCGATACATTAGGGTACCAAAGTCATTCCTAGGAAATCAGATGAGTTCTAATAGGTAACCATGTGTTTTTAGTTAGTTTATTACCATTAGATAGTCTTGTTTTGATTGTTCATTTTTATTTTATTTTATACCTTTGTCGTATCTTGTCTTGTGTACCATATCATATTGTTGTTTGATTACTATGTGAATGTCATGATGTTTATTGGATTTTCTATTTGCATATTAAATAGTCCACTTAAAATTATTTTCTCTCCTCCATGAACTCCTAACCACACCATATTTGTTTAGACTTTCCCTTGCTAAGACTTGGATTCCTTAAGGGGATTACATATAACTATACCCATGACCCCCCATATGGATCATTACCTTGGTCACTTGGTATTTGTTTATAACTTGGTTAATTCAATCTTGGTGGAATTTAAACATTTAAATCACATTTTAAATTATAATTATTTTTATTACATTTATTGTTTAATGGTTTTGGGATTTTTGGATGCATCATGTATGACCATTAAATTTATGATTTTGGTATGGGTTGTCTTGGGAGTTGGATGACGATAATTGAGGGATTTTTTCTCTCCTCATAATGAATGTGAAATTCATTGGTGGTATGTTGAGTTGGATGGAAGGAGTGGGGAGTTAGTTGGTGGTGGTTAGATTGGATGTGAGTAGGATAAATAATGAGAAGAAGATGGAAGAAAATATATAGAGGGTTAAGACTTTGGTTTTGTTGGCTTGTATTTTGTGTTGAATTCACTGTGTAGAGAAAGAGGTTATTTTTAGATAGGTTTTTATCTCTATTGGCATCATTTTGAGTTATTTTTCTTTCCACTATATTGAATGGGTAAGCCATTATTGATTATTAGTCTAGTAATTTATTTTGAAGGAATTTATAAAAAGGATTACATGTTGCATATACATCTAGGAAGTCATAATAATTCTTAATGGGTATCTAGTGTCCAATGGGTTTTTGATATTGTCATTTTGCAAATAAACTTACAAAATGAGTTTGATATTATTATCTAGTTTTTATAGTACATATAGATTCATTTATATCCTTGGCATGGTGAATGTTAATATTGTTTTTGAGGGATATGTGTGTTCATCCTTCACACAAATGTCATGGATGTGTTTAAATGGACTCCCTATTATTTTAAATCTTGTTTTACCCAATTAGGTCTTTGACCAGAATGAAATATGGGTTGGGGTTTATACCTGTGATTACATCATTTTTATTTCATTCAAGAAAAATGTATATATATATATATATATATATAAAATCTTGTGTAAATCTTAAAGTCAATATATTTAAATGTTCTATCTTCTTATATTAAACCCTGTGCTTATTTTAAGGCTTTCATGATGATTATGCTTCGTTTCTTATTTTATTTGGACTATACATAATTTTTAAGTGGGTCATTGTACCCTGTTTAGTTGACTACATGTTAATGTTTCTAATTTTGGTCAAAACTTGGAAATTGATTTGGCTTTATTTATATTTTTAAAATTTTCAATTTTTATATGTTGATTATGGGTTCATTTGGAACAAAACTTTGACTAGACCTTTTATGTTGATGAACTATTTATTCATGTTTTCAATGATTAGTTTGATTCTATTATAAATATATATGTATGTGGTTTAACTTGGAAATATTATGCATGGTTATGTTGAATGTCATGGTTCTATTTTGGCTAAGTCATGGTTTTATTGAGATTTTTTGTGTGTTTAATAAACTATTAAACCCTAGGAATATGGGAAAAGCCCTGCTGAAATTGTTATTTATATAATAAGGGTTTGAATTTTTAAATGGGATGCGTAAAGAGGTTTGTTGTTTTTTACAGAATGTTTTAACCTAATTTTAATGATTTTGGAATCATATGAGGTTGTGAGACCTCATGATGATCCTACAAATCTCATATATCAATTATTAACTTAAAATTGACTTATAGTTTCAAATGATTAATGGAATCATTATTTGTTACTTTTGGAAATTATTATATGACTGAAGTCATAATGAATATGTTGACTATTTTAATTGTTGAATTAATATGGACTATAATTTTGGCTGAGTATAACTTGTTAGAGTTATATGTTTTTGGTTCATATCTTATTATATGATTGTTTGATTTCATTAGTATTGTATAATCATTCCTAGACTAGGATTAAATGACTAAGATGTGATCTGTATGCTTATGAGCATGAGATATAGATCAATAACTAGGATATTATAGGATGATCTTATACTTGGAGGTTTTCCAATTTTTTTTAATGTTATGGACATGGATTTAGTTTTTAAATCCATTGTTGTTTCCTTCAAGCAGTTTGTAGTGAATATCCCCACTCTTGATTTATAATAGTGCTAGGTTTGATTATTTTTGTCTCTTCTTGGAATGGTGTTTTTTGTCACTTGCCTATTTTACATTTTGTATTGTGTTGAGTTGTCCAATTTTTTAGAAATTTGGCTTGCTCAGAATTCTTTCTTGACCCTAGTTGCCAAAACCACCATCCAACTAATGAATGGAGTGGTAAAGGCCATTGATGGTTGGGCTCATAAGGATGGTTGGTAGGGTTTATCTAATTTAGTTTCATGTTTTTTCCATTCTTAGATGATATCATGAATAGGCATGAAGTAATTGGTAATAATTTATTATATGTTGGTTATATGTTCTTACTAAGTTGTTTATCATTTCATATAGTATGATTCATGAATACAATTGTAATCTAATTTCATTATAATATTGATTTAGTTATAGTTAGTGATTATGATATGCTAACCCTATATTTGAAAATGGATTATGCAAGAAAATAAAGTATAAGCTTATAATATTGATTATGTGGTAAGATGCAGAATCTACATTATGTTTTATGAATATCAAGCATTTACATGTACTTGAGCTATTCTGGGGTGCTTAGATGAACATAATTTATATTTATATCTTAGAATATTTCTTTGATATTATTAGTGTGGTATTAACCTCTAATTAATTTGTATAATTTTGTTTAATTTTTGACATGAGTACTTATGGTAAATCTGAGTAGGGGTTTACTCATGAATATGGATTATTTAACCTTGATGTTAAATCATACATAAGCATGTTAGTTGATTTTCTAATAGGTTATATTCTTAACTTTAATGAAAGCCCATTGGTGAATCATTTAGCTAAATCTCTTGTGTGTGTGTGTGTGTGTGTGTGTGTGTGTGTGGGTGTGTGTGTGTGTGTGTGTGTGTGTGTGTGTGTGTGTGTGTGTGTGTGTGTGTGCGTGTGTGTGTGTGCGTGTGTGTGTGTGTGCGCACGTGTGCATGTGCGTGCACGCGAGCGCGCGCGCACGCGCGCGCGTGTGTGTGTGTGAGGTATTAAAGAAAATAGAGATCTTTCTTAGATGTTTTTATCTTTTACATGGCATATATAAATAAGTTCAATTGAGTTTGATACTAAGAAGAGATGGAAATCTTAAATAGAATTCTCTCTCTTGCATACCTCAGACCTATATGGATACGTATAAAGGTATGTATGATATTATGAATTAGTTTATTATTTTTGATTTCTTTTCTTAAATCTCATTATTAGTTACATTTTTGAAATGAGTAAAATTATGAGTTATATTACTATGCTCAGGGCTGCCTAGTATATAATTAAATAGAAATTAAATTATGTAATGAATTGTCAATGGGTAGATGAAAGAAGTTATCTTAGATCAATTGTATTATGGAATATAATTGTTAAGTGATGTACTCTCCCTTTCTTGATGCTTATAAAAATGAATAATGGATGAATGTATAAATGTATAAATGTTAAACTTTATTCCTATGAGATGAGTATACTATCAACTTCTTTTTGATTAACTAGAATTTAATGAATTTATATGTCATGATGTGCTCAAACAAATATTTTGTAAGATTTCCTTAAATGGATCATTTTATTTGGGTTCCACTCATTTAAAACCTAGCTGTAATTTCTTGTTCTATATAAGACACTTGTTGATTGTACGCGTTTTGTATATATATTCAATTATGTGAAAACTTTTGATGCTTATGTACTTCTTATTTTGGTTCACCTTGAAACCTATTATATGCATGAATAATTTATACTTTATCAAATTTGAAACATATTACTCTACTATGTTTGATTATACTCAGAAAGATGTATAAAGATGAATTACTTCTTTCATAAAATCCTTGTTGTAGGAAAGGTCACTGACTTAGTTGTTCATTATTCCTAATGGTTTTTTGAGTAGATGTATGGATGGAAAATAATAAAGTATAAATGAAATTTATATGGACTGATTATGTTTCCCTTACTTTCAACCTTATATATGATTAAATAATCAATGATTAATGGAATATACCTTTGGCTAACATATAATTTTGATTACATTAATTTATCTTATAATAATTATAATTCATTGGCTATTGTCAATATAATATCATTGACATAGATTCAATTATAGGCTTTTAATATACCTTATCTGATGCACAATGAAGTTATCATAATTGTATCATTTTTTATTTAATCAGATAGTGACATTCAAGCTTAGTAATTGAGTGATGTGTGAACTTAAAAGGTTATGTTGGCAATAGTGCAGTGACCATCAGGCCATGAGGAAGTTGATAACCTTGGCTATTAGCACTTGAATAATTACCCAAGATGCCTTAGTTTTCATTTCATTATTTATTATTCTCTCTTTTATGTAATGATATTTTCTAATGCATACTTATGAAATTTCAGAATAATTTGAATGTGTTTAAGTTGATTGTTGGTTTTCTACTTATGATTAACATTTCTAATGTCATACCCAATTATTAAATTAGTTCAACATTATTTCTTGTACTCATTTTATAAGACCTATTTAACCAAATGATAACATAGGATGTTTTATATTTATCCTTTTTGGTTAGATTGAAATTAACTATTTAACTATCCATGAGCTAAATTGAAACCCATTGAGGAGAGTGAGGTATTTAATGATGGATAAGGACCTATAAATGGTATTATGTGGAAGAATGAGTTATACATATGGTGATTGGGACATATCCATGTATTCATATATTGATACACCCCAAACCCCATAAACACCCTTTAGGAAACCTACTTCCCCATAACATTATTTGTAAGTAATTACCCCTAGCTAATTATCTCAGATCACCTCCTTTAGTTTCAGTTGCATATACATGAGTACGCTGAATGAGTATCACTTGATTTATCAAAATAGGTATTGGGTTTGACACACATCTAAAAACATACTCTAATATACAATTCTAATTTTTTTGGGTTGTTTCACATAGAAGCTAGGGACATTCCTACATAGAAGACATTGCCACTAACATTAGGACATTATCACCACTTTTCTAATAATGGAACTACTATCTAATTATGTCACTATTATTTAGGAGTGGTTATAACATTGGTATATATTTTTTGACACTTAGAACATCTTCCACCTTAGTTTATATCACCTAAATTAGCCATTTTAGTTATTTTCTAGTGAAGTTCTTACACTATTTATTACTATTTAAAAAAATTCAAATCTAGTCAATTATTTAACAAATCAATAGATGTATTTATTACATATTATTTACTTTATTAGTCTAATTATATCTTTAACAAACATATGATTTGCATTCACTAAGTCATAAAAGGTTAAAACATTTTTACAAGCTATAAAACGTGCTAACCAACTACTTGTGGAAATGGTTTTGAAATCCAACCAATTTTATTAGATGTTATCAGTGATAAAGTTATTTGGCCATTAAGTTTGAATTTATTATCCATTTAAAAAATTATTTAAAATACAAGACTTGATAAATTTCATTTATGGATATTAATACTACATCAATTCTTAGCTAGCTTTGCTAGGATATTCTAGAAAATAAAATGGGACAATTTTAGACATTTTAGTTACATTTTAATACTAGATAAGTTGTTCAGGTATTTTCTAAGATATTCTAAACTAAATGAAAAGTAAATAAATTACTATACATTTTGATTTCTCTACTTATCATGAGTCTAAGGTTCACACTTTCCTCATTTTAGCATTGGTACAATATCCATTTTTCATAATAGACAAGGATTTATATTAAAATAAAATAATTTAATTTCAAACTCTTGTATTAAAATAAGTTAATAAGAGATATTTTATAATTACTCTGAAGTAGAATTTTTTTTTGAAGATGATGACAAATCAAAATTTCACTTAAAATATTAATCTACATTGATTTTTCCATTCTAAGTGTGTCTTCATTTTTATGGTATCATTATTTACTCATAATTAATATCCCTTCATATCTAGTTCATACCATATCAAAGTTAATTTATTATCATTTACAATGTTAATTTTCAAGTATGATATTTATAATCACTTCTCATTGGATATCAATTTCCTTTCTAATTCTCTTGTCACTATATTATGGCCTCAACCCTCATTTTCTCAAAACATATATTCCATGTCCAACACAATTATTACAATTCATTACAAAAAATTTAATCCTCTTTACATGGAAAAAAGTCTAACTACATTTAGTGATTAAGGAAATATATTAGAATAGACACTATCTATACAAATCTACCTTATACTACCCTCTTTAATGGACATGATCTGATATTTTAAGCTAATATTTATGATAACTATTTTAGATTTGAAATTTTAATCCCATTGATATATAAAAGGATTTATAATATATTCCTATATATAATACTCATTAGGTAGAGTCTCATGATTTATTAAATCTTTAAAACTAAAAGTTCATTATTCATTCCACACAAAATATCTGCAAGATCTAATCCACATGCATAATTGATAAATCCAATGTCTATATCATGTGATCTTAGCATTAACACTAGTTTTAAAATACATTTGTTCACATATTGAATATAGTCTAATAGAAATGGATAGGAGTGTTAGGGTTATTTTTATTCTACTAAGGTGATAGAGAGAAAGTATATACAACCTATACATAGACATACTTGGCTTTCACAAGCCCATAAAATTCCATAATCATGGTAATGACTATCTAGGTCCCTATATAGGTATTCTACTAAGGAATTTCAAAGAATAAAATTCATGGGTATTTAATTGAAAATTAAATATTAATTTGTTTTAAAAACTTAAATTTTTGCATATAATAAAAAAATACCATCATAGATCCCATATATGAGCATTTTATAGTATAATATAATCAATTTGCATTAACGCTTTTAATAAAGAGAAAATACAGAGAAGTGTAAATGAGGATAAATAATTTCTTATGCTAATATGAAATCCAATTTCATGATTATTCACTTGATTTAGCTATCATAAGATTTAGTGTTGATGGAAAACTAAGTTAATTTGCAACTTAGTATTCTTACCACACATAACCTTGTACATGATTGAACACAAAACTCAACTATTGTAATTTTTCATTTCCCTGAATACTATCTCATGAGATAAATAAATCCTATCAAAAACTAATTGAAAACTTTCCCTTCCTCATTCTATAGTTTGAAGTGCCCTCTTATACATGTATGTATCATTTGAAATATAGTCATGACACCTAAAATACATCTTGAAATGACTCAATAAATGCCATCTCATATAATACCATGATTGTACGATATACACTAGAATGGTGTTTTTAATGAGGATTTTATTTTTTTCCCTAAAATTCATCCACCATACATCTTATTATAGAGCACCATGTTGTAGGATTTCCATAAAATTATCCACTAAGAAGGACTCAACCTCCTCATATTATTTTCAAATTTAGAATCTAAATTCCTTTCTACTTTGTAGATGGCATTCCCCTTCAATTCAAAACTCTCCAATTTTTTCTAGCCTCCCAAGAAATTTCCATTCATTAAATGTGTTGACTATAGGGTATGGGTGCCACACCAAGCCTATCCCTTGTCCAAGAATTCCACCAGTGAATAAATTTTATGGTTATATGACCAAATCAATATAAGGTGAAATTTTGGAAAAACCATCAACAAATATAAATGATAACACACACACACACACACACACACACACACACACACACACACACACACACACACACACACACACACACACACACACACACACGCACACACACAATATTTAATGTTAACTAACACTTAGAACTATATTAATATTTGAAGGGAAATGTTGAATAAATAACCCTCATCAAAAATTATGACAAAAAACTCAACTATTAAATTTAATCCTTTTTTCTCAACCACAATCCAACCCCATATTATTATACACAACTATTTTTATATATACACTTTAATATTTATACACATAGACTAGCAAAATATTTTAAATATATCTATTTTAAATATGTTGTGAGACAAAATATCAAATAAAATATCTTATATTTTTCACATACCACTTAGATAATGACTCCTACAATTCCTTAAAATTTCCTAAAATAATAATCAATACTAAAAATTACATATATTCACATATATTAAACACACGCATGCACATGCACGCATGCACACGCACACACACATACACACACACACACACACACACACACACACACACACACACACACACACACACACACACACACAGAGAGAGAGAGAGAGAGAGAGAGAGAGAGAGAGAGAGAGAGAGAGAGAGAGAGAGAGAGAGAGAGAGAGAGAGAGAGAGAGAGAGAGAGAGAGAGAGAGAGAGAGAGAGAGAGAGAGAGAGAGAGAGAGAGAGAGAGAGAGGTATGTGTCTATGTGTGTTTTTTGCACTATTTTTTTATGAAATATATTCCACACCAAATTAATCCTTTAAACTATTAATTTAAATGATCATAATAATTTGTAACTTGGTGGTAAAGCCGACAAGCTTTAATAATAATAATTATTAGTTAAAAGTCCTTATTGATTGAGGCTCTAAAATTTATATATATTTTTCTTGGTGATAAAAGTTATTTTAGGACATTAATTATGTATTATGACACAAACATCAATCAAAATTAGTTAGCATTGATCCCACCCTAGGCATGAGTGGTGTAGGTGTTGATCATGTCCCTACATAGTCAAAAATCAAAATTTGGTACATAGTTAACTACAAGATTTAAAATATCATATTTACATTAAAAAATATATAATTAAACAAGGTGTGACCATTTAAATTATTTTTATTTTCATATCTTCTGTTGCATATTTTCAAATTTTAAATGTGGCAATTTTACTATTTTTAGTCACTAAGACATATCTGAAGTTATTGGTTTGCATTGTTGAATGTTAGATCTTACTTGTCTAATAATTTTACCTTTTATTAATGGTAATTCACCTAAAACTAAATATGATGTAAATATTATTGGTCAACCCATTTTTCATTCAAATTATTGTACCTTTATCTTAATGTTTTATTGCTATTTTTTTTTAAATTTTCATATCTTCATCTTATTTTACATGTTTTGAGCAAACCCTAATTATATTTCCAACACTTTATAATTTTGGATTATGTCCAACCTTCATAAAGCGGTTCTTACACATTTCAATCTAATAAAATATACCTTTACAAGTTGCTTGGGTTTTGGATTCTTTATATTTTCTAATTTTTGAATTAGGGTTACATATAAACCCGACTCATTTCTTATGCCTTTCTTTAAGGCTCTTACTTACTTGAACCATGCTGATTATGGAAAATATAGTAATATATTTATTTAGGGGTTTATATTATTTATTGTGTTACTTTTATAACATCATAGGTGTCTTATATTTGTATGTTATATTTTTATTGAAAAGGCATAGAGGGTTATCTTAATTTTATAAAGGGTTTATTTCAAGGTTGTTAACTAATTATTTATCATTTATTACATGTTAATTTATTATCACAAATAATATAAAATTAACTAATGGATTAAGATAGTTAGTGTGTTTTCATTTCTTATATGATGATACCCTAACACATGATAGTCTTGCTTGTACTTTTCCTAATGATGTTTCTTTTATTATTGAATGTATGATGGTTCACTATGAGATCAAATTTATTAAAACCTAAAGGAGTAGGAAAAAAATTCACTATCCCTAATCTTAATTATCAAGTTGGGGTAAACTAAAATACCTCAAAAAATTTCCCCTCCTTATAGGATTTAGATTAATAAGCCATATAATCTAGTGGAATAATTAATGAATACACAAGCTAAGATATATACTACATAATTACTTAAACAATCAAATTTTCCCAAATACATATTATGGGATGATTTGTATGATGCTAATTTACCATCCAACACTAATTTTTTTTACTTTTATTTTCTTTTGAATACATGCCAACATATTGAACACCTCATCTACTTTGATTCATATGATATGATACCTATAGATATTTGATCAAAACCTTAAATTGTAAATTCAATTCAAAATTAATCATTTGGGAATCAAGAGGATTGTCATAGAAAATTGTTTAATATTTAATGTATGTAATGAGGCCTTACTTAATTCATTATGAATTTACGTAAAGTCTCTATCCCAATCAATGTTGGTTATCAAGGGATTTAATAATAAATCATAAAGCCCTTTAATAATAATTTTACTAAACATAGTTTTCATGACAAAAACTCTAGCCATGTAATTTACAGTGATATGTAATGAAGTTATCTATAACTTATTTCCTGATATATCTTGGATTCATGTTAAGATCCTTTCCCCCTCTACATTACATAGATTATTGAAATTATTTCATGAGAGGTATATTTAAACTTTATTTTAAATGGTATTATTTTCTAATATTATAAACACATGGAAACTATGGAAGTCATTATTACTCATTCAAGCACACCTAAAAATAAGGTAATAACACACTGACATTATGTTCTTATAGATATAATACATACATATAATGTGGGTGATCCTCATGAGACTAATAATTATGTGAATATTTAAGATGATAATGAACACAATGATTACAAACTTGATAGCATAGATGCGAATTTATCCAATTTGAATTGTATGCCTAGTTGATATACTGATGGCATACATGCATTTTGATATTAATCAAATATATTTTACTATTAAGGATTATAAACAATTTTTCCCTAATTTTATGCTTAATGACACTCCACCTCTCATGGATAAGGTTAAATAACATATGATTAACATTTGTATTAATTCCAATCAACCAAAACAACACAGTGGTCCATCACCTAGTACATTAAAGCAATATGAAAAAGGTAATACTTCAAAAAAATAGATATAGTTTTTTTAGGTTAGGGTGAAATTAGCAATGAGTTATTGATCTAATAATCCCAATTACCTATGAGTTCAAACTAAACCTTGGATATAGTGTTGACACTAAGGATAAATATTTACAAGAAGATAAGGGGACTCGTGATACTTGAAAATAACATGATGATTCAAAATATAAAAATATTTGAATGTTAACTTTTAAAATTTTAATAAAAACACTACAATATGAGATTTATAACATTTTATCTTTAAAAATTTCATATATCAAATTGATTTATGAAGATGTTTCACCTAACATACTTACACTTGATAATTTAGTTAATAATGAAGCTCTTAAAGAATATGTGGGATACTAAGCTAATTTACCATATTTTAATCATAAGGAAAGATTACTTCATAAGCTTAGTCATCATAAATATTATTTTGTATGAGTCTACTCCTATTAAAGAGGATATCTAATTGGAGGTTACCAATTTATTTACTACTACACCATACTTCAAGGATCAATCTATGTTATTGAATGATGAGACAAAACATTCCAATTATAGTACTAAATAAGATTCTAAAAATGTATTTCTTAGTGAGTCACTAACACTAGAATAATATAAAAACAAAATAGAGATTTTGATAAATTCTCTATCATTATTTTCTCGGGATTATTATGACATGCCTAAAATTTATCTACATAATGACTTATAATATGGTAATCCATTCAAATACTTAACCAATAAAGAAAAATATTTTAAAGATGCATCATAAATTTTATTTATTAGTCAAAGATGAAATTTAATGTTATTAAATAGAGGGATTATTTGACACATTTATTATTCAACTTGGATGTCCAACATTATCTTAGTTTTAGAACTTCATGGGTTCATACACATCTACAATAACTTTAGATAATTGAATAAGGATTATCCCAGGGATAAATTCCCTCTACCTAGTATTAATATAAATATTCATTATAAAAATAGGATTGATATGCTATTCTTCATGGAATATTTTTTGGCTATAATAAAATAAAAATTAATTGTACTAAATAATGTAATACTAATTTTACAACCCCTTGGGCAAGTTTTATTATATGTTCATGAAAATATTGGTGAGACCTATAAAAGGGATATGAATCACATATGTCATGATTATTATGTACATATAAATAACACATTATAATTATGCACTCAACTTCCTAAGTTTAGGCCAAGGTAGATGATGCAATGGATGGGATATGGATTAGGTTGGTTGTTAGGTGGAATGTGTTTTCAGCCCCAAAATTCTAGGTCTAAAATCATTCATGAGGTTGAGTATTCTACAGAGAAGAGTGGGGGACAATGCATGGATAAATATATCCCCTTATTAATTTTAGGATTGATGTTGGTACAGTCTAAGGGCTAAGTAGTTTAACTTAATTTAATCAAAGGGTATGAGTTGTTACCATTATAGGCTCAATGTATATTTGATGAATGCTTGGAATTATAAGTAACTAATTAAACTTGATTATTGATTATTATTTAAGCCTAACTTTGCTAATTTATAAAATAAGGGAGAGTGTTTTCATCCCATAATAAACATAAAAAGGGGAGAGCATGGGGTAAACATATAATATTTTCAAAATTTATCAATTAATTATGCTTTCTCTCTTATAAGAACCCATCGAGTCCCAATATCTTTGAGTGCATGCCTTAAGGGGTGTACTGAGAAAGAGGTGGGCAAACCATTATTGCTTCACAAGATTGTTCTCCCTTTTCTACCACTTGATATCAACACAACAATCTCCTCAAAACATTCCCCTAAGCTTTAACTCCTATCTTTCATCTTCCTCTAGTCATTTTTGCCTTCATTAGCCCTTCCCTAGCCTAAAATCCTTTTTTATGGTTTACAATACATTATCATTCCAGTCAACCCTGTACTCTAATTAAAAAAACTCATTTAGGGTCTAGGTCCACCCTTGTCCAACTTAGAGTAAGACCTAATTTGTTTTTCAAATAAATATATAGAGTTGATTGGGTTGAGCCTATCAATTAAAATTTCAAAAAGGATTATGATAAGATTAATCTATATAAACACATTCATTTCATCATTTATTAGAAAGAAAAGAATAAGATATACATTATGAATATGCTAATCCACCATTCTACTTGAGGAACATAGCTTAGGGGTTCATACTTTCTTTAGAGATATGAATATTGTCTTATATAAAGGTCTTTTGGATGAATTGATAGTTGTGTAACCTAGAGCTGATTTATCCTTGTCATCCTTACATACCACAACAACCTCTTACAAATAACCTTAGCCAAGGGAGATATTGAGGCTCAATGGGTTCATATTCAAAGGTAAGTATTCCTAACTTTATTCCTCATTTGTAAGAGTAGATAAATATGCATTTGTACTTATCTCCCATGCATTAGGATTCCATATACATTAATGTGAGTATATGTCTTCTATGAATGTTTAATTTTAATGTTTATTACCCCCACTTTTTGCCACAAGATTTGGTGAGCACTAGATTAGAATTTAATTTGATTTTGTCATTTAAACTTAGTGAATATAAAAACATAGGACCTAATTAGGGTTATTACATAGTTTTTCTTGACTAGAGACTTTATAACCCTCTATAGTGATATTATTATGGTAAGAGATCCCTTGAATAGGTAAAGTGGATCCATCTTGGTTAAGACCCCAGATATCTAATGTATCAGCAATCAAAAGTGTAAGTAGGATTTATCTTCTTCAAGCTAAGATTGATTTATAGATCAATTAAATTTCCCCTTGCATACATTTTGGTTAACCTAATGTGAATCTAATCCTTGTAGGTCTTTTTTAATTCCATCATCTTTGTCTTCATTTATATTTTTATATATTTGTAGCATTGTATCAAACTAGTTGGTATAGTTCTAACTTTTTGTACTTAAATTTAACACACACTCACTTCAAAATGACTTTGTTGTATCTATGTAGGTATTTATTAGTTACAGGTTATTGGATCAAATAATTTGACATAGTATTCTTCTTCAGTTATAAATTATCATACATTATTGAATAGGTTGACTCTATCTACTATTTTATTCTACCAACATATGGGTCAACAAACATTGTCAAATAGGTTTAATTTGTTTGTTATTCTTATTTAGCACACAAGGTTTTATAGAACTTGGTCAAATTAGTTAACCCAATTTCCAAAATTTGAAAGAAGTAATTAAGCACTAAAACATAAAAAATTGTAAGCTAAATCATCTTGAAGCCCACCAAGGTTCCTTTCTCATCTCTTTATGTTATTTTAGTTTTTCCTTTAGTTTTATTTTTCATAATTTGGTAATATTCAAAACTGCAACCCTACAACTAATTAGGTCAACTTAATTGATATATTTATATAGTCTACCTTATATTTTAGAGACATAGTCAACCTATTTGAATTTATTATTAAATACCTTGCTTCTACATAATACTAACAACCTAGTCAATTCTATTATGTACTATTTGCATATAGTGTTTCCTAAACTGACTCTATAATATTATCAATCAAGGAATTAACATCTATTTGATAGTAATTAATTCACATTTCATTTTTAATTATTAAAATTATTAGAGTAACTCACATAATCTAATTAGGTGGTTTTCAAATTACCACTTTAGTTACACTATTTTATTCTATTTCACACACTACCAAACCACTTTACATTCAAAAATCATTAAACATTTTTCTTCTTAAGGCTTACCTACTTTGATTTCATCACCAAGTGGGAAGCCAAATTAGTTTTCTAGCCAAGTATAAATATGTGGTTAATGTCATATAATTGAAATGCACCAAAAACCCTTATCACTATGGGATTATCAAGTGAGGGGGTAGACCCCAATACCAAGCTTGTACCATTGACAATACAAATCCATTTTAACCCAAACATATTAAAACCAATCATAAATTGCTTTCTAGATTTCTATTTTAACCAACTTTCCTACTAGATTAAAACCAAATTTTCTAATAATATAATAAAACTTAGGGTGACTAGTTAGTTAGCACTTAATTTTTAGTTGATTGATTGCTCTTTGATCATAGTGTGTTGTATTACAGAACTTGCATTAGCTAGTGCTCATGTAACATTTGTGCTATGTATCCCAATATGATAAATCTCATTGATCCAATTATTTATGTGTTTATTTTAATTATTTCTTAAAAATTATATTTCAAAAAATTTACCTATTTCATGACACTATCATCTTGGTCAATACAGTCTCTTATAGACTATATTTCACCTTCCTACCAATAGTACATAGTTGACCTTCATGATTATGTCTTCTTATCCCCTTGTTTAGTTCTCTTTTAAATAATAAATAGTTAACCTATATGACTTTGTATATTTATCATCTTTTTTATCCGTATTGTCTTCCATACATAGTTGACCTAAATGACTATTTTTATTTTTTTATTCTTTTCCCTGGGCTATAAAACATAGTAGACTAATTTGATTATGTATCTTATTTTAGAATTTTATCTTTGCATCATCATCATCAACCTTTTTAACCTTTCTCTTTCATCATGAAATTATTATTTGAGGACAACATAGATTTAAACATAATAGATATGATGAACATTACCAATCCTAATAGGTTTCCCCATCAACAACATATGGTTCCACTTTAGATGAAAGTAATGTGTGTGTGGCCACTCACACTACAAATTATGGGATTCTTCCTCATGCCTATTCAATTTTTAACCCTATTTTATCCTTAGAATATCACCTCGAATTACAGTATACTCTAAAATTGATTTTCTTCATTAATGAATTTACTCAACATTAAGGAAAAGACCCTTCCACTATTTACAGCCTTATGATAAGTGGTCAAGAAGAAGAACCCCATTCAACTTCCCCCACATTCTCAAACATATTTGGAGGTGATAGATTTTTTGATTCTCAACCTCTTCCTTTTATTTTGGTTCCTTCTCATATTATGACCTCTTCTTCCTTGATTTACTCTACCTCCATGCCAAGCATTTATACTAACATGGTAGGTTCCACATCTAGTGGGCCTTTTTCAAGACCCACCCTTCTCAATCAATATACTAGTGCATTATTTAATACCAATGGTAATCCTTCCACTAGTTCTTATTTTTATTTTAATCCTTCTACTAGTGCATATTTAAAAAGACATACTAATCATGCCACTAGTGCCTCCTTTTATACAAACCCTCTCAAGCCAATAGTGTCATGCATGCTAATACTCACAGTGGTGTCCAAGCCACTAATACCAATGCTAATACTTCACATACCATGCAAACTAATAAAAAACCACTCAAACCAATAAAAGTTTGTTGTATACTCATAAATAAATGAATGCTTTATAAGCTAATAATGCCAACCAAATGATCCAAATGTAGAATCACCTTATTCCCCAACCACCTATTGTTAACAAAAAAATTAAATAGATTAAAAATTAACCTCTCACACCTCAAATTGATAAAATAAATATAGGATATATTACCCATACCATTAATTAAAATGGGTTAATTGATCCTACCTTACATTTAAAAAGTTTAGCAATATATACAAAGACTGGGTCAAGTTAAACACCTTTGCTGCTACCAAACTATTAGTAAATAACTTTTCTAAAGTTGATTTATACTGGTATAACCAACTTAAATGCCATTATATAACTAGTTCAAAAGATATAGTTAATGCTCTAGGACATTAATTTCAAATTAGTGACCAACCTAAGAATACCTTGTCTCATTTTATAAATTACAAGAAATTTGAGAATAAAATTACATAATATTTCATTAAATGATGGAATACATTATCTACTAAGTGTGAGCACAACATGGAATATGATAACCAATTTCATTTATTCACCAAATCTTTCTATCCTAAGTTGCAATATCAGTTTAAGACTCTCTCTCTCTCTCTACATGAAATTTGGAAGAGGCCCTCGACCAGGCCAAATGCCAATATTTTCTCATACATTAGTTTGATCCATCCCAACCTTATATGGGCACTCACATGCTCTTAAAAAATAAAAATATTTATGCCACCAATGATGGTGTCACTAATTTTTATGATACCATTCAAAATATTCAAGTTATTACTCCTGACCCTACTCCAAAGTAAGATTCCATTTTAAACACACCCCTAACCCTTAATTTTCTCAAATAAACAACATCAATGTTTATAAGAAATTATCCTTAGTGAAACTCCAAAAGTATATAAAAAGGCCTCTTCCATGAGATATTGATCCCACTCATCCCATGAAATCATGGTATGATCCAAATAAATTCTATTTATTTCATGCTAGTTGGGGTCACTTTCATGAAAATTATATGTAATTGCATAACATAGCTATAGTTTTCCTCCTTGGTTATAATTTTGATCATGAATCCCTCATTATTAAACATCAACAAGACTATGACATTGCCTTCAAAATTCATGAAATAAAAAATAAAAAAAATATTTAAACCAGGCTAATGATCATCTTTCCATTTACAAATATCTTCTTCCAAACCATCAAGATAATAATGACAAGCCTACCCCTTCCACAAATAATGTTGAAAGTATTATAGACCAAACTCCCAAAGAGAATATGGTAAATATGAATAATATGAAAAGGGTATTTGCTTTCATCAATTCTCATCCTTTTCACCAACCATACCACATTTTTTATGTTATCTAGGATTCTTTCCCAACCCACCTAACGAAATCAGGGCAAGAACAAATCATATCTTTCAATGAAAAAATTGCAACATATATATTAGATAACACCTCTGATACTATTTACCAAATTTTCCCAACCTCTTTACCCATTGAAAACATCATTTAAAATTTTAATACCACTTCTTCAAATCAATCCCAAGACAAATCTTAATTAACCACCCCATCTTCTCAAAATAGTCAACCAATTTATCCCAAAATTAAACCAACCATGTCCTATCAACATGAATTTACATGCACCTCAAATCCTCCTTATTAGGAGATTCTTCAACATTATGCACCTCTATCCAATATTCCACTCATGGGTTATGATTAATGGGATCCTATTATAGAGATTACCAATCTCCCATCTCAATTTACCTTTCCTAAACTCATGCAAACTTCTCTATGTCATCACAATTGACTTTTGAAACTCTTATTTTAAATGAACATCCCTTGTCTTCTCCTAGCAGGATGTAAAACTACTTTATTTGGGTCATAAGATATCATCTTGAAACAATACAAAGAGATGTTTATACACATTGATGAAACAACAGACACTTCTCTCTCTCTCAAATTTCCTATTACTTTTATGATCCAAAATGATACTCTACTTCATTTAGATGATCCTACCCTTTTAAAAAACATTCAAATCTATGACATCCAAGTCAAGCATTCTCTAATCGATGGGGGTTCAAGTACTTGTGTTGCCTCTCTCAACTTCATTAAAACCCATGGATACTCTGAGTGTAATCTTATGTATACAAATAACACATGTCAAGGTTATGATCATTGGTAAATGTCTCATTTAATATGTATGTGGATCCTTATTACCATTCCACATATCACCATTTGATTGAAGGTTATGATATAAAATTTTCCTCTTTCTTAAAATATATTTTTGGTGGGCCATGGACTCAATGCATAACTGTTATCACCTCTTTTATCTATCAATGTGTCAAATTTACTCACAATGGTGTTATATATAGGAATCAAGGAAACACTAACGCTTAGAATTTTAAATAATTCTAAGATCATGGTTTATTCAAAATTCTAACCCTTGAACCCTTGCCAAGTGTTACATTTCAAGAATCTCAACATTTTAATTTCCTTTTTAACTCTATGTGAGGGTATCATGGTCACCCCAAAAACATCATGAGTACACCACCTAACCTCTTAGATTTTGATAATGATTATCCAGATGAAATCAACCTCAAGATAAAAACATTATATCTCTTTCCTCTTCTCATTTCCCATATTCCACCATATTTGAAGTCATGTTCCCATCAACCACCTAGTGACAACATACCTATAGTCTTAACTAAGATCAAAATTATACTAATAATGAAACTTATGATGATAAATTCATAGCTACTTGTGATATTGATCTTCATACACCTGAATGTGATGATGGTTATTCTTTAGATGACCCATTTCTAGGAGGTCTTGTTTAGTCTAGAGATGTTGAGATCCTTTGTTATCATTAGTATTTGTTTTACTCTTTCCATTTATCTTATTGTATTTCATCTTATATAATTCCTAATTTTATAATTATCTCTCTTGTTCATATTCTAGATATGGTGTATTCACATGGAACACCATTAGTTTGCAAAGAGCCTCTTATGAGCATGCTTATGGATCATGCTATTATTGGTCCCTACCACTTCACTAAATACTGAGATCCCTTTAGCATGCTTCCCCCTAAGATGCTTGGAACTAGCATTAAGCCCTATGTGAATCCTACTTATCCCTCAATTAAGCCTAGTCTAGATCTCATTCCCTCTATACCTTTAGGTATGTCTCCTCCTACTTATGATTTTGTTTTTCCTTCAAACTAGCCTCACCTAGTCTCTCCACCATTCTTGCCTCCATTTGGTGATGTCCTACTTCCTTTATCATAGTTTTCTCCTTTGCCTACCCAATGGGCCAATCAATTATATTATGACATTTATTAAATTTCCTATCATTTGATTAGAGATTATAAACTATACAGGCCTTCCCCAACTTTTAATTATACTCCTTATATTAGTACACCCATAAAGTATACTAATAAGCATATCTTTTACTTCTACATCATGGATAATAATTCATCCACCCATTTTCAAAAGCTTTGACAATACATCAGCACATTATGTCCTACTCTCCCTCAGCCTACAAACAAGGATATACTTCCTCACAAGTTATTACCTAATTATAATCTTAAATATGGAGAGGTATATTGTATATGGCACTAGTGTAGTACCCATCATAGTGATCATTACCACATCCTCTAGTAGAATATTTAGGATCACCTTATGACCATTCTTGTGCTTTTTATTCATCTTCCCAAAGGTCATCTATATAAGAAGGCTCCCCCTTATTCTTTCATGGTCACTTAATCTATGACCCCTTCTTCTCTCATTATTCCTCTACCTATGGTCCCTTCTCAACCTATGGTACTTACACATATAGACTCTTCTCCACCCATCATGCCTACACCCATGGATCCTCCTTCACCTGTGGTCCCTTATCCACCGATGGTTCCTTCCTATCCCATAAATTCTATTCCTATTCCTTCTCCTAAAGATATTATGTGTGATGGATCTTATGAGCATGATATTCAGTCATGCCTACATTTTATATTAAATATATTTGATGAGAGGTATTTTCTTAGCTTTTATTGAAGGTCGATGAGACCCTCACTATAAATAGGGTCCATCTTCATCGATATCTATTAGATGTTATGGATAATGTTTGTGGATATATTTACCATTACTTATGAACATAACATGGTGTTTCTTCACTTTATTCTTCATTTTTGGGTTGGAAATGTGCTCCATTTTTATATTTATCTAATTTATATATCATTTGACTCTATGCCAATTTCTTGATTCATTTATCTATCTTACATGGTTTTTTATATTTTGCATTATGTGTTCTCTATGGTGTCATTTTCTTTCCTTATGATATATTATGGATTCTTTTCATGACTACATGCTTCTCTTTATGAGTTCATTTATTTACATGTATGTCTTGTTATTTTCTCATGATTCTTTGCTACTTTATCTCCATAACATAGATAATCATTATTGTGACTCAATTATACACACCTTTTTACCCTCAGTAATAATTATTTACCATGTGATCAGTTAGCAAACATAGTCATCTCATTGTCATAATCCTATCTTACTATTCCACTTTAGATCTCCCTTTATTCCTCTTATATTTCATTTTTTAAACAAGTATACACATGGTTAAAACTTGAGATAACATACTAGTTCATAAGTAAGCCTAAATGTTTTTGTCAATCATGTCTTTGGATACTTAGCTTCCTTTAGCCAATGTCTAAAATTCATATGTGTGCATCACTTTGTCTCTTATGTTGGTTATTACAAGTTTGTATGAAGGAAGAATTTTAAAATCCATGAAAATATAAAAATCCAAATCATTTTAACAAAATGCAATGATACAAAAGGCAACATTCAAATTTTCAAAAGCTAAATCACACTAAAAGACATGATTCAAAGAACATATCCTTTTTATAATCAAAGATAGAACTCTATATATGACCTCATGATAGATTTTAGGTCCATTGGGGTGTAATAGGATAGTATAATGAGATAGGAGAACTGAAATAACTCTTAATGCTACCTAATATCTCACACAAGTACCCAATCTTCATAGTAGATTGATGGCTCTATAAGAGGTCTTGAAGAATAGGGAACACGTTGTGAGAATGTAGGTCCATTGTAATTTTCTTATCCAAACAACCAACACAAATCTATTTTATTATCTCACTTATTTTCATATACAACTTTATGCTTATTAAGAATGAGTATTTTTTGTATATTGATGGTCACTAGCCTCTTAATGTCTTTTCTATGTCCTTAGTGTGTGTCATGTTTCCTAAATTTTTCTTATAGATGCCTAAAATATACTTTTTACATCACCTATTTCATTTAAAATAATCCTAATATTTACCCTTGATAAAATATTTTTTTAGATGATCACTCCCCCTAGGGATTCCATTTGTGAGTTACATTGTAAGACCATGGATAGGACCAAGCCTTCCTCATAAATTACTAGATTTCTAACATTTATTTTTAACAATATTTCTTAGTTATTTATACTTTATTGGTGTTCCCTTTGTGAGTTTCAGTATAATACCATGGATAGGACTAGTCCTTCCTCACAAAATTTTCTAATACCCAAGTCACAATGAAATTACGTGTCAAAGTTGAGGTAAGTAGTGATTGATTATGAGTTAAATGTCAATGAAATGCTTCCCATATTGATATAGTATGTTTTATTATTACTTAATTAATATTTCCCTTTTATCTTCTTGTTTTCTAAGTGCTTGTAAGATTACAAACTTTTTCTTAAAATTTTCATATTTCCCAGCTTGCATTAGTGTGATCAATTTAAGTTCATTTTTCTAATTTTGTTCCTTTTTTATACTTCCCAACATGATTTAGTATGATTAATTGACTTAATTTTTTTATTTTTATACATGTTGCCTTTCATGTGTCTTCCATTTACTATAATATTTTCATACTTCCCAATGTGATATAGTGTGATTTTACTTATTTTAACTTGGTACAAATATTTTACATGGTTTAAAAATATTTTTTCCCTTTTTACCATCTTTGGTTTATTATATTTAGTTATCTTTTGTTATTACACATTTCCCATCATGATATAGTGTGTAGTCCATTTATTTTATATTAATTATACTTTTTAAAGTCATTTTTGCCTTTTTATTTTTAACCATGCATGTGTATCGATAATGCTAGAGAAGAAACCACTCAACATATATTTCCCATAGCATATACAAAAAATATAAATATGTGTGATAAAAACAAATATATCCATGCAACAACGTCCACAACCAAATATAATTCATGAGATAAAATCCAAACTATTAATATATATATATATATATATATATATATATATATATATATATATAACTATATATATATATATATAACATGTGTTTTATATAAAGTATAAAATAAAAAATAGCTCTAGCTCTAAGGCTGGCCTCCATCCTACCTATCATGTAGCCTAGACATACTAACCATAGATGCCTGAGACTGTCCCCTCTAAACAGTATGTTGTAATGAAGTAGTTTGAGATCTCAAACCTACTACCTATTTCTATAAATTATCCCTTAGGCATATACCTATCTAAGTTATGTCATGGTATCCATGTGTACTACTCTCTCTTGAGCATAGTCCTACCAAGCTTATGCCTCTCTTTTTCCCACCCCTAGTAGTGGTTTTAATCCATCAACACATGTTTGTAACTACCTCAAAACCTCACCCACCAGTCTAAACTAGCCTTATTGGGCTAGGGTAGATGATACCAAATTATCATCCATCATGGTGGGGTTATACAAAGCCAACACCTTATCCAAAATGTTATGGTGCATAGACATAAATAGAGATCCCCATATGATATCCTATATTTTATGATCTACAAAACCAAAACTAGATGGAAATTATGTTGTGTGGGTGTGGGTGTGTGTGTGTGTGTGTGTGTGTGTGTGTGTGTGTGTGTGTGTGTGTGTGTGTGTGTGTGTGTGTGTGTCTGTGTGTGTGTGTGTGTGTGTGTGTGTGTGTGTGTGTGTGTGTGTGTGTGTGTGTGTGTGTGTGTGTGTGTGTGTGTGTGTGTGTGTGTCTACTATAATCACATGTAACTACTATTGTATATCAAATATTAAATCAAAAATATAAAATTTATCACTAGTGTTGGTATCACCAGCCACTATCTCCCCATATACTCTACCACTGACCATAATTTCTCCATTTATTCATCCCTTGAATGCCTCCTCCATGGATCACCTATGCACTAGTGTAAATATTACATTCACCACTCACTTATGTTACAACCCTCTACTAAGAGGTGTCTCTATATACCAACTATGTCTAAGAGTAACTACTAGGTTATCCTTCACTATCATCCTCACTTATACCTACTCTCACTAGTGGTGCCTCCATCTATAGTGTGACCAATGTGGTCTCTACTAAAACAATGCCTAATGTACTATTTGATGTGATGTGTACTATGTACCCACATCCACATCCATATTATCTCCTCTTGTTAACACCTACTACTATGCTCAACCAATCCATGGTCTAACACATCATGGCCTAATCACAGGTATCTCCATTGGTAATCATCCTCTTCCTCTCCCTTTTAGTTTTATAACATCTTGTGCCCAATAATTAGTCATTACTAGAGGGGTAAATAGGTGTGGGAGTTTAAACTACCCTAAAAATCATGGCATCAGATGTATTTTTACCCATGAGGTTTAGTCGCCCATGATCTTCACCTATTCCAACCTTGTTGTAATGGTTAACCAACTAGGCCATACAATATCAATGTGTGTAGGGATGCCACACAATCTCCCCTCAACTAATAGTATGTATCATTAGCACATAGGGAATGTACTAATTTACATGGTCTTGTATCTATCTCATCACATGAGGTAACCTATCATAAACCACATGGGGCAAACAAAATGTCAGATACATAGGAAACATCTCATTTATCTAGGCACTTAATAAAATAGTAAGCCCCATGGTCTTATTCTCTCTAGAAAAAATCCCATACATATCATACATGAGCTAGACCATAATAATAGATCCAAAATCATATAGTTATCCATGATCCAAAATAGACTAACACAAGGCTATCACATATAGTGGTACCTTATCATCTGAATTGTGACACGATACCAATGCTATCAAAATTCTAATCATATCCTTCTAGATGTTTGGAATATATTGATGCCTCTAAGTGTATAATAAGGTGTTATTAGTGTTTACATAACACTTCTCAATTCATAACTCAAAGAGTTTAGATCATGAGTAGAAAGTTGTGTTAATCAGATTACCTATGATGAAAATAGTGGTAGAGAAAGCAAACTATTCCATAATATTTATAAAATTTGGTGGCTGGTATCCACCTTGGTCCTCTCAACAATCTTTGAAAAATATGTATTAATCTATGCTACTGTCAGTGAATTATGATCAAATTCTAACCTAAGACTATTCTAAAATGAATATTTATGATGGTATTAAGCTACAATGATCTGGTTAAAAAGAAAAAAAAGGGAAAGGTAGAAAGAAATTATGTGGCTAATCTCTACCTCAAACATCATGACAAAGTTTAAATTCTAACTAAACATACATTCAACTAATGTATAGTATGAAATAATATATGGTCAAATCTTACCACACACTAGGAAAGTATCTAAGAATAGTATAATAAATACAAATAAGAACCAAATTTACTTTAAATATTTACTACAATATTCAAATAACATATGCACATTCTTATGTAGAGCAAATAAAATGAAGTAAACCTAAGGACATTCAACTAATCTAGATTTTTCACAAATTATCAACTCTATATTAAAGAAGCACATACTCATTTCTTAAAAACCATTCAAATTTTAGATCTAGAGAAAACAATTGGGAGAGAAGCTAAATAACAATTCACACAAATAATATGAGATAATCTTCTCAAAATTCTTTGCTTGTATTAATTGCTTCAAAGTTTACACTAGTTTTTTTTGTAGCTCAAAAAACTCTCTCTATTTACAAGTGACAATGCTCCTTTTATAGATTTCAAGGAAGCATGTTGATTATTTGTATAAACTTAAAAGTGTATAAAATGTAAATGACAACTATCCTTTCTACAAAGTTTATAAAATACACTAGACTTTCTAAAATAGACTAACCTTTAGGCAATGTGCTAACAAAATGCACATGCCATTAAAAAAAATATTCCATCTTTAAAATTTACAATGTCCCCACAAAAAATAATATTCTTAACTATTTGGTGGACTTGTGCTTATGAAGTTTCTTCATCTTGATAAAGTAACCTCATCACCTTTTGATGTTGTTCATCAACTAACTTCATATTGAAAACTAGCTCAAAGAGGAGCTCATCCTCTTAATCTACCAAATTATCCAGGTTCCTATCATTTCTCTCTAAATCCTCCTTAATGTTATTTTCCTTGGATGTATTATTCTATGAAGTTAGGATCATATATATGATCTTGTTGTTGTCACCTCTAGACCTACCTTGGCTCTTGTTTCTCACCTCTTACATGACCAATGTGGTCTTGTGTTTGAAATCATCATTTGCTATGATGCCCATGAAGCTGAGCTTTGAAGGATTTGTAATCATGGCCCCCATTAGTTCTAAAATTATCTCTATTATTTTTTTTACATCCTTGATGATTTTATCCAAGGATTTGGACCATGCACTCAAACTACTAATTTTATCCAAAATCAACCCCAAGATGGTGTTGAGATGAGTAATGTTGATAGTCTTGAAACTAGAGATTTTATTCCCTATCAAGATGCCAATAAACTCCTTCATCTTATCCTTTAAAATATACCATTAGGTTATTAATCCCTTGGCTATTGCATCCTATTGTTTTAGTGCACTTTATCTTAGCTTTATTGACTTCATGGAATTAAACATGTCATGAAATGATCTCTTAAATGTTTCAATCATGGAATCAACAAATGATAAAATTGCCTATTTCTCCAAATCCTCATTCTACTTTTGAAGGTTCTTTATTAATTATTATAGGTCCTTGATGCTAGTTTGTAATTAGGTTAATTGAGCTTCAGCTAACCCAAATGGGTTCTTCACCTAGTCTTTGGCCTTCAATTAGAGTCAAGACAACAAAATGCTCCACCTTATAAAAAGTAAATTTCTCTCCACCCACCATATATTTATTTATTATCAATCTTTCCAATCCATTAGTGGTTGGGTCAAATTATACACTTACTAAAGAGTGTGTCATTTTTGGAGGCTCTAGGACTTCCATTTGGGTTCTACCTAAAGTCCCAGGAGTGGCCAAATGTCTTTCCTTTTCTTCCTTTTTTAGGGCCACTATCCAAGGCTTAATATCCTCATGAACTATGATGTTGATAGCTTTTGTGATGGACCATTAATGGTGTAGATTGGGATATTATGCATCCTTCCATGTACAAACCATTCAAGAATAGTTGGACCATAAATTAGATTCTCTAACTTAACCTCACTCAAAGGGTGCGTAAATTTTATCTTAGGATTCTTGGTTCCTACAATAACTAAGGCTAGCTTAGTCTATTTTGATGGGGAATAACTAGAACTAAGTCCAAAACTATCTCTTTCCCCTTTCTTTTACTATTTAATCAACTTGGGGTTAAGGTTCTTCTTATTTAATTTAAGGATCCTCTTATTTTACCTCTTTCTCATCTGATACATAAGCACTAACTAGTTTTTCCAAGGCATCTTTCATTATTTCCCTTAGATTCAATGAAATCATGTTAATGTATTCAATTAGAGACTCTAGATTTTTTGATTGGGTAGAAGATGATTCCCCCTCACTAGGTCTCTCTTCATACTTTTATTTTCCTACACCTTATGAAATTTGTGCCTCTAGTTTTTCTAGAGGAGGACTAGAAGATGGTCTTGTCAACAAATGATATTGAAAAGGATTAATCTAACATATTTCACTAGTTGGCTTCTCATCTCTCTTCAATCTATCCTTGAGCTTGATATTGTATTTCTTTAATATTTATATGACCTCTAAAAATGAATATGCCTAGATGTTCATTGTGTCATGGACAATAAATTGATGTTCATATTTCATGCTAATATGCATGGCTTTCAAATGCATCATGACATTATCCTAGGGATCCCACTACCTTAAATCATCAAGCTATAAATTGAATGAGCCCCTGTGCCTAGAGATGGTGTCTACACTATCCCAATTTTGTAACATAGTTCTACTAATAGTCAAAGGAAATGGATGTAATAGCCCTTTCCTTTTCTATTTACATACTCCATCAATACCATGGAATAATTGGTAAGCAATCTCTTTTTTATCCATCTTGGTTGGTACACATATTATCAATCTAAGGGGATGACATAAGGTTCCTTCTATTTTAATTACAGTCTAATTAGGATATAATCAAAGGTCCCCAATAAGTTCCACATAATTCTTTATTAAGGGACTCACCCTCATAGATATACTTATAATATCCTTAGACAAGGTTGGATATACAAAATCATAAATGAATTGTATGTGATCCCTATAATTGAATATATCTAGTTTAGAATAGTAAGGGGAGATTGTTTGCCTGCCATCAAGTGACCAATTTTTGATGTTGGGGATTATGGTGGTGGCCAATAGGGCATACAAAAGATAATACATCATAAAGAAGTGATTTTTAGTTCTCTTCTTTATGGAAAAATATTTTTGCTTTAGGAAAATGTTGATCATTTATCCAATAGGAGGGGTAAGTCCTTTTTCAACCATGAAGTATATATAAGGGACCCAAATCTTATTGTCATAAGTGGTGGAAGCAGCCCTAGATAATATGTTTAGAAAAGTCATAATCATTCTAATTCATAACCTAAATTGGGTGATAGGTATTCTTCCAGTGGGGTCAAAAACTACATGGGTTCCTAAATATAGCCATGGGGTGAGGGTAGTTTTAGGTCAATTTGGATATACCATTACTTAATTATGGGAAAGTCCACATGAGGAATGGGAAGTTTGTAGTAAATTTCAAATGCAATAAGGGAAATATAAGAAACCCTTTTAAAACTATGTTAATAGATTATCATATCTTGGTCAAGTCTATAATCCTTAAAAATAGGAGTAATAACATTGATATAATGAAGTACCTTAGGTTTTGCTTCCATGTGGTAGAGATTGCTCATTTGAATAGAGACTATGTCATAGTATCTTTGGTAGATTTTGGCATTATTTTCATCCTCCTTGGTGATTTATTGTAATTCCTTAATAGACCAATTATTATCCTTGGTATTTAATGCTACTAAATCAAGTGCAGTGTCTTTAAATACTCTTATATCCATGTCTAAAGTTAAGTACAATGTTATGTCTTCTCTATTTTGTTGTATTTATGTTTCCATGGATTTGAGTCTACAAGTTGTTCACAAGTGGTTTGTAATCAACCTCAAGGCTAATTTTCACTTGTTTAAATGGTAATTAGACTTTTTTTAGCTCAGTTGTGATCAAATTAGGGATTTTGTAGATGTTAGGGCTTTTTGTAGGTCTCTTAGAGATTTAATGGTGATAGTTTTTACACTTAGGTGAACTTGGTGTTGGGATTTTATTTTGACTTTTAACTTTATACCTTTGCCTTCATAGAGCCCACAAAATCTTAGGTTTTGTCTTTTCTTGCTTAAGTGGTATCGATGTGGTGCCTAATTGGCACTTTCATGACACTTTATTCATAAATTCTTTGAAACTTGATCATTTCCTTTTAAATTTGTCTTTGATCTCATTCCATCAGATCAATCTATATGGATACTTGATCTTGACCCTACTAGTTACACACCTTTGGTTGTCCTTTACATAGCACCTCATGGTCATGGCACTTGGAAATCTTGTAGGCTTTGTGAGCTTTACATCCTTTTAAGTCTCCCATAGGCCTTCCATTGAATATTCCATAGTGGTCTCACTTTATTCAATCATGCTAGTCTAATTACATATGATCCATAAATCTTGAAAAGGTGCATGAACTTTAAGTTAGCACAGGACCAAGTAAAGGACTTAGGTCAAATAGTTTAGTCTAAGGTTTTGTTTCATGTTAAAAAACATGAAATAAAAATTGGGCCAAAGTATTTAGCCTAAGTTTAGATCATAGCAAAAGGGGACCTGATATAAAAAGAGTACTTAACTTAAGGTTTTTGACCTAAGGTTTTTATTGTATTGATAAATACAAGGAAAATATTGGGACAAATACTTTAATCTAGGATTCATACCATAGGGCCTCACATTTTGTCAATCCTTACCAATAAGCTGATAAAACCTTTCACAAGACCATGGGGGGTACATATATAGACTAAGCATAAAGGTTTAAACTAAGGTCTGGTCTAATGTTAAAAAACATGATTAAACCTTATGATAATATTCAAGCTAATAATGTGGTATTTATAATTTTTCCCCATGTACATTTAAATTTTAAGTCAAAACATAGCTTCTAATTAATTTTAAACTAGTCTTAACATTGAAGAATAAAACTTCCAAGCATGATTAAGGCAATAATATGTTCATTTATCTATGTGGGATTGGTCCATGAGTTTGAGTTTTGTTGGTATCTTAGATGTTAATGATAGCCTCATAGACATTAATGACATTCATGTGAACATCAAAATTAAGCTCTATAAATTTATCACTAGGGTTTAAATTTTATGGCCTCACGATCATTAATGATGGCCTCATAGACATCAAATGATGAGTGTGATAATGTCAAATTAAGTCCCATGGAACAAAGTAAGCCCTATTAAAATTTTAACCCATTACACATCATTCGATTGGATTAATCTGAGTAAGCGTAAACCTTTGATCCTAATTTGAGTAGTTGGCTATGATTAGTTCTTGTAGGATAAAGTTTTGGACTCATCAGGTTTATGTCATGTCATTTGATTATTTACACCTAAATGCATGTGGGTCATAGATCTTCTAGAGAAACATGCAACTTCAGTTAGGGATCAGTGTAAATAAGACTTAGGATAAAGTCTTATGATTAAGGTCTCATTCATTTTAGTAAATGTGAACAGGGCCTTAGCACTAAGACATTAGTCTAAGCTTTATGTAATAAAGTCAAACTGGGGTAGGAATTTAATAGAAAGGACCCTGTAGTATTAAGGTTCAACCACACTAAAATAAAACAGCACAACGGATCTCAAGACATAAGGGGGACCAAGTTCATTTATTTTAGGCTAAGGCTTGATTGTGTTGAAAAACATGACTAGACATTAGTATAAAAATTAGGCTTAATTTTATGGCATATAAAATGTTCTTATGTAAAATGTTTCCACTAATTTTTGAATTTGGGTCTAAAAGAACTTTATGCTAGTGTTTTTAAATAAGGGTTTCTGGAATCTTCATCATGGATTCAAGATAAATTCAATAAACCAAGGGCTAATAAAAGGTCAAATTGATATAGAATTATGAAACCCATTTATGATCCCATCAAGGAGAGCTCCATTAAACCTATGATATAAAACATAGAGATCCACTGCTAGCAATATTAGGCAAATATAAAGTAGAACCATAAATCAAGAAAACCAACCAGACCAAGGAGTGGATGATCTTCAAATGCAAATAATGTGAAAAATATGTTAATGATGCTTTGGTTAAGTGAATTTCAAATTCAAAATACAAATTACATAATTTAACACATGGGTCCCCAATTTTTAGAAATAGGGGTTATATTGACCTCAAAAATTGGTGACTTGTAGAGGAAACATAAAAATATGTTAGAATTCAAAGAATCTAGTTTAGATAAATAAATAGATTACTTATTCTACTTGATCAATGTCATCATCAAGATTAGTTCATAGTTAAAACAAAAATTGCATATTCAAAATTAGGACCAAACATCAAAACCTAGCCATGTTATGTGTGTGCTTTGATTTCACTTATTGTTTGCCATAGGATTCAGGAGATAACTTCCAAGTTTCACATCTTTAATCATTAACACTAACTTATATCATGCTTGGATATTTTATAAAAAACATACTTTAGCTTAGGGGAGTCTTGGGCTTTTATTTGCTACCAGCCAGGTGTCCATAGCCTTAATAGAGATGCCTTTGGATCTACTCATGGCCTTTTTCCACTACCAGCCTAGTGTCTATATCCTTGATGGAGATTACCAAAATCACATTCATTTGGAAAGATTTTATTTTGTAATAAGCTCTTATTTTTTTATTTTTTAGACCATTTAGGCTTTCTAACAAAGGTTGGGAATCAAGTTAGCTAGGTTTAGGGATTTGGTCAAGTGTTTTATCCTTAAATAATCACCTATGGTTGTAACCTTTGTCCCAGATAAGGATGTTTCTTAATTGCAAGCATGATTGTGCCTTAATATTTAAAGATTTCATCCCACATATGTAATTCTTCTTGAAACCAACTTTAGATCAAAATAATGTTTATGTTTTTATAGAAAAATTGACCTATCTACTAGTCTTTACTAGTTTATTTAAGCTATAACATAAGATTGTACTCCCAATCCATGATCAACATTCACTGAAGATACATACCTTCATTTCTAAACTCATGGATTTTTTGAGCTTCTAAATAAACTCTAAGCTGAGGGCTACCCAAAAGGGCTTATTAACAATAAGGAACCAAGAAAAACAAGCAAACACATAATAGAAAGCAAACAAGTAGAAAGAAAATATTAAGAAAATAAATAAGTAAAAACATATATACAAACAAGGGATAATAATGAAAGAGTAGAAGTAAACTAAACTAACCTACCTATATAAACTCTAACTAGTCTTACATATTTACTCCATGAAGACTCCAAGAGGAGAAGAAAAAAAAGTAGTGTTTGAGGTACTACCCATTAGTGGGCAATGTGAATTTTTCTCCTTATAGGTCTTTCAATTTAAAGGTGTTGTTCTTGAGTGTGTTAGCAATCTGATAGGGACCTATCTAGAGAGGTGTGAACTTCCCATGTTTTCCCTTAGGTTTAGATGCATTGTCCCAAAGAAGAAATAAGTTTCCTTTTCTGAACACCTTTACTTTTGATCTCTTATCAAACCACCTCTTTATCATGGTTTGGTGTCTACTAAAATTATCAAAAGCCTCTTTTCTAGCATAATCCATTTGGATAATGTCCAATAGTCTTTAATTTACAAGTTCTTGATCTTCTTTTATATATTACTACATGAATTTGTATGTAGGTAACTTGAGGGTGATAGGTGATATGGGATCTTGGACATTAAACAATAAGAATGGTGATTACTTTAGGGCTATTAGGACCAACATACCCCCATTCATTTAAAAATTGGGACCCTTAAGAAGTCTTTGTATCCAAGTTTTGAAGTATCTAAACATCAAAGTCTTTAATAGAATTTGAATATCATTTACTCTATTAAGGGACATGCTTATGTGATTTAATCCTCTTGTTTTAGACTAACCCTAATAATAAGGTTATGTAAGTCATTTTATAGGTTCCACGGAGGATTTAAGGTTCTATGTTTAGAACCCTAGGTGACCCTTAATTCAAATTCAAATGTTGGAGGGAACGAAGTTGGTGGGAACCAAGTAAAGAGAAGATATAAACAAGGGGTTTACATGGGTTCAAATTATGTTTTCATAACATAACTCAAACACTTATTTATTTCTTTCCCCTTTTTTTCCCTTATGTTCCTCGAGTCTAATTTAACATGGTTCTATTAGGTCCCTTTTTTACATTACCTAAGTTAGCCTAGGTCATTAATACTAAGGCCCCAATAATCATCTTGACCTTAGCCTTAATACCTTATGCTAAGTGCTTTTATTTATGTCCTTGGGTATAATAATTATCTCCCTTGCTCTTTGAAAGATCTTATGATCAACACTTGCTTATTGGATTTGATCTAATGGAACATCCTAGCTAAAAGGCTTTGGCTTAAAAAACATGCACCATGATATATCAATGAAAATCACTCACTTACTATATTTGATCCAATGGAATGATGCATAGGAGGAAATTTTAAAAAGAGCATAAGGCCTCGAGGGTCAGACACATGGCAACTTAATGATTGAAAGGAATAAATAAGGGGGCCCACCTAATAAATATGTCCAATTAAATGACTTGAACCCACAAAGATCAATGATAATATCTCATTCATTGGATTTGATCTAATGGAATGAAAGTCTCAATGAATTTTTAAAACTCTACAAGCTTGACATGTGGCCAGTGCTTGATCAAGGTGACAACTAATGAAATATATACAACACAGGAAGGTCTTTGAGAATACCACATGTCATGACCATAAACCTAGAGATTAATGGACCAATAAAAGCGTGAGGACTCAGAATTGGATTGATAAATTGTGTTAAGCCTAGGATTTTGATCATATGACATGTAATAAAATAATCTATTAAAAGCCAAAAACTAGTATTTGAATGACACTTACAGAATTTGCTATGAAAAGTCTAGAATGGTGCCACATGGACTCCACATAAGTATAAAAGAATAAAATAAAAAATCTTTTGAACTCAAAAATGTAAGGGTATAAAGAAAAAGGATCTCCATAAAATCCAAAACATTTATGAAATTAAAGTCTAAATATATACTACCATTAAATCTTATAACCTTAAACCCTCTATAAAGAAGACCTAAATCAGTTTAATTAGTTATGATTCAATTAAGATAGCATAATTGTACTCATAAAAATGAGTGTTATATAAATAACCCTTGGAAATATGGTGTGGAAAATTTAGTGACATCAAAAATGGTAGTTGGTAGGAAATAATTAAAGATGGAGGCTGAGCTTTACTTGACATTTGATAGTGAAAGAAGGATTTTCAAGGATACAGAGCTAGACTTGGTGGCCCTAAACGTCTATGGAGTGAGGAATTGATATAAATTTCTCTTCTTGGTAGATGAATTATATCCTATCTCCCAAGAAGAATGCCATAATGATTCAAAGGTATAATGATGTGGTTGAAATTTAAATGGTTGGTCTCCACCATGCCATGGGAAAACTAGAGGTAATGCACTACATTAATGTCCTTACACCCAAATTTGTTGATTATAGGATAAATGGAGAATGGATCATTTAGGTTGGTAGTTCTAAAAGGGTGGCATACATCTCTCTTATGGAATTTTAAACTTGTTACAATCTACCTTTACCCCATCTCAACCTCCCATCCATGAGAGATTGGGTTAACACCCAAGACCTTGATTCAGTCCTCATACCCTACTTCATCCAAGGACCCCATATCTTAAAAACCCAAGATGGCATGATTAAAATTATCTAATTTATGAAAGGCATTAGAATATTAATGACCCTACTGAATCAATCCTTTCATGCCCCTTCTACCACATATGTAAACAAAGTCTAGGTGTCTTATATCCACTTCATGATAGAAGAGAAATTGACCCCTCAAGTAGGAGACCTAATTAGATTCTTATTGGTTAAGAAATTCATAGCCATCAAAAGGGAGACCTCTAAATCATTATATATGATGTCTTATCTAATGTATTCCCTTCTATCCTTTGTAACCTTCCCTAGCATTAGGAACTAGTCCCCTAATGGTAAAACCACATTTTCTCACCACTATTCCAAATTAAACATATTGAAGTACATAAACCATATGCAATTCATCTATGATGGTGTTTTCCTAGACATATATGAATCCATCACAATATTTCCTATGCTAAAATTACATCCCCTTATAAAGAGATAGATAGAAACCATGGGAGATGTATGGTATTATCTAGACTACACTATCATTAGGATAGAGGGGATCCTAACCCAACCTTATAGACTACTAGCCCATGTCTCCAAAAATATTTTCAAGCAATAAATTGCCTCCCAAATAATATAGGGTGTGAATAGGGTATGTAGAGAGAAGAGTAAGGGCCAAATCCACCCTTCCCATTGGATATTGGGAAGATTACAATCAAAGATTGGAAGCAGTTAGAAATCATGGTAAGATATAAGAATTTTTTTAATTTCAAATTAGATGACCTTAAATGTGGGACCCTATGGATAGGGTTGTTAACCACATTAAGGAGAGAAAGGTCCCAAATATTAAATATGAACATAAGATAGGTGTCATTTATGACATCTATATTAGAGATAATAATTTTGAAGAAGTACTCTCTAAAACTAAAAACTATAATATCAAGTTGGAACACAAACTGATCAAGGACAACAATCCTTTAGAGGAGGTATGGATGTTGCATCCCTTGTAATATAATTTGTTACCAGGTCCATCTAGGACCACTCATGAGGAGCCACCTATTGAAGGGTATCCATCTGAACCTCAACCCCACCAACAAGAGGCTCAAGCTAACAACCTCAAGATGAACAACCTTAGGATGAAAATGGCAAAGCCAAGGAGAAAGTTTGAGACCAAGATTTAAATAGAGACCTAGGGAAGGTCCCCCACCCTCAGTACTCCCATAGAGACCACCTTCTCCCATGGAAGTCTTTGGTATGAGAGCTCTTGAGCTATAGGAGACATTGAAGGGTGACGTCATTGATATAGAAATAGCATATGATTTAAATAGAGAGGAATATCCCTCTAGAGAAGCAAGAAAGGATATGACTCCATTGGAAAGGGATAAGAGGGAAAAAAGCTAGCATTTATTCTTCTGACTCTAAGGAAGAAGCCTAGGTTAACCTTTAATCACCCTACCAGTGAATTCAACCTCTTTAGTGATGATAATCTAATCCATAGACTAGTCATCCCTAATTGGTTAATCTATGAGAAGTTACATAAGATACCATCCCTATCTCCTTCATGGGAATTAACATAGGTTGGCTTGACTAAGCATGATAACATCAAACCATGGATCATGGACATAGTAAATAAGGAAGATGATGTTGGTTGAATATTTTGTCGATCAGTGTACTGATAAACAAAATAGGTCTAATAAGCCAAAGTAGGAAGACTAGTCGTCTAAATGTGCAGTTATTACCACATCAAAAGGGGACTAATCTCTCCTCTCATCAAGGGGAGGTTCCCTATAGATATGATATATATATATATATATATATATATATATATATATATATATATATATATAGAAAATAATACTCAAGGGTATGACAAATGATCCATCTCTCTTTCTTCAGAGAGGATGTGTGCAAATCAAAGGAAAAACTCAAGGGAAATGACAAACAACACTCCTCTTCTTTCAAAAGTACTATTTAACAAACCACAAGAATACTCCTAGTAGTAAATGCAAAATGTAGCAAAGGATGTAGTAACTAGCAAATCAAGATGCAACACAAAGTCTCCACTTGAATTGCTCAAGAGTAAGGTAAGAAGGACAATGAGGGCATAAAGTCATCCCAAAGTCCTTTACACAGAAATGAAAAGAAAACACACTAAAGGCAATTATGGGGGCACAAAGTCTCTCCACAATTGACTCTTTAGGACACCCTCCTAACTACTGTCACTAATTTTGCTTGTTAAATTAAAGGAATAGAAGATATATTAAGGAAAAAGACATAAGAATAGTTTCCCCAACAACAAAGATATCACAACACAAAGTCTAAAAAATCACTTGCTTTCTTATTCCAATAACAAAATATGATCAACACTAAAAAAGGGAGATCTGAAGATTTTAGAGGAAAAGGATATCAAGGAGGAAATGCTATCCTTTTTCTCATCCCTTATGAAGGCTGATCTCAATATTAATCTAGAAAGTTAGGCTGAAATCCTATGAGTGATTCCTCCTTTGGTTTTGAAGGAATAGAATAAAATTTTATGTTTAATCCCAAAGGATGAGGAAATCTTTAAAGCCATCTATTCTCTAGGAGGAGATAAAGCACCTGGACCTGATGGCTTTCCCATGTTCTTCTTTCAAAAACTATGGAAATTTGTTGGTAAAGATGTAAGTGATGCTATGAAGGAATTATTTGGAGCTAAATAGATGCTTAAGGAAGTTAATTCCACCTTTTTGTGTTTGATTCCAAAGAAGATTGGCGCTGATTCTCCTAATCAGTTTAAACCGATTAGCCTCTGTAACTCTTTCTAAAAGATTATATCCAAAGTTCTTACTTCTAGACTTATTCAAGTGATTCCTTCAATAATTACTAATCAACAAAATGGTTTTATCCTAGGTAGACAAATTCTCAATTCTATTATTACTACTCATGAGAATATTCATTCTTTGTTCTGCTCTAACAATAAGGGTTTCATAATGAAAGTTGATATTGCAAAAGCCTATGATAGGGTTGACTAGTTATTCCTTTCAAATAGTCTTTTAGCTTTTGGCTTTGAACAAAAGGTGGTTGGAATTATTTATCAGTTGATTTCTACTTCCTCTATTGCTATATTGGTAAATGGAAGCTCATCCCACTTCTTTAATCCATCACGGGGGCTAAGACAAGGGGATCCTATATCCCCCATTCTTTTTGTAATTATGGCTGACTGCCTGGGAAGATATATAGGGGATTTGGTCTGTAAAGGTTTATTTAAGGGATTAAAACCCTCTTCTCATCCCCTAATTTGCTCCTACAGACGATTTGTCGATTATACTTTCTTCATGGGAAAAGCTGAAGTCAAGGAAGCTAGATATTTGAATCAAGCTATTATTTTATATTCTTCTGTCTTTAGTCAATTGATTAATTGGAATAAAAGTGTAGTGTTCTTCATTAATACCCCTATTCAGAGAAAGAAAAATATTGCTAAAATCTTTGGATGCTCTATAGGATATTTCCCTTCATCTTACTTGGGTCTTCCTCTTAGGTTGAAAGCCCCTAAAGACTTTTGGGAGGATCTTATAAACAAATTCAGTAAGAAACTTGTGGGATGGAAAGGAAATATTTTAAGTCAGGTAGGAAAGTTAACCCTTCTTAAAGCTAGTCTTCAAAGTATACCTACTTATGCTTTAAGTCTTTTTAGAATCCCTACCAAATTTGCAGAAGCTATTGAAAAATTCCAAAGAAATTTTCTATGGACTGGTACTGAGGAAAAAAGGAGGATGCCTTTAATTTCTTGGGATAACATATGCAAACCTTTTAGGGAAGGGGGGTTGGGAATAAGGAAAATTAGAAGTATGAATACAACTCTCTTTGCAAAACTGGGATGGAGAGTTTACAATGAAAATAAAGAATGGAGTAATATATGGAAGCATAAGTATTTATTCAATGCAAAATCCCTTTCTGATTTATTTTCTTACCCTGATGTAACTCGACCCTCTTCCATATGGGGAGCTGTTCAAGGAACCAAACAAATTCTAGAAAAAGGATGCTCCTAGAACGTTGGTAATGGAATTAAGGTGAAATTCTGAGAGGATTCTTGGTTAAAAGATTACCCTTTGATAGAAGATTTTCAAGATAAAGAGATAGTTGATCGATGTAAGAAAAAATATGCTATATTTATAAATCAGTATTGGCAGAACAATTCCTGGGTGAATATAATTAATCTTGATCAAGATTTCAATAATATACAATTATCCCTCAATGCTATCTCTCTTTATCCTTATCTTGAGAATAAGATTATCTGGCATGATGATCCTAGTGGATAATTTAAAGTTTCTACCATTTTTATTTCAAAGGGAAATGGTAATCAACCTTTGTGGTCGTATGCCTGGATCAAGGGGCTTATCCCCAAAATAAAAATCTTTTATTGGACTCTAATTCAAAATAAAATCTTGACTCTTGATAACTTGCAGAAAAGAGGAATATATGTGGTTAATAGGTGTATTCTATGCAAAAATGGTTTTGAAGATAGATATCACTTGTTTGTGAACTGTTCTTATACACAACAAGTTTGGAATGAGATCCTCAATCTCTGGGGTATAGCATGGGTCTATCAAAAAAGTGTGGAACTATCTTTTAAAAGTTGGTACTATCCCTCTAAGAATCCTGGTGTTCTTTTTTTTTGGAAATTAACACTTCCTCATATTTGGTGGGGCATATGGAAAGAAAGAAATAATAGAATATTTAGAAGTAAAGAACTTCCAGGATGGGGGTTGGGTCAGAATATTACTAGAGCAATTAAGGAGAATTTTTTATCACAGAGGGATCCTAATCCAACCTTTCAAATTGATAATCCCTTAAGATCTGAAAGGCCTAATGTGAAAACTGAAAATCCAAGATTAGGTGTAAAATGGAATGTCCCCCCTTGTGGATGGATCAAAGGAAACTTTGATGAAGCTGCTAAAGGGAATCTGGGAAAAGCAGGATGTAGAGGAGTCTTGAGAGATCATGTGGAAAATGTAATTGATGTTATTGCTATCCCTATTGGTAAGTTGAATAGTCATATTGCTAAAGCTACTACAGCCTTTCAAACCATTAAATTAGGTGTTGAGTCAGGATTTTCTAAATTATGCTTGGAAGGTGACTCCCTGAATATCATAAATATCTTAAATAACAAAAGTTCAATTTCATGGTCTATAAAGGCAATGGTGATGGAAATTAAAGCCTTAATTCAAAAATTTGAAAAATTAACCATAACCCATACTTATCGTGAAGCCAATGGGGTTACTGACTGGATATCTAATCATGATGTTCGAACAGGGCATAAGGTGAGATGGTAGGATGCATTAAATAAGAATGTTGATCTCTAAGTATTTATTAATTATGATGCCATTCATTCAAAGGAGGGAAAGATCTGCTTGGAATAACAAGTTAATGATTTGGTGGAGTGGCCTCATGGCAGAAGGATTACATTCATTGAACAGACACATTCATGAGAATGTAAAGTAGTTATTTCATGTGCCAGAAAATAGGTGAGTTCCATTACAAGTTGATAACAAGTGGTTTCATTGCTCAGCAATTAGTGTCTAGGTGCTGCTGGAAAACTTATGGCCTATAAAATGAAAGGTGAACCAAGGAAGCAGGAACCTAAAAGTTTTAAAGACTGGAAGGCAAAACATTATGTTTGGAAGATTCTTTGGAAAGGAAAGGTCATGAGTTACTTGGAGCAGTTGCATGGTTCTAAACCCCATATAACGATGGCATTTTTCAAAAATTGGGTTGACGACAGGGTAACCCTCCATGGTATCACAATGAAGCTCATCAAGGAATTCATAGCGGAGGTCACTGGGCTTCCAATGGAGGGTATAAAATTCTCTAAGCAGACTAGTATATCTAATGAGGCATATAGCAAATTCTCAAAGACGAATGCTGAGGAGCAGTAGTTGGAAAAGAGTGGAGATTTTTTTGACCTGGAGTAGATAAAAGGAATCTAGAGAGACATCTTATGTTGCATCTATGAGTATTTTATACTTGATAGAAGAAACAAAAGGGTCCATAAATTTCATTTTATCTTTCTTAATCATTTTAGGCATAAAGTTAGAATCTCCTTCCCTTTCTATTTGTGCTTCTCACTGCTCCAAAGTCTATTTGCTCATAGAAAAAAGGAGTCTCACCCTATATTGCATGAGGGATTGATCCTAATAATAGAAGGTTTCTACAAAAACAATGCCATTGACCCAAATCCTTATTCAGACAAAAATAAGGATTCACAGAGTAAGAAGAATGAAATAGTGAAGAGGAAAGAAAAATTTAAACCCAAATCCTCCAGATTTAAAAAATAGATTGTTGATGAGGAAACTGAGTGGGAAAGCACTGAAAGTTTTGAGGAGGAGGGTATGGAGGAAGAGGAAGGAACGGATAGGGGGGAATCCAGCTCTAATAAGGAAGGTAAAGATAAAAGTGAGAATGAAAAAGAAGGGGACACTATAGAGGAAAAAATAGATTAAAAAAACTATGATCTTGAGGATAATTAGCAAGTGTTGGGGGAAAGTGAAAAAGAAATGGATGTTTTATTTGAGGATCCTACTTCAAAAATAGAGAAGGAACATATAGTTCAAGATGCCTATCATGCAATGGAGACTAGAGAACAAGTAAAGGATGACCTTGTCCACAATGAAAGCCCTATTGAAACTAAAGACTAGAAAAGAATGGAAAGGGAGGATCAAACTAAAAAGGATGAAGTCAATCCAAAAGAGAACACTAAATATTTTAGTGACGTTTGGCAGAATGACAGGAGGCATCCCTTCATGAATTTAGCCAAATGCAAAGCCGATGCTATCCTTCAAGTTGACTCGTGGATGTATAAGGAAATAATGGGCCTCAAGAAGAAAATGGAAATAATGGAACATAATCAGGAAGCTGATTGAAATAAAATAAATAATTTGGAAATGTAGATAAGAGATATTCCTATCAAACTTAAAGATTATGACAACAATCTAAAAAGGCTCATTAAGGAAAGTAGAATGAAGATGGAGGAGGTTACTTCTAGCATATGTGTAGCTGCTGCAAACATTAGAAAATGAGCTAATGAGGAAATAAAATCTTTGGAGTGGCCTAGTAAGAGGACTAGACAGAGCTCGAGAAAGAAATAAATGCAAGAGGCTGCCATGTCAACTGCAATATCTATATAGGACACATCTGTGATTGGAAAGGAAGCAGTGAAGATGATCCTAGAATTAGAAGAATATGGTCTTTCTACTCTCACTATTTTGGTCCTTTTAGTTGGATGTTATAACTGGTTCCATTTTCTAGTTCTTTGTTTTCTTTACATATTTGAGTTTCCAGGTCTCTGTAAAACTTGGGGTCTTTCTTTTGATGATCTTGACTTGTGGTTTTAGGTCCCTATAAAACCTATTTTTGATATTGCTTAGTAGTAGGTGTTAGGTTTGTTTTACCTGAGGGCATTATTGTTATATCCTTCTTCCTATGTTTTAGGGTTTTGGGGTCCCTTCAAAACTTATTTTTACCTTAATCTAAAACAAAATATTATCAACAATCTGAGCTCAAAGTCTCAGTAATGCCTTTTAATTTGGTTAGAGTTTCGTTCTAATTGCCAAAAAGAGATATATTTATAATAAAAGAGAGTCCCTTATATAACCTCTTCAAGAAGGACTCGAGAATAGTAACACATCATGTTACGTTGAAAATTGTTAGGAAGACAGGGTGGAAATTAGGGGTATCTACCCATTTGTTTTTCTTAATGCAGAGAAACAAGTCACACTATTAAAAGTTTGTAACTTTCAATGTCCACCTAGTGATCTGATCCTTCATTATTCCTCCTTTTTTGGTTAATTAAATTAGGTCCTAGATTTAATTTGTTGTTCTGTTCTTTAATCGCTTTCTACTAGCCTTGGCCTTAAATCCTATGAATGCATTTGGGTCTATAGATTCAAAGGATCAACGACTATTTTATGAGCTTTAAAATTGACATTCACATGCCTGTCACTACATTTTTAATAGCTAGTTTGCTATCTTGAATTTGACATCTTTGGGCGCGTCACCCCTTGGTTCTTCTTCAACTTTTCTATTTGGAACTTTCCTAAAAAGAACTTGCCCTTTCAAGCCTTAAGAAATGATCTACTTTGGGTTGAGAAGAGCCCCCCCACAAAGGTATCTACCCTTCAGGTGGTCTTCAAATGGCCTTCAGGCTTCTTATTTTACATCTTCCCAAAGGGAAGGTGACCCTTCAATTTGGTAGTCAAGAGTCCCTCGCAAGGGAACCTACCCTTTGGGGTTCTTCGGCGGCCTTTTCCTTAGAAGTCTTTCATGAGCTTTCTCCATGGACAAAAAGTCTACAAAAATTTCCCACGAATAAAAAGTCCACATAATTGTTTTGTCTTCTTGCCTTTACTTCTTTGCGAATACCTTCAAGATTTCTTCCCATGGCTTCTCCTATGGACAAAAAGTCTGCGAACAAATTTCCATAGACAAAAAGTCTATGAGAATTATCATTTTATTCTTTAGCTTTGAAAAACTCCTTTGGGCTTTCTTCCCATGGCCTGTTTGAATTCTTTTAGACTTTTTATTTGAAGGAATTCCTTCAGACAAAAGTCTGAAAGAATTATGACTTTGTCTACCTTAAACAAAATTTTTTAAAGAATTTACCTTTGATTTTTTTGAAGGGTGCTTTTGTCAACCAAGTGCCCTCCACAAGGGCACTTGTCCTTCAGGAGGCTTCTTCAAACTTTTACATTTGAACTGCTCCTTTGAAATGTCTAAGTTAACTGCTTGGTTGAACCAAGCCGTTAAACCGTTTGATTGAACCAATCCATTGAACCACTTCGTTGAACCACTTCGTTGAACCAAGTTGATGAACCGCTCCATTGAACCACTTCGTTGAACTAAGGCAATGAACCAACCAGTGATGAGTTAAAAGCTTTAAACTGCTTGGTTGAACCAAACATTAAACCAATCTATTGAACCAAGCTTTAAACCAAAATGGTTCAAGTTTATGGTTCAAGCTGATGAACCAAAGGATGAACCAAAGCATTGAAACAAAGCAGATGAACCACCCGAGTGAAACAAAGCATTAAACCATTTGTTTCAACTTACCTTTGAACCAAAAGACATTGAACCAACCATTAAACCAAGCTTTGGTTTAATGGTTCAAATGAAGCCTTGAACTAAAGCATTAAACCATTTGATTGAACCAAATTGATGAACTTTACCGATTGAACTTTGTAGTTGTGTTGAGAGCTTTTGAACTTGTTGAACTAAATGCATTGAACCTACTATTGATGCTTGTCAATGGACATTTTTGATTGAACCAAGGTACTGAACTAATCCAAAAAATGATTAAGTGTTGGAAACTAATTATTTTTATTAAACCTACCTATAGAAGCCTTTGAAATTATAGAAATGAACTTGCCTGCAAAGTCTGTAGATTTAAGCCTGTAGAAATCAACTTGTAAAGCCCATTGAACTTGGCCTATAAAGTCTATAGATTCAAGCCTGTAGAGTCCATATATTCCTAATAAGTTTGAAAAATGATGAATTTGAATGCCCAAGAAAAATTTTGAAAAGGGAAGAGACAATTTTAGTCTGTAGGACCAAAATAGTTCAAATGTTGTCCCAAAAATGAGTGATATTTTTGGGGGACAATAGAAGAGAGTAGAATAAAATCTCATCATATTTAAGGAGGGAAAAAAATTTACACTCAAAGAGCCTCTAGTAGTGTAAGTGTGGAGGTTCTTGAACCTCCAAAGTTTAAGAATCTAGAGGTTAAAATCTAATTTAACCTAGACACAAAAAGACTAGAAAGGACCACCACAAAGGTAACCATGGTTGGCCAAGAGGAATTCACCTTTAAAATAGTTGAACCATTCATATGGCTAACCCCTATTAAAGGGAAAAATCTTGGAGAGGCTCCCATCCATGAAGAAGATGTGGAAATTTTAATTTAGGATCAATCTCAGTAAGCTAGGGCTAGTGTCCAAGGATTAAAGCAAATAATCTAGAACCTAAATAAGGAGAAAGAGAATTTGCAAACTCAAGAAATTCTCTTAGTGCTAGACTCCATGATAAAGAATCTTTATAATGCATTTCATGACATGTTTAGATCACTAAATTCTATGAAATTAAGGTAGGATACACTGGAAGACTGTGCCACCTTAGCCAAGGAGTTGGTTACTCAATGACAAACTTTTGATGATAATATTTTCCAACTTTCTAATATCCAAGTTATGAAGAAAATACCAAATTTTAAATCCATCAATGTGGGGCATATGAGTGGCATTTTTGTAATTATTGTAGACAAGGTCCAAGCCTTAAGTGATTGGCATACCGAAGTGGAGGAATTTATTGAGGATAAAGAGATCTTGGGAAGAATTGAGAGGCTCTTGGTAACTATGCTCAAGGATCCTATATAGCCCACTACCCTAAGAATTATTGGTGATGAAGAATAATAACATAGAATTACTTTAGTGACTTAAGAAATCAAGATAAAAAGTCAAAGACAATCAAGGTGAGATAATAGTATAATATTAGACATGATATTAAATGCAGGGGAGAGGATCAATGAACTGATAATCATTAAGGAAGCTTTACCTAGGAATGACAAAGATTTTGATGAGTTGGTTGATCAAGAAGAGGAGCATATCATAAGGCCTACCATATACTTAGGCCTATTGGATGAACAACATGAATGAGTTATGACTATCCTTAACAACAAAGTGCCCCACCTCCAACATTCTAATTATGGTTTACCTGAGAGGTGTCATATTATTTTATAAAGGCACATGTTAGTTTATTAGCATGATTGAGTTTAGGTTATCATGATTGTAAAATACATGTGTATTAAGTTTGATACAAAGACAAATATCTTTATCTTTGTACACCTATATTGTTAGATTAATCGGTATACTACCTAGCTCTTCTATAAAGCCATGTATTACCATTTGTAAAAGGGAGGGACTTCAAAATATTTTTTACCATTTTAAAAAAATTAATACAAAAGATCAAGGAATTCTACAAGAATTATCCGGGTTGATGTGTTTAAATTTATAAGTTTCTCAATTGTTTGTCTAAGTTTGAATATGAATAGTTTCTAGGAATACTGAGTTACATCATTAAATATAGTGTTGCTAACTTGTGTGATTCTAGGTTAGTTTAATGAGATTGAGTTTACTTCATTTTATTTGCTTTACAATAAATATGTGCATTAGCTATCTAGATGTGGTGTAAAACTTTAAAAGTAAATCCAATTCTTACTTGTGTTATCATCCTATCTTAAGAATTAGGCCTAGTTTTTAGTGAAATGTGAGCTTAGGCTACTTTATGTTATATGTTGGTTAAGATCATGTTTGTTAATTCTTGAATCTTTGTTAATATGTTAATAATAAAATATCAACAATCACCATTTCTTTATAACTCTACCCTTTCCTTTTGCCCTTTCTTTAAACAATTCACTTTATTTTAAAACATTAATCATAACCACTTGGTTTAGTCATTAGTTTAGATATGGATTATTTTTCAAAGATTAGCACAAGGATTCCTGAGAAAAGGCACCAAGATGGCTCCCAACCATCAAACTTTATAAATATTTTAAAATAGTCTATGTTGCTTTACTGCTATTTCACCTCAGGCATCCTAATTTCCAAATACCTACAACTCATATCCTAAATCCTTGAGAAGTGTTCTTTAAACACTAGAGAGCACCTATGGTTCACTTGGAAGAATCAATAGGGAGAAGCCTTGTTGATGCTAGAAGGAGGGCCTCTTAGGAGGAGGTCTGATCTAAAGTTATAAAAGTCACATATCTTGACCATTTATCATACATTTAGGGCTATTATAAGTATGAAGTTGATGTTATTCAAGGTATCAACTACTCATTATAATTTATTTAGCAAGAACCATGGGAATTATATAAATTTGGAATTAGACATATTATTTTGATCAAAAAAGATATGTGTGGAGTGGATTTGAGTTATTTCAAGCATGAATGCATTAAGATAGAGTATATTAGTGAAATTAGGCACATATGTAATAGGTTTAATTAAATATTCATTCCTTTATGGTTCTTCATACACCCTTTGTATAATAAAGTCCCATATTCAAGCTTAATGCCCCTTTTATTTTAAAAATTTAATGTGATATATTGTATCTCAAGTAGGATTTTCAAATCTCACACTAGATTTGCCTAGGATTAGGACAAGTTCCTAATCAGAGACTCAGGAACCTTTTTTTGATCTCAAAGAACACAAGAGAGCCAGATAAGACAAAGGTAGATGCAAGAAATTTAAATCCCTTCCAAAATCACCTATTCAAGGTAAACTTGATTTTGCCTCTTATACAAGAATGGCTTAAATGGGTGATTCTTTCATTAATGTGCCTAGGGTGGTCCATGACCTCCCACATAATCCAAAGAAATACTTGCCCACATTTAGCCCCATGGGTATAATAAATGCAGGGGAACATATAAAGTTTTTCAAGGTTGATTTAAGACTACTTAACATTGTACATGAAGATGTAGCATGTAGGTTAATCCCTTTTACCTTTAAGGATGCTACCTATGAATGGTTTTTGAACCTACCTAATAACTACATCACTATTTGGGATGATTTTAGTAGTGTGTTCATAGATCAGTTGTGGAAAATTATCATTCCTTGCATCATCTACCATCAATTTACAACTATTATAAGGGATGCTAATAAGCCTATTAGGTCCTTCAATGCTAGGTTTCAAAAGATGTTTAGTAGAACCATTGATCCATATAATCCATATGAGATTTTATATCTAGAGATATATAAGGATGCAATAGATCCTATGACCTCAGTGTTCTTAAAAATATCTATATCAATCATAGCCTCACTAGTTAGGGCCTATTTTAAGGTAGTAACTATCAATGATAAGATTCAACCCCAAGTATAAATGGCCTATTCTATGCCAAATGTTAACTCCCACATGTCAGTAATGAACTTGTTTCCCAATAATAACCAAAACATGCATGTTGTGAACCAACTTTCAAACCTCACTCAGTTGCCCTTAAGTCATGTTTCCCCTAATAAAAAATTAGGATTATTGAGTTAGCCCACCAATAATGGCTTCAAAATAGGATATCAAAGGGCATTAGTACCAGCTACCAATGTTATCAATTACTAGGTGCATAATTTTGAAACCAATAAAATTGAAAATGAATCCATCCTAAAAATGGTATAGAAACTAAGTATTGATTTCCTTTAGTTTCAAAAACAAGTGGGGAATACTATTGAGATTTCAAGAAGAAACTTATTATTTTAGAGATATAACAAACTAGGAAATAGGTTTCAAAATGATAACTTACACAATAATAGAAATAATGACCCCTCCTCAAAAAAGAAAACCATGGACATCAAACTCATAGTTATTTGATTGCCTAACTACTATAGGGTTCATTACATGACCAAACATGGGGAGATTGATTGCATAAAATTATATAAAGATTTTGAAGCATTCCAAGAGGATTTGGATATATTTGAGGTAGTTTGCAATAAGGACAACAATGTAAATCTACCTATCCCTAATCTTTCTAACTAGGCCTTATTGATAGAAACCTTTGATTTCCCCTTTCAAGAGGAAAATGAACTAGATGAGATCCTTGAAGAAATCCTTGAATTTCAATACTTATTTAAAAATACTTACCTATTAAGGAACATAGAGAAAAGGCAACCATTGACTACCTCAACACACCCCCCCCCCCCCCCCCCAAATAACTTTAGAACTCCCCTAAGCACCTCTTCAAGTTATAATCTTGACCCCCTAGAGGGAACATTCTTTATCATAGCTTTGAACTCCCTAGTCCTTCCAAAATAGTTACAACATAGTTGAGGACATGAAAAAAATAAAGGCTAACATCACCTTCATGAGTTAACATAGGTCACAAAGCAAAGATATTTATTATTAGAGTCCTTGAAATTTAGAAAACCTCTTAAGACTAATCATGGTAATGTAGAGGTAAGTGGATGTTAGTTTCACAAGAATATGACTTGGATATGAATGTATAAAATCTGGTAAGGTTCCAAGGTTTGATTTAGATGATTACTAATACTATCCCTAGGCTAAGTATCATGTAAGTAGGCTAGCATAGTTTTCAAAATAATGAATGGTATGATTCAATCATACACTTGATAATCAATGGTACTTTTATTTTAGGTCTATTGATGGAAAAAAAGAGAGACTTGAGGCTCAAGGTATCCCTCTACCTGATAAATGATGGAATCTTATATAGAAGGAAATTTGAAGGAATCTACCTAAGATGTGTTTCACAAGAAGAAGCCACCCAAATTATGACCACCTTTCATGAAAATATAGGTACTGGACATCCATCTAGAAGAATGAAAACTCAAAAAATCATAAGGTCTAGTTACTATTGGCTTACTATCTTCAAGGATGCTAACAAGCATGTGAGAGAATGCCACTCATGTCAAATATTCATCACCAAAGAGCCAAAGGTAGTTATGCCTCTATAACTAGTCATGGTTGACAAATTTTTTGCACAATGGGGTCTAGACTTTGTTGGATTAATCAAACCCAACTCATCTAAAGGTCATAAATACATATTGACTACCATAGATTATTGCACTAGATGGATTGAGGTGTTATCCACCAAGTAATGTAGAATGGAAGAAGTGATCAGTTTCCTAGAGGATAATATATCTACTAGATTTGGGACCCTAGTCTCTCTAGTATGTGATAATGGCTCTGAATTCATTTTAATTAAGATGACTAAATGGGCTTATGATAATGGTATTACACTCAGGTTTGACTCTAATCACTATCCCTATGGAATGGTGTTTCTGAATCTATAAATAAAAACTTAATGAAGGCAATCAAGAAGTCTATAGAAGACAAACCTAGAACTTGGAATAAACTACTGAAAATTGTACTCTAGGCTGATAGAATAAGGATCAAGAAAGCCTTGAATATTTTGCCCTTTCTAATTATGTATGAGTAGGAGCCCATTTTACCCATCACTCTCAAATTTCCTACATATAAATTTATGCAATAATACATGGAAGATAGTTAAGAACATGCCACTTTCAAGCTATTAGAAATCATTCAAATGGGAGATGGTAGAAAAAAGGCTTTTGTTGGTTTTAGCAAACACTAGGCCGTAGTGAAGAGATGGTTTGATAAAAGGTCTAAAGCCAAAGTGTTGAGGTAGGGAGAATTAGTCCTCCTTTGTGATAAATCATCTAAACCCGAACGTAAACATTGAAAATTCACACCCTTATGGATCAACCCATACCAAATTATAGAGACCCTAGGGAATAAAACCTTTAGGCTCAAATATTTACAATGGGCTAAGTTCATATTGCATACTAATGGGAAATACATCAAGCACTACTTTTCTACCACCCCTCTCAAGGTCTTCATACAGTAAGATGAAGGTAATTATATTAGATTAGGTAGGTTAATTAGTTTTATTTAGGCATATTTCCTTTCTTTTCCCTTATTTGTATATATGTTTATTCATATTTTTTTGGTTTCCTTATTTTTCTTTCTTTATTCTATTGTGTGTTGCTTGCTTGTTGTTTTCCTTGATTTTAGGATGTTTTTGGAGACATACTTAGACCTAGAAGTTATGAAACATGCTCAAGATGTGCCATAATTTTAAAAGAAGGTATGAAACCCATACAAAGGAAACCATGGTCCTAGAACCTAACATTATAATATAGCTTAGGGAAACTAAGTATAGATAGATGGAGAGAAAGTCTTTCCATGAGACTTAGGTCATGACCCTAGATCCATGTTAGTTTTAAGAAGATTTGCACTCAAGGATTAGAGAATTAAATTATCAAGAGTATGCCATTACCTAGAACTTAATCAACATCCTTACCTAAGACAATATTTGAAGCCCTGAGTGATCCTCCTAAAATCAAATATTTGACTAAATCCTAAACCTAACTATCTTCATTCCCAATCTTACTGAAAGCATAAAGATCTAAAATACAAAAATAAAATGAATGAAAATACAAGGAAAAAGGTAAAGCTTTCATACAAATGTGATTCAAGAAACCTTCATCAGGGATATGGATGCCTAGTTGGCATTGAATTAAGGCCATGAGTGGAGCCAAAAGTATCTCTATCAAGACTATGGATGCCTAGCTAGTTGTAGAGCAATGCCCTAGCCCTCACCAAGAAAAACTATAAATCATAATAAATGTTTAGTGTACCCTATGTCAGTATAACTAATTAAAGGTAAGAGGCTAAGCGCTAATTCTTGAAACCTATAGCAAATAATAAATGGAATCAAAGCACACACACAACTTAGGTATGTCCTGATGTTTGACCTTAATTCCACAAGTGCAAGGTTTGTTTCAACTATAATTGGATCTAGATGGTAGTTTCATTGATCAAGTGGAATGTTGACCTCAATGTTTATTTGAAACTTGAATCTAGAAGCTCTAACATATTGCTATGTTTCCCCTTATAGGTCACCATTTTATGGGACCAACATACCCCCTTTCATTTAAAAATCAAGACCTTTGAGAAGTCTTTATATCTAAGTTTTGAAATATCTGAACATTGAAGTCTCTAACATAGTTTGAAGATCGTCCACTCTATTAAGGAACAATATTATGTGATTTAATCCTCTTGTTTAAAACTAACCCTAATGATAAGGTTACATAAGTTAGTTTTTAGGTTCCATGGAGGATTTAGTGTTGTGTGTTCAAAACCTAGGGTAACCCTTGATTCAAATTCAAATATTGGAGGAAGTCAAGTTAGTGGGAACCAATTAAAGTGAACATATAAACAAGGGGTTTTCATGGGTTCAAGTCATGTTTTCATAACATAAATTAAACTCTTCTTTATTTATTTTGCCTTTCTTTTTCTTATGTTCGTTGGGTCTAATTTAACATGGTTCCATGAGGTCCCTTTTTTACATTACCTAACTTAACCTAGGTCATTAATACTAAGGCCCCAATAATCATCTCAACCTTAGCCTTAATACCTTATGCAAAGTGATTTTATTTATGTCCTCAGGTTTAATAATTAGCTCCCTCATTCTTTGCAAGATCCTATAATCAACACTTGCTCACTAGATTTGATTGAATAAAGCATCCTAACTGAGAAGCTTTGGCTTAAACCTGTATCATGATAAATCAATGGCAATCAATTGCTCACTATATTTTATGCATGGTAGCTTAGATGCATGGTCCTAAGGGTTAGATGTAAAAGAAACATAAGGCCCTAAGGGTTAGATGCATGGTAGCTTAATGATAAAAAGGAACAAATAAGGGGGCCCACCTAATAAATATGTCCAATTAAATGAATGGGCCCTACAAAGATCGATGGAAATCATGTGATCGATGGATGTGATCCAATAATGTGAAAGGATTGATGACTTTTCAAAACACCATGAGCTTGACATGTGGCTAGTGCTTGACCAAGGTGATAACTAATAAAAGATACATAGCATAGGAATGATATACAAGAATGCCAAGTGTCATGACCACAAACATAGAGATCAATAGATCAATAAAAGGGTGAGGATTTAGATTTGGATCTGAATCATGTTAAGCCTTGGATTTTGATCCTACAGTGTGAAATAAAAGAAGCTTTTAAAATCCAATGTCTAGTATTTGAATGAATCTTATGAAAATTGCCATGAAAAGCCTAGAATGGTACCACATGGACTTCATGTAAGCATAAAAGGACAAAATAAAAGATCTTCTAAAATTAAAAATGGAAGGGTATAAAGCAAAAGGGTCTCCATCAAATCCAAAACATGTATGAAGTTAAAGTCTAAATATCTCATGCCATTAAAGCTTGAAACCTTAAACCCTTTGCAAATATGACCCAAATTAGTTTTATTGGTTACAATTCAATCAAGATAACATAATTGTACTCCTAAGAATGAGTTTTATAGAAATAACCCTTGGTAATCTAGTGTGGAAAATCTAGTGACATCAAAAATGGTGACTAATAAGATGCAATTCAAGATGGAGGCTAAGCTTTACTTGACCTCTAACAGTGAAGGAAGGATTTTCAAGGATATAGAGCTGGACTTGGTGGCCTTGAACATCTATGGAGTGAGGAATTGGTCTAGATTTTTTTTCTTAGTGGACGAATTATAGCCTATCTCCTAAGAGGAAAGGAGGAACACCATAATGAATCAAAGGTACAATGACCTAGTTGTAATTTAAATGGTTAGTCTCCACCATGCCATGATAAAATTAGAGGTAATACACTACATTGATGTCCTTTCACCCATATTTGTTGATTTTAGGATATATGGGGAATGGATCATTAAATATGGTAGTTCTAAAATGGTGGTGTACATATCTCTTATAGCCTTTGAAACCTATTATAAGCTCCCTTTACCCCATCTCAACCTCCCATCTATGAGAGATTGGGTTAACACTCAAGACCTTATGTCTTTAGAACCCTGAATGGCATTATTCCCATTATCTAATTTAGGGAAGGCATTAGAATAGCCATGACCCTACTAAATCAAACATTTAGTGCCCCTTCCACCATATATCTAACTAAAGTCTAGGTGTCCTATATCCACTTATGATAGAAGATAAATTGACCCCTTCAATAGAAGACCTAATTAGCTTCTTCTTGGATAAGCAATTCACATCCATCAAAAGGTAGACCTATAAAAAATTGTATATGGTGTTTTATCTATTAGATTCCCTTCTAGCATTGATAACCTTCCCTAACATTAGGAACTGGTCCCCTAATGGTAGAACCACAATTTCTCATCACTATTCCAAATTTCACATATTCAAGTACATAAATTATATCTAATTCATCTATGATGGTGTTTTCCTAGCCATGTATGAAGCCATCATATGAGTTCCTATGCCAAGATTACATCCCCTTATCAAGAGAGAGATAAAAACCATGGGAGATGTATGGTATTATCCAAACTATAGTGTCATTAAGATAGAGGGGATCCTAACCCAACCTTATAGGCTACCATTCCATGCCCCCAATAAGCTTATAAAGTAAGAAAGTTCCTTTAAAATGATCTAGAGTGTTGATAGGGTATACAGAGGGAAGAGGAAAGGCTAAATATACCCCCCCCCCCCCCCCCCCCCCCCACATTAGATATTGGGAAGATTGTAATAAAATATTGTAAGCATTTGGAAATCATGGTAATATAAGAATTATTTTGATTTCAATTAGATGTCCTTAAAATCTGAGAAATTAGGGGTAGGGTGGTTAACCACATTAAGGAGAGAAAGTTCCAAAAGATTAAATATGAACATAAGCTAGGTGTTGGTGATGACATTTATATTAGAGCAAAGAATTTTGAAGTACTCTCTAAGACCAAAAACTAAAATATCAAGTTGGAGTGTAGACTGATCAAGGACAATAAGCCTTTAGGGGAGGTATGGTAGCTGCATCCCTTGTAATATCATTTGTTATTAAATCCATTTAAGACCACTCATGAGGATCCACCGATTGAAGGGTATCCATCTGAACCTCAACTCTACAAGTAGGGGGCTCAAGCTGAACAACCTCAAGATGAAAAGGGCAAAGGGAAGGAGAAAGTTAGAGAACCAATATTGGAATAGAGACTTGGGGAGAGCTCCCCACCCTCAGTACTCCCATAGAGACCACCTTATCCTATAAAATTCATTGGTATGTTATCTCTTGACCAAAGGAGACATTTGAGGGTGCCCCCATTGATATAGTAGCTTATGGTTCAAATAGAGAGGAGGATCCCTCTAGAGAAGTAGGAAAGGAGTTAATTCCATTAGAAAGGGAGAAGAGGAAAGTAGAGTTGGCCTTGGTTCCTGTGACTCTAAGGAATAAGCCTAGGTTAGCCTTTAAACACCCTACCAGTGAAGTCAACCTCTTTAATAATGAGAATCTAATCCATGGACTAGTCATCCTTGATTGGTTTATCTATGTGAATTTTTAAAGGATCCCATCCCTCTTTCCTTCATGGGCCTTGACATAGGTTGGCTTGACCGAGCATGATAACATCAAACCATGGATCATGGACATAGTAAAGAAGGAAAAAGAGAGAAGAATACAAGTTTATCATATTCACTGAGGACAAAAAATTGAAACCATAGGATCCTCTAGTAGTGCAAGTGTGGAGTTTCTTAAACCTCTGAAGTTCAAGAAGCTAGAGGTTAAAATCCAATATAACCCAAAAATAATAGGACTATAAAGGAGCACAATAAGAGTAGCCATGGTTGGTTAAGAGGAATTCACCTTAAAAAATGTGGAACCATTCATAGGGTTAATTAATATTAAAGGGAAACAACATGGATAGGTTCCCATCCTTGAAGAAGATTTTTAAATTTTAATTGACGCTCAATCTTAGCAAGTTAGGGCTGGTGTCTAGGGATTAAAGTAAATAATCTAGAATCTGAAGGAGAAAGAGAATCTACAAACTCAAGAAATTATTTTAGTGTAAAACTCCATGATAAAGATTCTTGAGGAGTCATTCCATGACATGTTTAGAGAAATAAAGTCTATTAAATCAAAGTAGGATACACTGGAAGACCATGACACCTTAGCCAGGGTGCTAGTTACTCAATGAAAGATTACCCAACTTATCAATATCTAGGTTAGGAAGTAAATAGAAAATTTTAAAGCCATCAACATGGGGAACATAAGGATATTTTTTGAATTGTTGTAGATAAGGTCCAAGCCTTGAGTGCTTGGCATACCAAAGTGGAGGAATTTATTGAGGAGGAGAAAGAGCTCATGGGAAAAATTAAGAGGCTCCTAAGAACTATGATTGAGGATCTTGCACAACCCACTACCATATGAATTATTAGTGATGAATAATTTCAGCACAAATCCACTTTAATGACTCAAAAAATAAATGGCAAAAGTCAAGGATAATCAGGGTGAGATAATAACAAAAAATTAGACATGATATTCAATACAAGGGAGAGGATCAATGAACCCAGAATCATTAATTAAGCTTTGGTTAGGAATGACAAAGATTTTGATGAGTTGGTTGATCAAGAAGAGGAGCATATCACAAGTATTATTTTAGTCTTAGGCTGAGTGGATGAACAACTTGAATGAGCTATGAGTATCCTTCAATAGTAAAGGGACCCACCTCCAACATCCTAATTATGGTTTACCTGAGAGGTGGCATATTATTTTGTAAAGGAACATGCTAGTTTGTTAGCATGATTGCCTCTAGGTTAGCATGATTGTAAAAGACACGTGTTATAATTTGTTACAAAGATAATTATCTTTATCTTTGTACATTTATAATTTTAGATTGATTGGCATACTACCTGGATCTTTTATAAAGGCATGTATTACCATTTGTAAAACGGAGGGACTTCAAACTATTTTATACCATTTTTAAGTAATTAATACAAGATATCAAGGAATTCTATAAGAATTATCTAGGTTGATGTGTTTAAATTGATAAGTTTCTTAATTACTTGTCTAAGTTTGAATATGAATAGTTTCTAGGAATACTGAGTTAGATCATTAATTATAGGGTTGCTAACTTGTGTGATGCTAGGTTATTTGAATGATATTGAGTTTACTTCATTTTATTTTATCTATAATAAATATGTGCATTAGTTATCTAGATGTGGTATAAAACATTAAAATTAAATCCAATTCTTACTTGTATTATCATCCTATATTCAGAATTAAGCCTAGTTTGTAGTGAAATGTGAGATTAGGATAATTTATACTATATTATGGTTAAGATCATGCTTGGTAATTCTCGAAACTTTTTCAATATTTTCATAATAAAAGATCATCAATCACCATTTCTTTCTTACTCTACCCTTTCTTGTTACCCTTTATTTAAACAATTTACTTTAGTTTAAAACATTGTTCATAACCATTTGGTTTAGTCAGTAGTTAATATATAGATTAGTTTGCCAAGATTAGCACCAAGATTCCTGAGAAATGGAAACCAAGATTGCTCCCAACCATAAAACTTTATAATTATTGTGGAACAATCTATGTTGCTTTACTACTATTTTATCATAGACATCCTAATTGCCAAATAACTACAACTCTTGCCTTGAATACTTTGTATTCTAAAATGAGAAGTGTTATTTAAACACTAGAGAGAACCTTTGGTTCACTTGGAAGCATCAACAAGGGCTTGATTGATTCTTATTCTATCTACACAAAGCACAGGTTTGAGAAGCTTATGCCATGTTTTGGGATTATCTGTTGAAGACTTCTTTATGGATTTCATCAAGTTCTTATTAGTGGATTCAGATACTCCATTACCTTAAGGGTAATTTTTGGATGATAACTTGAAAATAATATTTTTATCATATGCCCATTCTATCATTTCAATGGATATGAAAGTAGATCCATTATCACATACTATGGAGACTAGAGTTCTAAATCTAGTGCATATGTTTTCTTCTGAAAAAGTGATCACTTCTTCAATTATGCATTACTTAGTAGCCACTACCTCCATCCACCAGGTACAATAGTTATTAGCTATTAGGAAATACTTGTGACCTTTTGATGAGTTAGGGTTGATCACCCCTGCAAAGTCTAACCCCCACTATGCAAAGGGTTTATCAACCATTACTAGTTGCAATGGTATTACTACTTTTGGCTCCTTTGGCTAAATATTTGGCATGAGTGGCATTATCTCACATGATTGTGAGCATCTTAGAAGATGGTTGGTTAATATTAACTATCCTTTATATTCTTGTGGGTTGTGGTTATTATAGATGGATGCCCACTTCCTAATTTATAATGAACCATGAACATTATCTCAATATCTTCTTCCTTTGAAACACATCTTAGGTAGACACCTTCAAAATTATTTTGGTATAACTCTCCATTCTTGATCAAGTAATGGGTTTATTTGAGTCTTAGATCTCTATTCTACTCTCTGGTTAGTCACAAGATAAACACCATTGATCAATAAGTGAATGATAGGATCATACCAATCCTTGGGCTAAAAACTTTCTTGTTCAACACATGACATTAAGTTTGGGGTTAGAAATGGTAATAATTTCAATTAGACCTTGACACCTTACCAATTTTTTAGTATTCATCTCAATGTCATATTCTTATAGGATATACATCCACTTACCTCTCCTTTATCCTAGCTCATTCTAACTTAGCATAAACTTTGTAGTAAGGTCACATAAGATAACATGCACTTTATTCCTGAAAATGTAGTGCCTAAATTTTTTCACTACTTTTACCAATGCATATTCTTATTTATCAATCAATATATAATTTAACTCAACATTCTTAAAATTGGTGCTCATGAAATAAATTGGATGGTCACATTCATCAATTTTTTGAGTTAAGACGATAGCCAGTCAAAAGTAAAGGAGCAAAGGTAAAAATCCTTAGAGAAGTCTAGACTTACTAGGATTGGATATTGACCAATTACTTCTTTGATGTCCTTAAAGGCCTTATTATTTTCCTCATTCTAAGTGATTTTTGCATCCTTTTTCAATAGGTTATTCAGTGGATTAATGATTTTTGCAAAACTAGGAAAAACTTTCTCACAAAGTTAATTTTTCCAAAGAATGATTTTAGCTCTCTTGTATTGTTAGGAGGATCTATCTTTGATATAGCTTATATTATTTTAGGATCTATAGAGATTATATCCTTAGTAATGACATGACCTAACAATTTATCGTCAATAACAAAAAATATGTTCTTCTTTGGGTTAAGAGAAATCCCTTACCTTTTACACCTTTCAAATACATGTTGTAAATGAATGATGTGGTCCTCCCTATTTTTTAAAAAAATAGTTAGATCATCCATGTATATAATAATTCATTTACCTACCAAAAATTGGAAATCATGATCCATGGCTCTTTGAAACATTGCTCCTACATTGATCAGTTTGAATGACATATTTTTGTATGCAAACATGCCCCATTTACTAGTGAAAGTAGTCTTCATCATGTCTTCTTGATTCACTAGTACCTTGTTATACCATGAAAATCCATCATGAAAAGACATCATAGTAGAGCTAAAACAATTTGTATAACTAGATATAAAGAAGGAAAAGGGTAAATATCATTTTTATATGACTTATTAAGGTTCCTAAAATCAATGCAACCCCGATTTCACCATTCTTTTCCCTGATTGGAACTAAATTGGCAACCTAGGTAGAGTGCCTAATGGTAAATATAATCTTTGCATATAACAAATTCTTGACTTCTTTAAAAATCATGGGCTTTAAAATAGGGTTGATAGGCCCTTGATTTTATATAAAATTTTTTTAGTCTTTTATTAAGGGTATGGTATGAGTGATGAATTTTGGATAAAGAATCTTCAAGTCATCATGGGACCATGCAATTATGTCCTTATAACCAGTCAACAAGTATTTGGATTTTTTATCTTTAATGTTTGTGCATGTTGTTCCAATATTAACTAGTTGAGGTTGATCTTGAGGTCCAATATCAACTACCTTGTAATCCTTCCCACTTTAGGAATTCTAGTGCTCTCAGCTAGCTTATCCTAGTCAAATAATATCTCCAAGGCAATCATGCCTTTTGGAATTTTTCTATCATTCAGCTAAATGAATTTACCATCAAATCTACCATATTCTTCAAGAGTATTCCCATTACACTCATCTATGACATGTGACTCAAATAATCCTAAATTGGTCATGAAATCTAGGATATATTGGTCATCATTAAAGACCTACATATGGTTCACATTATATAGGATAGAAGGGCATGGAATCAGTTCAATGTTAAAGTTATGAGAGTCATGACTTGGGATAAGATTGGATACAACTAAGGCAAGCTCTTCATCAACATTTTTATCCTCCCTAGGGGTGGAAATAATGTTAAAATCATAAAATGACTCCAAAAAATCCCAGACTCTAAACTTATACCTCTTGACATATGACAATTTGAATTGATATCTACTTCTTACTTGATTGACTACTAGTTTTGAGTCACCATGAACCAATGGTTTTTATAAATTTTTATTTGATGGAAAATTACAAACCTAAGATTAGTGCTTCATACTTTACAAGGTTATTGGTGCATGGAAATTTAATTCTATAGGAGGCATGGTATATATTACCAATAAGGTTGGTCAAGACAACTCCTACTCTAGATCTAGACTTACATTTATCCCTATCAAAATGTGTCTTCCATAATCCAAGGACAATATGAGAAGGTTTATAATTATTTATCTTAGTAGTTTTAAGAGAGAGAAAATCCCAAATCAGAGTCAACTATGCTCACCTTTTCATTCCCAACATTATATTTTTTGATCATATGTTTTATCCTTGGTTCTCTTACCACCCAAATTTGATTTGATACCCCTTTTCATGGTAACCACAAATGAGAAAAATCCATTGACATATATCTATTTAGGACCTTTGTCTAATCCCTACTCAATAAAAAATCATAAGCATCAAGAATGCCAACAACTTAGACATCAATAAATTGTTGAACTCTAGGCTCAAAGGAAAGTTGCATATGAAAATTTAATAATTCCCCAACTACTTTGACTATAGACTTATCTAACTAAGTGATAACCCTGTCAGATTTGATAGGAGTCAAGCTAAGATGTTTACAAATATCTACTGGCATAATATTGGTAGATGCAATAGAATCCAACAAATAGTTATGTATATTCTTACCAAGCATTTTGATAGTAAGTATAAAAGGTTGGGACTTTATTAGCCTTGTATATAACAACATTGGCATTATCAGTTTTGGATGTCTTGCTAGGTTTCTTGGACAAGAAATCTAACAATAGATCCCTTTTCTTAGTGATATGTGTCAATTCATGCAACATAACATTATCTTTTATTTTCTTCATATCCTCCATAATATTATACCCAGTTTTATTTGAAGGAATAAATGCATTAGAATCTTTTTAAGAAGTACTTCACTTTGGAGGTTCTGGGTTTTATCTAATGTAGTGTCTAGAGGAGTACCAAAGTTGTTTGGAGGTGTTAAAGTAGTCAAAAGTTTCCTTTGCTCTTTATTCCTTAGAGGGTATGTCTTCTTTATGAATTGTTGGTAAGTATGAAAATTTTTAGGAACATCATCAAGTTTACTATCTTCTTGGAAGGGGAAGTCAAACATCTCCACTATGAAGGATTTGTCAATAGATTTAGATCATGATGTACATACACCATAATCTTTATTAAGGACTGCTTTAAATGTATTAAATTCTTCTTGAAAGGTTTCAAAAGATTTCCAAAATTCTATGTAGTCCATTTCACCATGCTTAGTAGTATAATGAACCCTATAATAATAAATTAATGCAACATCAATGAGATTAATGTCCATGGTTTTCTTATTAGTATATGATTCATTATTCTTATTGTTATGGAAAATATCACTCTATAATCTATTATTGGGTTTTTTATACCTTTGAAAAGAGAATTTCTTACTTAAACTTTCATCAAAATGACTAGCCTACTTTTACAATTGAAGAAAATTAATGCTTAGCTGTTGTACCATTTTTAATATAGAGTCATTCTCACCATTGGGAGTTTATTAATTATGAACCTGATTATTATTGGTACCATTGGTTAGTACTAAAGCCTTTTGATCATTTGAATTGAATCTAGTTGCATGATGGTTCAAGAATCCTATGTTTTGGTTAGGAGCAACATGGCTCAAGGGTAACTGATTCAATGTTGAGATCTGATTCAAAGTAGGGACATTCTAATTGTTGTTAGGAAAGATATTCAAAGTAGGTATATGTGGATTAACATTTTGGATAGAGTAAGCCATTTTCCCCTAATGTTGCATTTGATCATTAATGATCACTACTTTAGAATAGTCATGGGCTAAGGTGGTTATGACTGGAATAGATCTCTTCAATAACACATAAGTCATAGGATCTACTACATCCTTATAGATTTCTAAAGCTAAGACATCATTAGGTGCATAAGGATCTATGGTCTAGCTATGCATATTTTGAAACCTAACATTAAATGTTCTTATGGAATCACTAGCATCTCTTCTAATGGTTATAAATTATTGGTATAAGATACATGGACTAATAACCTTGCCAAATTGGTCAATAAAGACATTGTTAAAACCATCTTAGCTAGTAATGTAATTGTTAGGCAAATTAAGAAACCATTTATATGAAACACAACTAAATGTAAAAGGAAAAATTCTACATGCTACATCTTCATGGGTGACATTTAACAATTTTAATGTAGATTTAAATGATTTAAAGTGTTCCTCTATAGTTACAACACCATTTAGACAAAATTTTGGCAAATATTTCTTAGTATTGTAGGGGGGATCATGTATTACACCTAGAACATTGATAGAAGAATCACCTAACCACACCATACCTTGATGAAAGTTTAATGGAAGAGTACCATGGAGTGGAAAAGTTAGTAAAAAATTCAAACATCTACACCTACATTTATCTCATCTATCTTTCCTATGGATTTCTAGTTCAAGCAGAGGTTCCCTTATTTTTGAATGTGACCTTGTTATGATTCTAGGCAATTCTAGCTTTAGAACTTTGAATTTTATTTGAAATACGATGTGTCAAATCAATCTTTACAAGGAACAAAGATGAAATTTACATATTTAGCAAATTTTTTAAACATTTATGTAAATAAAAATAAAGGACTAAGATCTTCAACTACATTAGCTCAAAAATACTTCTAAATACATAAATGGGAATGATGTTTACAACTCTAAGCTTAAATGAGCTCAAATTTATAAAAGATCTATGAATATTTAACCAAATTAGTTATTAATAACCTCAAACCTATTAAATTGACAAAGTTAAACACAACTTTACCATAGTCAAGTGTATACATTCAAAGAACATTGATCTTTATCTAAAGGAAGCACAAAGATGGATCCAAAACATGAAGATCATTGACCTTTACACAATTATGATAAAAGAAGTACAATTATGCAAAGAATAGGATGATCATTGATCAAAATACACCAAAACTAGCAAAGATCCTAAAAATTTACAAATATTTGTGGCCCTCCTTCTAGAGCTAACAAATATTATGATTGTTGATGCCTCTAAGTGTACCACAAGGTGGTCTTAGTGTTTAAAGAACACTTCTCATTTTAAAAATAAAAGAGTTTAGATCATGAGTATAAAGTTGTGGTAATCAGGTTACCTATGATGAAAATAATAGTATTACAGGTAAACTACTCCATAATATTTATAAAATTTGGTGGTTGGGAGCCACCTTGGTTTTCTCAATAATCTTTGTAAAATATGTAGTAACCTATGCTACTATTAGTGAATTTTGATAAAATTCTAACCTAAGATTATTCTAAAATAAATATTTACAATGGTGTTAAGCTATAGTGATCTGGTTAAAAAAGAAAGAAAAGGGAAAGGTATGGTAGAAATAAATTATGTAGTTGATCTCCACCCCAAACATCATGACAAAGTTTAAATTATAACTGAACATACATTTAACCAATGTATAACATGAAATATCATATGCTCAAATCTTACCACACACTAGGCAAGTATCTAAGAACAATATGAATAAATACAAGTAAGAACTACCTTTACTTTAAAAATTTACTAATAAATTTGAATAGTATATACACATTCTTATGAAAACCACATAAAATGAAGTAAACCCAAGGACATTCAACTAATCTAGAATTTACAAAAATTAGCAACCCTGTATTAAAGATGCACATCCCAAATTCTTAAAAACCATTCAAATTTGAGATCTAGAAAAAATAATTGGGAGAGAAGCTAAATAATAATTCCCACAAATAATATGAGATAATCTTCTCATAATTCTCTGCTTGTATAAATTGCTTTAAAGTTTACACTAGTTTTTTTGTATCTAAAAAAACTCTCTTTTTACCAATGACAATGTTCCTTTTATAGATTTCAAGGAAGCATGTTGATTATTTGTATCAACTTACAAGTGTATAAAATGTAAAGGATGACTATCATTTCTACAAAGTTTCTAAAATATACTAGATTTTCTAAAATATATTGTCCTTTAGGCAATGTGTTAAAAAAATGCACATGCCTTTACAAAAACATATTCTATCTTCAAAATTTATAATGTCCCCATAAAATAGAATATTCTTAACTACTTGGTGGACCCTGTACTGGACCCTGTGCTTATGAAGTTGATTTATCTTGCTGAATTAACCTCATCACCTTTTGATGTTTTTCATGGACTAACTTCAAATTTATAGTTGGATCAAGGAGGAGCACATCCTCTTGATCTACCAAATCATCTAGGTCCTTATCATTTCTCTCTAAAGCCTCCTTAATGCTATTCATCTTGTCTATCTTTATTTTTTAGTTAGGATCATATCCATGATCCTATTTTTGTCATCTCTAGACCTACCTTGGCTCTTGTTTCTCACCTCCTGCATGACCAAGGTGGTCCTATGTTTGAACTCATCATTTGCTATGATGCCCATGGAGCTAAGATTTGAAGGCTCTATAATCATGGTCCCTAGGAGTTTTTTAATTTTGTCCATCAAATTTTTATCATCCTTGATGAGTTTCTCTAAGGATTTAGACCATGCACTCAAACTATTGAATTTATCCAAAATCAAGCCCAAGATAGTGTTAAGATGAATAATGTTGATTGTCTTGAAACTAGGGATTTTATCCCCTATCAAAATGTCAATTAGCTCCTTCATCTTGTCCTTAAAACTCTACCATTGGGTGATTAAGCCCTTAGATACTAAATCTTATTGGTTTAGTGTACTCTATCTTAGCTTCATTAACTTTCAGGAGTCAAACACGTCATGAAATGATCCCTCAAATGTTTTAATCATGGAATTAGGAATTAATAAAACTAATTGTTTTTCCAAATCCTCATTCTAATTTTCAAGGTTCTTTATTCATTATTTTAGGTCCTTAATGCTAGTTTGCAATTGGGATGATTGATTTTTAGCTAACCTAAGTATATCCTTCTCATGTATGGGGTCTTGACCTAGTCTTTGGCCTCTAACTAGAGTCCAGCCAACAAATGGATCCACCTTCTAAATAGTGAATTCCTCTCCACCCACCATAGATTTATTTATTTTTACTCTTTCTAATCCATAGTGGTTGGGTCAAATTAGACACTTATTGAAGAGTGTTTCATTTTTAGAGGCTCTAGGAATTCCATTTGGGTGTTACTCAAAAACCTAGGAGCATCCAAATGTCTTTCCTTTTCTTATTTTCATAGGGACACTATTTAGGGCTTAATCTCCTCATGAACTATGATGTTGATAGGTTTTGTGATGGCCCATTGATGGTGAAAATTTGGATCTTTTACCTCTTTCCATATATAAAACATTCAAGAATGGTTGGACTATATATTGGATTCTCATTATTGAATAAATTAACCTCACTAAAAGGGTGAGTGAAGGTTATCTTAGGCTTCTTCGTTTCTACAAGAACCAAGGCTAGCTCAGCCTTTCTCTTTTGAGGGGGAATAACTAGAACTAAGTCCAAAGATATCTCCTTCCCCTTTTCTTTTCCTATTTCCTCAACTTGGGGTTGAGGTTCTTCTTATTGAGTTTGATGCTCATCTTCTTACAACTATTCCTCATCTGATCTATAATCACTAGCCAGTGCTTCTAAGGCATCTTCCACCATTTTCCTTGGATGTAATGCAATCATGTCAATGCATTCAATTTGATACTCTATCTTTTTCTATTTTGTAGAAGATGATTCCCCCTCATTAGGTCTCTCTTCAAGCTTTTCTTTTCCTATACCTTGTGCAATTTATGCCTTGAGCTATTTCAGAGGAGGCATAGAAGATGGTCCTAGTAGTAAATGGTACTGAAAGGGATTAATCTACCATATTTCACCAGATGTCTTATAATATCTCTTTAATCTAACCTCAAGCTTGATATTATACATCTTTAATATTACTAGGACCTTTGAAAATGAAAATACCCAAATGTACATTGTGTTATAGACACCAAGTTAATGTTCATATTTCATGTTAATTTACTTGGCTTTCAAATGCATCATAACATTATCCTAGGGGTCCCACTACATTAAATAATCAAGCTATAAATTTAATGAGTTCCTATGCTTGGAGATGGTGTCTACAGTATCCCCTTCCTTTTGTGTTTGCATACTCTATCAATACCATGGAATAATTGGTATGTATTCTCCTATTCAACCAACTTGGTGGGTGCATAGATTGGAAATATAAGGGGATGACACAAGGCTCCTTTTATCCTAATTATAATGTAATTAGGATATAACCAAAGGTCTCCAATAAGTTCTAGATACTTATTAATTAAGGGACTCACCCTAATCATAAAGATCCTTGTAATATTATTAGATAAGGTTGGATATACACAATCACAAATGAATTGTATGTGGTCCCTAAACATGAATATATATAGTTTGGAATAGTAATGAGAGACTATTTGCCTTCCATCAGGTGACCAATTTTTGATTTTAGGGATAATGTTGGTGACTAATAGGGCATCCAAAAGATAAGACATCATAAAGAAGTTATTTATAGTCCTCTTATTGATGGTATATAATTGTTCCTTTAGGTAAACACTGATCATTTCTCCAATAGGAGGGGTAAGTCTTATTTCAACCATGAGGTATATATAAGGGATCCAAATCTTGTTGACATAAGTGGTAGAAGGGGACCCAGATAATATATTTACTAAAGTCATAATTATTATAATTCCTACCTTAAATTGGGTTATAAAGTTTCTTCTAGTGGTGTCAAAAACTACATGGGTTCTTGAATATAACCATCGGGTGAGGACAATTTTTAGGCCATTTTGGCTAGACCATTACTTAATTATGTGAAAATCCACCTAAAGAGTGGGAAGTTTGTAGTAACTTTCAAATGCAATGGGGGAAATTTAAGAAACCATTTAAAAACTACATTCATGGAATATCATATCTTGGTCAAGTCTACAATCCTTAAAAATAGGATCAATAACATCAATACAATGAAGTACATGAGGTTTTGCTACCACATAGTGGAGACTGGTTGTTTAATTAGGGACTATGTCATAGTATCTCTAGTAGATTGTGGCATTATTTTCATCATCCTTGGTTATTACTTACAATTTTTAAATAGCCTAAAAAAGCTTAAACCAATTATTATCCCCTTTATTCAATGCTACCACATCAAGTGTAGTGTTTTTGAAGACTTTTCCATCCACATCTGAAGTTAAGTATAAATCTATGTCTTCTCTATTTTGTTGCTTTCATGTTGCCATGGATATGAGTTTACAATTTGTTCACAAGTGGTTTTTAATTAGCCAAAAGGCTAATTTTCACTTTTTTATATGGTAATTGAACTCTTTTTAGATTGATTGTGATAAAACTGGGATCAAATTAGGGATTCTATAGATGCTAGGACTTTTTGTAGGTCTCTTCAAGCTTTAATGGTGATAGTTTTTTGTACTTAGGTGAGCTTGGTGCTGAGATTTGATTTGGACTTTTGCTTTTAAACATTTGCATTTATCGATCCCATAAAATCTTAGGTTTTATCCTTTCTTACTTAAGTGTCATTGATGTGGTGCCTAGTTGGCACTTTCATGTCACTTTATTCATAAATGTTTTAAAACTTAATTGTTTATTTTTAAATTTGTCTTTAATCTTATTCTATCAAATCAATCTACACAGATTAATGTGGATCATTGATCTCAATCCTGATAGTTGCATGCCATTGACTATCCTTGTCATAAGGCCCCATGATTGTGCTACTTGACAATCTTACAAGCCTTGTAAGCTTTGCATCCTTTTAAGTCTTTTGGTTAGTGCATGTGTAATGCATGGTAGTCCCATAGGCCTTCCATTGAATAATACATAGTGGTATTACTCTATTTGATCATGCTGTTTCGATTACATATAATCCATCGATCCTAAAAAGGTTCATGAACTTTAAGTTAGCCCAAGAACAAGTAAATAACTTAGGCTAAATACTTTAGTCTAAGCTTTTGGTTCATGTTAAAAAAATGAAATAAAACTTAGGCTAAAGTATTTAGGTGAAGTTTATATCATAGAAAAAGGGTACCTACTACAAAAAGAGGACTTAACTTAACATTTTTGACCTAAGGTTTTTATCACATTAATAAATACAAGGCAAACTTTGGGACAAATAATTTAAGCTAGGATTCATACCATAGGGCCTCACATTTTTTAATCCAAGTCAATAAGCCCATAAAACCTTTCATAATAGCATGGGGGGTATATATAGACTAGTCATGAGGTTTTTAACTAAGGTATAGTCTAATGTTAAAAAACATGATTTAGCCTTATGATAATATTCAATCTAATATTGTGGTATTTCTAATTATCCCCCATGTATATATAAATTTTATGTCAAAATATAACTTCCAATTAATCTAAAACTAGTCTTAATATTAAAGCACAAAACTTCCAACCATGATTAAGGTAACAATATGTTCATTTGTCTATGTGGGATTGGTCCATGAGTTTGAATTTTGATGGTCTCACGGATGTCAATGATGACCTCACAAACATCAATTACATTCATTCAAATTTTAAAATTAATATCTAGCAATGTATTACTTAGGTTTAAATTTGACAGCCTCACAGATGTTAATGATGGCCTCACAAACATCAAATGATGAACATGAGAACATCAAATTAAGTCCCATGGAACCTAGAAATCCCTATGGAAATTTTGACCCATTATGCATAATTTGATTAGCTTAATCCGAGAAAGTGTGAATTTTTGATCATGATCCAAAGAGCAAGTTGTGATTAGTTCATGTAGTATAAAGTTTTAGACTCATCGGTTCCATCTCGTACTATTTGATCATTTTTGCCCAAATGCACATAGGTCATAGATACTATAGAGAATCACAAAACTTAAGTTAGGGCATGGGGAAAATAAGACTTAGGATAAAGTATTTTGACTAAGGTCTCATTCATGCTAATAAAAACAAATGGGGCCTTAGGACTAATAATTAATAAGCTTTGTGTAAATAAGTTCAGACCAAGCTAGAAATTTAATAGAAATGACCCTACAGTATTAAGGTTAGACCATGTTAAAATAAAATTGGATAAAGGAGCTTGGGACATAAGGGGGAAAAAGATTATAATTTTTATTCTAAGGCTTGTTCAGGTTGAAAAACATGATTGGACCTTAGTATAAAAATTAGGCTTAAGTCTATGACATATAAAATTTTCTTGCATAAATTATTCCTACCAATTTTTTAATTTGGGTCTAAAAACCCTTATGCTAGGGTTTATAAACATGAGTTTCCTTAATCTTGAACATGGATTTAAAATAATTTTTAATAGACCAATGGCTAATAAAAGGTCAAATTGAGATATAATTATGAAATCTAGTTATGATCCGATCAAGGAGAGCTCCATTAAACCTATGATATAAAGCATAGAGATTCCCTATTAGAAATATTAGACAAAGATAAATAAGAACCATGAATAAATAATACCAACCAGACCAAGGGATGGATTATCTTCAAATGCAAATAATGTGAAAAACATGTTAAATATGCTTTGGTTAAGTTAATTTCAAATTCAAAATACAAATTGCACAATTTAACACATGGGTCCCTAATTTTTAGAAATAGGGTGTTGACCTCAATAAAATATCTATGATATATACATAAAATAAATTTACCCTAAATATATGGTATATCCTATCTAAGCATGTCTCCCACTAGGCAAGTGCTAGCCTCTCCTTTTGATCATCAAGTGCCCTAGTGATCACCGATGAACCCCTTATCAAATATCATAATAATGCATGGAAATACTCTAATGTGATACCCACCTCAATGTTATCCCCATCCACTACCCATCAAAAAGTGCTAGTCAACCATTCCCATGCTCCAAGGAACATGATAATGAGATCAATACTAAGTGGAATACACCCATCTCTATAATACCTTCAAAGCCTAGTGTGACTAGTCATACTCTATCCACCTCCATCAATCAATCTAGTAGATCTAGAAGCTGTGATGCATCTATCTGATGCCAATACCTCCAACATTATTTAAAAATATCAAACAATAAAGGATGTATCTTATATCCATGTTAAAATTAATCAAAAGACATATTTAAACTTTCACACATTATCCATTTAAATCAATTGGTTTGACTTAGTATTTCAAATTCTTATAGAGTCACACGCTTTAATCTAAATTGGCCATGTAGTTTATTTGTGATACTAGATTGACATCCTCAATTTCCTACTAGATCGACCACATCAATACTAGATTGGCCATTTTGTTATTCTTAGATACTATACTATCCATATTCTACATAGTCAGCCTCTTTTAGAGCTATTGCATTGGCTCTCTTAAGAAAACTAAGTTAGACCTATCATATGCAGTCAGCCTTTATCCCTTCCCAACTAAGCTAGCCTACTAATACATAGTTGGCCACCTTTTTAGCATAATAAATAAATGCATTGCTATGTAGTCAACCTTTTTATTCTCCCTTATCTTATTGACTAAATCAATCAGGTTGACTATGTTCATCCATAAAAATGACTTTTTCCCCATTTACCATAAATGCATTGGGCATTTATTGGTATAACTTCTTCCTACATAGTAACCCTAGTTTATTTTAGAATTTCCTATGGTTCATTTTGGTTCCTATATTTTGCCTAATAGTTAATTTTCTATTTTTGCTTAATTTCAAATAAAAATATCTAAAATTTTAAAATTTATAATTGCTTACTAATGATGAACTCATTACAGCCGCTATGCATCCTCCTCATCCCAATTGTTATCTCCTCACCATGATGACTATTTGGTCTCAACTAGGTATCTTAGAGCTCTATTTTCTCAAAATAGTAAAAATAACAAATGAATTATTTTTACCCTATTTATATTTACTATTCTAAAATTATTTACCTTTCAAATATTTATAGCAAGATTCCATGTTTTGACCATATATTTGTTTCTAATAACTATTTTTCCCAACCATAAAATGATATGGAATCCTAACATCATAGAGAATATGTTCACCTATTATATGTCTATGTTTCAACTTTTTTTATTTTTTTCTCTTTTTCTACTAAATTCTATAGGTTTGTCTAATATTCCATAAATTAGATAGCTTTACACTCATTACATCTTATTATCTATCTATAACACTAATGTAAGTATGTGTTTTTCAATTATGTCCTTTCATTTATCTTATGTGCCTCTTAATAAAATTTATTTAGCTTTAGTGTTGTGTATTACTATGTTGTTTTCTTGAAGCACCATCCCATGTTGCACCTAAGTGACACGTGATGAGCTTCAAGTGGATCATATGTATACACATAGTATTTTTAAAACTTATCAATTATTGATGATTTCTCTCTTATAAGAATCCATCAAGTCCTAATCTCTCTGAGTACACACCTTAAGGGGTGGGTAGACCATTGGTGCTTCATAGGATTCTTATCCCTTTACTACCACTTGATATCAACACAACCATCTCTTAAAAACATTCCCCTAAGATTTTCCTCCTTTCTTTCACCCTCCTCTAGTCATTTTCAACCTTCATTAGCCATTCCCTAGCCTAAAATACTTTTTGATGGTTTATGATACATTGGTAGCCCCATCGACCCTATACTCTAATTGAAAAAAATAATTTAGGGTCTAGGTTGTCCCCTAGTTGACCTAGATTGAGACATAATTTGTTTTTTTCAAATAATGATACAAAGTCAATTGGGTTGACCTTGTCAACTAAACTTTTATAAAGGACTAGGCTTACATTCAACTATATAAACACATTCATTTTGTCATTTATTAGGAAGAGAATAATAGATATATATTGTGCATCTACTTATGTACCATTATACTTGAGGAGCATAGCTTAGGTTCTCATACTTTCTTTGGAGATATGGAACTTGTCTTATGGATAAGTCTTTTATATGCATTGATAGATTATCTAGCCTGAAGTTAATTTATCCTTATCATCTTTACATAACATAATAACCCATTGCAAAGCACCTTGGACAAGGAAGAGATTGAGGCTTGGTGTGTTGATGTTCAAAGTTAAATATTCATAACTTTGTTCCTCCTTTGTAAGAGTAGATAGATATGCATTTTTACTTTTCTCCCATGTATTAAGATTTAATATAAATTGACATGAGTATATGTATTATATGCATATTTATTTTTAATTTTTATTACCCCTAATTTGTGCCACAATATTTAATGAGCACTAGATTATAATTTAATTTACTTTTGTCCTTTAGAATTAGTGAGATGATAACATAAGACCTAGTTAGGGTTATTGAATAGTTTTGCTTGACTATAGGCTTTGGAACCCTCCCTAGTGATATTATTGTGGTAAGATATCCCTTGGCTAGGTGTATTGGATCTATTTTGATCATTGTAGACACTCAAAAATTGCATAGTTTTATATGTTGAAATACCTTGAACCCCCACATGACCTTGATGTTAGTTGACCACTTAGTTGACTTATCCCATTTATTAATTTACTAACTCAAACCCCCTAATCTAAATCCTCTAACATAAAATTTTAATACACCCCATTTTTAACTTATTTTCCCTTAAAATCTCGACTATCGATGATTAGACTAACCATCAATTGTTAGCTTGACCATCAATGGTCAATTCCTTCAAGCCTACTTTAAAAGCATTACCAATTATATGAGATAAGCATGGATGTATTTAACAACTTTCTTTATGTGATACTAACAAGCTTTATGGAATCATAAATGACAACTTTATCCTCCATATCAATTATCAACTTCTTATTGCACATTTAGTAACTTCATCCTATAAATGGAGAGAAGTAGGAGGAGAAATAGATCCAAAAATCTATAAATCCAATAATCTACATCCAAACTATCTTGCATATAGGTATCTAGTGTCCCTTTAGCAAATAAGTAACATCAACAAAGACCTAAAATTTTATAAAAATCACTTTTTAAGGCCAAAGTACTATCACTTTATCCAAATTGCTTCATCCTTCCACCATCAAGTTACATGTATCTCATGCTTATTTTATTTGATCTATTTCATTTGTAACCTCCCTACCCTATCCATACCTATATTTATCTTATTTTATATCCTATAGATCCATAAAATCCCTTTGTTTGACCAACTACCCAATATGCCATTACTTTTTAAAACATTTATAAAATTATCAAGAAACTACCGATAGTTGGCCCAATTGTTGATGGTCACCTCAACCATCGATGATCACCCAACCACTGATGGTAAATCCAACCATCAATGGTTCACCCAACCATCAATAGTCACTATGGTAGAAAATAATATCAAGTTATATTCACCCCCTTGACCCCAACCAAACCCTATTTGTTGTGTTCCTACCTATTCATAGAGCCTACCTAGATTTTTTGAACCTAACCCCAACTATCTTAGCATGAGTATTGACCTAATTTTATTATATTTAGTCATTTTATTTAACAAGAAAATTACTTTCATCTCATCTTACATGCATTTAATTTTTATTTATTCAATGTAAGCATTCTTTATTTTCATTTATATCAACTTAATTATTATAAATAGTGGATTGACAACCTCCTAGCAATCATACATGTCTTAGATCTATCTCACGCTAGGTAGTCCACCCAACCATCTATCTAATAACCCATTTTATAGTTTCTTTATTATTTACAAGTTATTCCTTCCAAGACAAAGATGAATTCCCATTATCATCTAGATCACATGCATACTTTATTAGGTATCCCTTTACACAAATTATTACTATTTTTATTACTTGCTTCTAATTTAATAAATGAGCAAAAACTAAGAGAAACATTATTCGTATGCCCAATGGGACCTAACATCCCTTTTTCTTCCTTTATTATATCCTCATTGAATGAAATCTAAAATTATTTTTGGGCTTAAAATAAACCTTTTGCATATATTGATTGTTTTTTTTATTTAGTTTATCTAGTAACTTAAAGGCAAAGCAATTAATCATAATTTTCACTCTCGCTATCACATACTTATCCAAACCACATAATAAATCAACACATCAAAATAAACTTGAGATAAGGCCTGACTAAGATTTTATCACCTAGTATTAAACCTTACCCTTTCCCAATAATCCTAATTGAAGGTCATTACCAAGGGGAGAACTAACTCAGCTCTTTGGTTGAGTATAAACTCTAAAATTCAATATATATTGGCTAAGCACCTGACACCCTTATCATTGTGGTGTGTGAAGTGAGGGGGTAGGCCCCAATACCAAGCCACATATTGAAAATCAATACATATTTCTCTCTTGAGCACCTAAACATAACCTAAAACTAACCTTATATTTCCTCTCTAGTACCTAATTTACAAACCAAATTTCCTCTTCACACTCTCTAAGGCATAAGCCAATAGTGATTTAAAAATAACCCTAGGTTGTTAAATGAACTTTAGTGTATGTTTTATTTTCTTTTTCTTTCTCTTTATTTGAGGTGTGATTTTCATCATTTTATATCCTATTTCCTCTTATGGTCTTTACTAGATAGTACTTGAGGAATCAAACTAACCAACAACCACCTTATTCTTCTTCCTCCATGGAGTATACCTCTGATGTTAAGGGTTCCCCTAATTTTCCTCTCCTTCCTACCAAGCCTTAGATTGTTGTTGAGGGTGATCTAAAATTTTCCACCTTCCTTGATGGAAACCCCATGGCTCTTCAATATTACCTAAACACCTTACCTAACCATACACCTTCTGCTTTAGTTCCTCCTACAAATCCTCCCTATGGTATGCCTTCCCATCTTCTAATGGGTGCTACCTCAACCCAACCCATGCTCACCCAAACCTAATCTTACTCTAATATCCCACCTACTACCACTCCCCAAACTCCATCCAACATCCCAACTAGTAACCAAACACTTACTACCCCAACTAATATGACCAACATTAGATCAACTTTACTTCTTGTCATCTATACTCTTTATACCATGGGGGTATATTCTACCCCTACTTATACCATTCCCCTTAGTTATAATAACCCACCAACTTCAACTCAAATTAAAAGTTTGGTACTTTCCATACCTTAAACCCTCCCACTTATTATCACTGGAGTTACCAACCATCAACAACCAACTAGCACTTTAATACCTCCAACCCAAACCTTCCTCTAAACTAACCCATATCAGACCCCCAATAGGTACCCATGTCATCTTATCCATATGCTTATAACCCACAAGGATATATAGCACCTTTCACCCAACCATTTGTGTTAATTAACCCTTATGTGGCACCATCCCAACCTCCTATGACCACTTACCAATATGTGGCTTCTTCATCACCCTCTATCACTTATCCATACACTATTACCACCCAACCTCAATAGAGATTACAACCTAATTACGAAGCTTCCCAATCTCAAATAGACTTGGTCAAGATTTTAATAGACAAAATTACTAACTTGGAGTCATCTATTTCTAGGTCTCATAACCTTTTGTCCTATGATCAAATCTATAATGAACCCATCCATCCATATGTTCTTATCAATTTTTATCCTCCTCAATGGGAATTACCCAATTTTTCTAAATTCTAAGGTAAGGAGGACCCCTAATAACATTTGATATAATTTAATCAATCTTGTTATTTGATCATGTATGATGATGATCTCCTCCTTCATACCTTCCCCATGTATTTATTAGGACCAACCCTTGATTGGTATAGTGTTCTCACCAAGCACTCCATCTTTTCATTCTCCCAACTAGCCCAAATTATTTTAGATCACTTCTCAATAAATATATCTAAAAAGGTTTCTATTATTGACCTTTATTATATTAGGCAATTTGATGATGAATCAATTACTAATTTTGTACCCAAATGGAAAGGTCTCATTAACTAGCTTTATTTATCCTTACCCCAACCTAAGTTGATTTAACTCTTCTCTTAGGGTTGTGCCAAACATATTCCCCCCACTCTTCAAGTTCAAACTTTCAAAACTTTTGATGAGGCATTCACCATGGCACGTAAACTTGAAAATTGAGACATTGACAAAGGCAAATTGAAACTATGAAACAAGAATTATAGATTTAGATCCAATGACCTTCCCTCCACCAAAACCACTAATCAATCCAACCATCCCAATACCAATAAAAAAAGATCCACAAACTCAGTGGTCCTAAGAACTACTCCACCACCAACTATCAACCAATCCCATCAAACTAATTCCTCCAACCCTTCTTATCAACAAAATTGAAATCAAAACCAAGCTCATAGAAAATAATATACTCCCATATGGGAGTCTTATGATTCAATTTTAAACAAATTTCTCAAAGATAACCTCATCCAAATTCTACCTATCAAACCACCCTAAAAATTTTATGCTTCTCACCTCATGCCTGGTTGGTATAATGAGAATGACCATTGTGCCTTTCATTGAGTTATTAGACATGACATCAATAGATGCAATACCTTCAAAAGTCTGGTCCAAAGCTTAATCGATAGTGGAGAACTTTCATTTGATAATCGTAATGCACCTCTTAATCAGTCCCTTGTCATCTTACATAAACCTTTTTCCAATCATGCTCCTTTTACCCATCAAGATGACAACAAACCATAATCATCTCACTCTCATGACGTACATATAATCAATGTTTTTATGAGTGAGCCCATTATTGATGAGACAATTACCTCAACCATTTATTCCTCCATTTAACTCACATAATTATTAAACTCACCTTCCATTCCTTTGGATACCCAAACAGAATAATCAACCACCCCTCTCTCTTCACTTGATTAGACCTTAGCTTTATTTACCTATCCTTTGATGGAAACACCAAAGGAAACAAACCTCACTTTAGCCATTTCTTCTTCCTCCACTCCACTCACTAAAGTGGTAGAACTACCTTCCAATAGTTTAGACACCCAAATAAAGGAACCAACCATGTTTTTTCCCTCACTTGAGGACACTACACCTACCCCCATCATAGAACCATCCTTTCCATCTTTGGAAACCATCACACACAAGAAGGTTACCTCATCCACTGAACCACCAATTTTAGAACCTCTCATCAAGAATAAGGATGGAGGAACACTTCCCTCTTCTCCACCTAGAGGATTAATATTTGAAACTGATGACCAAGGAACCAAACCCATTTATAATCCCTTTTCTAGACTAGTTCAAAGTCTAGACTTCACTTCTCAACCCAAATTTGATAGAGACAAATTTTGGCATCATCTAAGGCTCCCTTACCAAAACAAATCTGATCCTTAACCTCACTTGAATACACCATTAAACCCATTATTACATCTTCATCTAACACCTCTTCTTCCAAAACCATAGGTGAACCATCCAAAATACCTCTATATAAAATTGCCAAATCTCCTTATGCCTCTCTCACCAAACCTATCAAGAATCTAGGAATTCTTCCCATATCTATTTAAACTCACCCCTCTTTTAATTTGGACTTAACTCCATCTATTCCACCAAAGAAACCCCTAACTAGACAAATTAAGAAGGTAGACTTGCCCAAATCTCAACCTCAAACTAGACCCATAGTACCTCTTTCCCACTTACCTTTTATTTTAGGACCCCATCCTTCTACCATTTTAATTACCTATTCTTCCTCTAGTAAACCATCCCCCTTTTCTTTATCTACACCTACCCCTACTAAATCATCTAGTTATCCTTCATTCTTAACTAACCTATCCACATCTACTTTCTAACTTATATCAAATTACTCATCATCTAAATCTTCCAGTTTCAAATCATTTACCCCAAAATTAACCATAACTAAGTAATCCTAATCACCAAATTAAACCATTTCATCACCTATAACTTCTAAGTTAAAAGCTGCTTCTAAGAGGCTCCCACCCCTAAAAATATAAACTCATCACCTCCAACACCTTTGAATGAATATTATTAAACCATTATTTAAAGGTTGTTGTAAACTTATTCCATTGGCTTACCACCTATCAAACCATTCTACCCTTCCAATACCAAATGCTTTTGGTTCAATGATAACTTGATCTATCATATCATATGGCACTAAGACATGACATGAAGAACTATAAATCTTTCCAAGCACTTGTTCATAGCCTATATGATGAGGATGATTTGTTTTTAGACTAACCTTTTTTACCTCCATTACCAATCTAACCATCAACTCAACATTTACCTATTCCCCCTTCTCACCCAAGAGTGAGGGGAACAAACTGAAGCAACCATCAAACCTAGCAAATCCCCCCATCTACACTATTCATATGGTTACTTGATCTCAAGCCCAACAAAAGGATAATAGAAAAGCCAAATTTTCCATTCCTTAGATATACCCTTCAACTCCTTAACCTTCTAGCCAAACCCAAACACCTACACCTTCACCTATCCCACCACCAAAACCCAAGGTATCAATTTTGAGAGCCTTTCCCTCCAACCCTTCTGACTCCATCTAGTGTATCATGTTGAAATAACTTCACTAGACACTAGTGAAAATGATCCTTTATGAACTAATCAACACCTCACCATATAATTATCAGGTACTAATAAAAGATCTATAATCTATATAGGTTTGACTAGATGACCCTCAAGCTATTTCACACTTTATTGGAGACCTCTAACTCTTTACCTTCATCACCTTCCAAGATTATAAAATACTTCTTATTCATTTTGAGGATCTTGGTCCTCCCATCTTCATCATTGTGTACATCAATCAAACCCACATCAAAAGGGTGATGATTGATGGAGATGTTATCATCAACATTATCTCCTCACATGCTTATGACCAATTTCATCTAACTAAGAACATCATGTCAAAAAGTATAGTGGTCCTTCACTCCTTCAATGATACTATGGCCACTACCTTGGGGACAGTGGTCCTCCATATCTACTTTGGACCTTGCATCATTCTCTAACTATTATACATCATAAAGGGTGAGTTTCAATATAATGTGTTAATCAAACACCCTTGGATCCATGCCATGATTTGTGTCCCTTCTACCTTACATTGATGTGTCAAATTTGATCATGAAGGTCAAGATATTACCATCAAAATTTATCCTTGTCCTTTTTCCTTTTGTAATATGACATATTAACCTAACATTGTTATTATTCCTTCTTCATCCAACTATTCACCTCTAAATTATATTACCTCACCAAGCCAACCTTTGTCAAAGCTTACCTTTATAAGTGTGCTTAGAAGGGGTTTGGATTTGGAATTTATGAATAGGGACCTCACGAGTTACCCATAATCAAAACTTAAAAACCTTTTGAGTTATTCAACCTTGGGTTCATACCACCAAAAGAACACACTTCACCAAAACCCATCACCACCATTGATGAGGATGTTCCATCCTCACTGACCCCACCTTCCCCAAAGATTTAAGACTTTGATATCATCCCATATATATTTTTTTTATTAATACCATTAGTTTGGGCCCCTTGATATATCAAAAGGATGGCCAAACTAAAATCCTTCCTCTCATTCATCTTGAAATGATAGAGTGAGATTATCCTACCATCAACACCATCCAACATCAAGATAATTATTCCATTCTCACCTACCTTGGTGTGGGGGATTCTTATATTCATAAATCCCTTCCTCCTAATAACAAAACCATGCTAAATAAATATAATATCTATGTCAACCTGGGTACTCAAGATAAACCCCATATTGTCAAAATCGATCAATCATTATATTCTATAAAGCATCGAGATTACCCTTCTTTCTTTCATGACTGTAGCATAGTGTTTTCTTGGTTCTATCAAGATATTCCCAAAATTGATCCTTCTATTTCCCTCCACAACATTATCACCCATCCTGAGGTTAAGCTAGTATGGCAAAAGCTTCATAGGATACATCCTCACATCACCATTTTGGTTAAGGAAGAACTCTAATATATCTTATTCATTGACTTCATCCAACCCATTGATTATCCAAAATTGGTTTCTAACATCATTCCCATTACTAAACCCATCAGGGGACTCCACCTCTACATCAACTTTCATGATCTCAACTTTGCTTTCCCAAAGGATGACTTTCCTTTGCCAAACATAAACCAACTTATTTATCTTATAGTTGGCCATGAGATGTTATCTCTCATTGATAGTTTCTTGAGATATAATCAAACCTTGATTTCCCCCAAAGATCAACATAAAACTTATTTTATCACCCCATAGGGGACCTTTTAATACAAGGTCATGTCGTTTGATTTGAAAAATGTTGAGGCAACCTATAAACATGTCATGGCCTACATCTTTCATGATCTCATCCATAAAATTATTGAGGACTATGTCGATGACCTCCTTGGGAAATACAAACATCTAAAAGATCACCTAGTAATTCTTACAATCATATTCAACTAACTAATCCATTATCATGTTAGGCTCAACCCTAAGAAATACATTTTTGGGGTCTTATCTAGAAAACTTTTGGGATTTATCATCTCTCTTTAAGGAATCAAAATATATCCTACCAAATTCAAAGAAATATTAGAGATGCCTTCTCCTATTAACCTCAAAAAACTCTACAACTTGTAGGGGAAGCTCCAATCCATCCATCACTTCATCTCCCATCTATCAAATAGATGCCAACCCTTTCACCATATCCTAAAGAAAGACACCTCTTTTAAGTAGACCAAGGATTGTCAACAAGGTTTTTATTAAATCAAGGATTAAATTATTTCTCTACCCATTATTATTCCTCCTAAAGAGGACCAGCTATTATACCTTTATATATCCACCATGGACCATTCCTTAGGGGCAATGCTCACTCATCATGATGAATAGAACAATGATAAAACTATCTACTAAATAAGCCACACACTTATAAAATATGAGACTCAATATACTCATATTGAGAAACTTTGACTTGCCTTAGTCTTTTTGGCCTCCAAACTCATTCACTACCTTCCTAATCATAAAACCTATGTCATCACTAACACTGACTCACTCAAGTACATGCACTCTAAACCATACCAAAACTAGTGATGGTTAAGTGACTTATGCTCTTTTTTGAGTTTGATCTTTAGTTTCTTCATCAAATGTTCATTAAAGGGTAATTAATTTCTAATTAACTAGCTAAAGATCCTCTACCAGACAACCAACCAACTCATTTTGCTTTCCTAGATGACACAACTCTTTCCTAAGAAGAACTCACTTACCAAATGACCATGTTTTTTAATGGCTCATAATGCCACCATGGTGGAGGAATTAGAGTAAATCTCATTACCCTTAATGGTGAACCTCTTCGCCTTTCCTTTACACTTGACTTTGAATACACCAAAAAATGTGGCCAAGTATGAATCCCTGGTCATAGGTCTCCAAACTACTCTAGCTTTAGAAGTTAAAACAATCAATATCTTTGATGACTCCCAACTTGTCATAAATGAGGTCAATAGATCCTACCAATGTAAAAATTATGTCCTATTGAAGTATAAATAACTCATAGACATACTCTTACCATCATTTTATCATTACCTTATCTAGTCAGTTTCCTGATCAACCAACAAGTTTGTGGACACAATGGATTCCTTGGTTTCCCAAATTTCATCCCAATCAACTAAATCTAAACTATTTCTCACCATCTATAATTTTATCACACCATATATTAGTTTTAACCTCCCAACCATTTATACCATGGAAGCATCTTCTTTTGACATTCGGTACAACCAAAATTTTAACTACCTTAACCCCAGAATTGTTCTTCCCAACCTTTCAAGGAATGCCCAAAGAGAATTTAATTAGAGTAAATCTCATTACACCATACTATGTGGAATCCTTGATAAATGTGGCTTTAATAGCCTCCTCCTCTTTTGTCTACGTAGTCATGAAGATTCTTGTGTTATCAAAGAAACACATAATATAATCTATGGGGGACATTTTAGTGGCCTATATATTGTTAAACCTATCCTTCACCTTGTTTAATATTTGCCCATCCTCAATTAGGATTGTTGTGATTATGTAAAGAAGTTCATCAAATTTCAACAACACACTAATTTACATCATGTGCTTGCCCATGGCCTTTGAGTATGCAAAGATTATTGACCCTCTTTGTAATGGGGTCTCAATCTCATTGAGGAAATCAATCCTCATTCTTCATGATGAAACCAATCTATGATTACTACCATTAAATATTTCACCAAGTGGGTGGAGGCCATTCCTCTTATCTCAACCAAAGATAAAAATATTATCAATTTCATTAATCACCATATCATCTATCCCTTTGGTGTTCCTCATAAGATCATCACTAACAATGGTAAATCTTTTAAAAACAAAAAAGTCTAAGGTCTTTGTAATGCTTTTGGCATCAACTTAAGATTTTCCTCACCCTATCACCCACAAGTAAATGGATAGGTGAAAGCCACTAAAAAAATCCTCAATAAAATGTTAACCAAAGTCATCAGTTCTTTGAGTTGGGATTGGTGCCTACATATCCATTTCACTTTACAGGCCTATCACAGTAACTTTTGAACCTCTACAAGTTCTACCCCTTTCTCTCTTCTCTTTGGGATAGAATAAATCTTACCCCTCAAATTATAGATTCCCTCTCTTCACATATCTTTGCATGAGATCCTTTTTTAGAGTGATTCTCATCAGGAGCATCTCACCCATATGGATCTACTTGATGAACATCACCTCATAGCAGTTAAACATCTTTATGTTTATCATGAATGAATCAAGCATGTATAAAAAAACACTCAAAATTATGAGAATTCAATATTAGAGACCTCTTCCTAAAGGAAAACAAACATGTAACTAATATGGAAAAAAGCAAAAAAGGCAAGTTTGCTTTCAATTGGCTTAGACCCTACATCATAACCCATAAGTATGGATCAATATCTTATAATTTGTCTTATCAAAGGCAAACTAGAAATTGAGCCTCTCAACACTTCACATCTACATCCTTTCTATTGTTAAAATAAGGATCAAACTCACCTTTGTGTTTAACTTAAGCTCATCCCTTGGTTTACCATTTTTCACTTCCCTTCACCTACCTATCCCTATTCCTCCTGGGGATAATTTATTATAGCATAGGACCATGTGATTATCCATCACATTTAGAGCCTCATGCTAAGCACAAATACCATGGTCCTACCCATGGCATGGTTCTCATGGATACTTTTTGTATCTAATTAGATGGAATCCCATGATTAGTTGTCTTTCAAACTACTTTTCCTCATCTATCATTAACCTTTTGTGGTAAAAGTCTTACTTCTATAAAGGTATAACTCAAAGCCTAAATAGAATTGTCCATGTCTAAAAATAGCATTCAAAATCAAATTGGGATCCCAAAATATCTCTTAGGTCCATACCTCTATCAATGCAAACTATTCCCTTGAAGGATAGCTACCCAAAAACTACATTGATTAATGATAGAATATTCCCTTGAAGGATAGATATAAAAATCCAAATTTATACCACTCCCTTGAAGGAAAACTAAGTTAAGTTTTTCAAAAATAAACATCTAAAGCTTCTCACATTGATCAACTTCACCATCCAATCAAAATAACAAAAGCAAAAAGTAACCCTATGTCAAAATTAAAGCAAGTAAGCCATAATCAGATTTTGCATATGGAATTAGTAGACTTCTGACACCTATCAATCTACATATTATATTAAGGCATGGACTTATCTATTATGGTGCTTTAGTTACCTATAGAAGGGGCAAGCTAACCCACATTAGTTTACCATAATACCCATTTCCCATTCAACTATCTACCTATCACCTATTTTCCCTTAAACTCTCTTAAATAAAGGGAATATGAGCTTACTTGATGCAAAGTGATCAAAATACCTTCTTTTTTTATCCAAGTATGCTCATACGAATCATTTAAAAGGCTTATTTTCATTAACTTGCATCCACCTTCAAATTTGTTAGGCCTTTATCAATAAATAATTCATGTTTTTTTTACCCTTTCATTATTAGTTTATGTAGACATGTGTCTCATAATTCTTATCCCTTTCCCATATTTAGTTTTCTATCTACACTTAATTTAGGTATCTTCATTATATCTCCATTAATCCATATCATATAAAATAATTAAACCATTAATCTACCACACTAATCCATATATATCCTATCTATGCACCCAAACATCAATTACATCATCACTCATATCCTAAACCACATCATCCAAACCATCCTATCCATTATCATGACCATGAACAAACACATCATCCATAATATAATCACCAAACACTATCAATATATTAAATTCAAAATCACAAGCACATTTTAACTCCCTCATCTTATCATCACATAAATCCTCCATAATCTTCAGCATCATATCTATCAAAACACTAAATAAACCATACTATCCATTAACATGTCATAATATTCCTAAAACTACACATCCACATATCACCTTATAGATCATGGGACATGAACATCCATCATTTCCTCATATCAAAACATACACCATGCACATTCCTCAACATTAAAACTAATGAGTCATAAATAGACCACATTCATAACTATATTCACACATCATATCAACCAATAACATAAACCATGACATATACCATTCACCATAAACATTATCCATGAGTCACATCATATCTACCAAATAAAAACCATGTCACATCTATAGACTGTGCCATCTTTTTCTTTAATAGGATCATATATACATCATTCTAATGAATAATGCATAAACATCTCTGAATAATATTACCCATGGCCTAATCATATTGTCTATAATATATCTATATTCATATCATAAACAAAATCATTACTCATTCATAATCATGTACATCAAATTCCAAAAACATGCACATCAATAAACATCATCACATGCCTAGGTCAATAAGCCAACATCTCATAAGCATCAAGTATTCAACATCTCATCCATAATCTATATCATCATAACCACATCCTAACCATAATCTACATCTATCTCATCCTAACCATAATCTAAATATATCTCATCATAAACATAATAAACATCTATATCATCATGAACATCATACAACATAATCATCATATACATCATCATCCAAGTCATACATGTTAGTGAAGTATATATCATAATATATTAAATACATGGAATAGTGTATCAATCTCTCTCATATAAATCTCATGTCATCAGTACATAGGCTGGTATCAAAATCAAGAACATAAACATCATATATTCTCCTTTATCAAGCCCCTAAGACACCACTACCACTAGCCCCATCTACACTTGCACCTACACCTATACAACCATTAGGTGGTGGTCCTATTAATATCCCTACCTGCCCAACTATTGAGGCCCACTATCTTGGAGTAGCTATAAATGGACCACATGATAAACTAGCCATGTATTCTCCATATATCATTTCTAATGGTAACTAAGCTAACACGATAGCCTCATAATATCTCAATTCCTTAATGTTGGCTAAGTACCATATCCTTAAAACTATGTTAGGTGGTCCTCTTACTACTACTATAGCCACTCCTACCCTCTATCTTAGTGAATCTCTCTCTTATGTCACTAACCCAAGATATATCCTCACCTAATATCACTCTCTAATCAAGGTGGCCACATAACCGTATAAGCTGATGATCTAACCCTATAGTGGCCACCTATCCCTATAAGATGGTAATCTAGGCATGTGCCATTGCCATTTTCATTTCCACCAATAAATCCCATGTTGGTGCCCTAATAAAATACACATCCATGGGTTGTTTCCCCCCATCATCTCATCCAAAATTGGATACTACATATCTGACTTAGTATCATGTTGTATACCCATCCACAACCCCTACATCATTAATGATGGCCCTCACTAGTATCTCCTTATAATCTAACACAACTTATGGCTATGGCTCTAGGAGAAAGAACTTACAATCCTCCTTCTTATGTCATGGAAAATCTAGTGGGATTCCTTGTATAAGGCCAAACTACCTCTCCACTCAATCAAATAGGATAAGCTCAATCTCACTATCCTTTCTCCCATATATCTAGTGTCAGCTCTGTAATGATAGTGTGTAGTAGCTATACCCTGTCCACCTTGGTTAGCTCACATATGACCTCCACATTACGTTTCCCACCAAAAATCCCTTAAAAGTAGCCTTGAACCAATCTATGTCCCTAGCACCACCACCTGCCCTTATCAATTCATAATCTCCTCTCCACCTCATGAAACCCACTCTGTAGTCCATCAATATAAAGCCACCCATAGAAGTCCCAAATGTCTCAACACTCGTATGTGCTCATATGCCCAATAATGGAGCACAAACCCAACATTGATCTTGTATTGCCTATGTTCTTAAAAGGCCTAGATATCCCTATAAATTTGCACTAATAACATAAGGGACCAACTAAATATAGTCTTCACCAATAACATCTCCATTAATACTCCTAAAAGGAGATAAGGGAATTAGTTGTTACTTGAATTTGACACTGTGAAGTAAGACACCCCATCATCATCATGGTCAATAAACTTCTATCCCATGGGTCTCTTTGGTATAGTGGCCCATAACACACACCACCTACATGATACCTGACTTGAACCTGATCTACTCCATATATCAGATTCATATGGTAGTCCTACTCCTTGCTCTCTATGTGGTAAATTAGCTCCCCATGAATGGGTACCCATGTGATCACTTTAATATCCTCTAGGATAATAGTCATCTCCCTCATTGACATAAAAAATATGTTTATGGCTGAATCCCATCTCTTGATGAGTGCCACAATCATTGCCGCATTTTGTGATAGTTGATGGTAGTGTCTCATGGACCCTAGGCCAAACTCTTCTATTTATCTCCACTCATCATCGGTCATCATATCCCAAACCTTGAAAAATAACATAGGGACTCACTTCCTCATTTGAATTTGATCATGTGTCTACATAATAGTCATATTAGAAATACATTCTTACTTTTCCACATCCAACTATGTACCAGCCTACACCTACCATTTTCAAACTATTACAAACTATCCTAGTTACATTTACCCTACTTACATGTATCAAACCTTACAGACTAGCCTATAACTCTATCCAAAACCTCCACTGAAAAATCACTTCTATTCACTAAAAACCTACCCACCATCCTTATCTAAACCTTTCAACCTAAACCTTCCTTCACTATAAACATATGTTCCCACACTTTACACCCTTTCCAAAACTTTCACCACCCATTTAACCTATTTCTAAATATTTTCATGAACATTTCAACCTATGTTTAAACATTTTAACATGTCCACATTTTCTCAACTATAAAACTTTTAGCCAATAACAACCTTCTCATACTTTTGCTAAACACTTTAATGAAACCTTCTACCTATAACACTTTCCATAAATTTAAACCTTTTAACAAATTGATCCACATTATCCTTTTATAAAATAAAAACTTTTAAAAATTTGACTTTTAAACACTTTAAATAAATTTAAACACCACATTCAATATACAACCTTTCACACATTTACAACAAATTAAAAATAGTTAACCACCACTTTTTACCTCACTTTCCCTAGATCCTTCTACCATTTATGGTTCATGGAAGTATCCATGGTCCCTTAGGCTTCTTTTTCCCCTAGTACTTGACCATCGATGGTTAATTTGAACTACCGATGGTCACTATGTGTGATCATCAATAGCATAATTCAAACCCTAAACCTCTCCCAACCTCTACAACACACCTACATTTAAAACATTCACCTACATAGACATATATTATATCCCAATTCCATATTAAAACACCCTTACCATATAAATTTCCCCCATTAATTTTCCCAAAATCAATAAAAACCTAACCTATGGCATCGTTTTCGCTAAACTAGTTCAAAACCCTAGCCCTATCCCTATTATTCATAGCTACTCAAAGGCAAATTCAAACTCAACCACAAATTTACCTACCATATCAAATTCAAGACATATCCTAACCCATTCCATGATCATTGACATGGTTGGATCCCTCATCCTACCACTCAACCATGCCCTCATCTACCCTTCATTAATTAACTCTTAGTTAGTTTTGAACACACGATCAACCACTCCCAGCACTTCACCTTAACAAGCTCTAATGTATAAATGACAAATCGCACAAATCTACTAAAGAAAAAATTTACAAAAGTCAAAATGGTTAAAATGATTTCACATTTTCTATTTTATCCTAATTTTTAGGGTTTTCCCTGATCATTGATGGTCAGGGCGACCATCGATGGTTAACCCTAGGGAAAACCCTAACCATCAACATTTGGGGTCCCACCCTTTTCAAAAATTTCACAACATTCCCCTTAGGTGCTCACCTTTTGAGAGATCACTTAATCTATACCCACCTATAATTTGACTTTTTAGATATCACCCAACCCATTTGATCATGTCTTTCTCAATACATCCACCTCATCATCAGTGATTTTAACCCAAACATTTACATGTTTTTCAATAACCTTGCCTTGTTCATTTTTGCTATAATAGCCAACCTTCTCATGTTGAAATTTTATAATTCATACCACCTCATGCATGACCAAACCCTTTGTTTTGTTTCATGGGATCACTTCCTACCTTAGATACCTATGAACCACACTAACCTTATCTAGATGACTTGATTAGCTATGACCAATGTTGCAGACTGATTACCTTGTCATATGTCTCCCTAAAACTAAAATTTATTTTTATCAACATTGGAAACTTTAGTTTCTACATGACATTTATTATCATATTTAGTGTTATTTTTTGTGCATGTTTATGTTTTAAATTCCCAACCTTTTTGTGTCACCTACTTCATGACATATCTACATTTTATCAAACCTTAACCCATCTTTAGTTTTGCCTTATTGACTCCCAATTTGAGGTGGAACACCTCCTCTCAAACTCATGGCAATTAGACCTTGAAAAATAATATATTTTTATTTTTTATATTGTTAATTCAAATATATATAACAAAAAGGGGTAAATTATAGACACTAAAAAACTACACAATTTTAGATGTTGAAATACCTTGAACCCCCAACTAACCCTGAAGTTAGTTGACCACCTAGTTGACTTAGCCCATTTATTAATTTAATAACTTAAACCCCCTCACTTAATTACCCTATATTAAATTTTTAATCCAATCCATTTTTAACTTATTTCCCCCTATAACCTTGACCACTGATGGTCAGACTAACCATTGATGATTAGCTTGACCGTTGACGGTCAGGTCATCCAACTTGCTTTAAAAGCATTTATAGCTATATGAGATAAGAATGGATACATTTAGAAACTTTACTTATGAAATTATAACAAGATTTAAATTATTTTAAATTTTAAATTTATCCTTTATCACAATTATCAACTTCCTCCTACACATTTAGTAACTTCATCATATAAATGGAGAGAATTGGGAGGAGAAATGGATCCAAAAATCAAAAAAATCAAGTAATCTATGTCCAAGCTATCTTGCATACAAGTATAAAACATCCTTTTAGAAAATAATTAGCATCAATGAAGACATGAACCTTTGTCAGAATCACTTTTGAAGGCTAAATTACTATCACTATTGATAAATTACTTCAGCCTTCTACCATCAGGTTATAGGTATCTCATGTTTGTTTTGTTTGATCTATTTCATTTCTAACTTACCTACCATATCCATACATATATTTATATTATTTTACATCCTCTATATCCATAACATAAATTTATTTGAATAACTACCCAATCTACAATTACTTTTTAGAACATTTCTTGAATTATCAAGTAACTACTGATGGTCACCTCAACCATCGATGGTCACCCAACCACTGATGGTGAGCCAAAATATCAATGGTTCACCCAACTATTGATGGTCACTATGGTAAAATATAACAAGTTATTTTCACCCACTTGACCCTAAACAAACCCTATTTTTTGTGTTTCTACCTATTCATAAAGCCTACCTAGATTTTCTAAACCTGACCCCAACTATCTTAGCATGAGTATTAACCCACTTTTTCTATATTCAGTCATTTTATTTAATTAGAAATTTAATTTAATCTCATATTACATGAATTTAATTTATAATTATTCAATATAATTATTCTTTGTTTTCATTTATGTCAACTTAATTTTTATAAATAGTGGATTGATAGCCTCCTAGCAAGAATACACTTCTTAGATCTAGCTCACACTAGGCAGTCCACTCAATCATGCATCTAACAACCCTTTTTCTAGTGTCTTTCTTATCTACAGGTTATTCCTTCCAAGCTAAAGAGGAGTTCCCATCATCATTTAGATCATGTGCACACTTTATCAGGTATCCCTTTACACACTTTATTACTAGTTTCATTACTTTCTTCCAAATTAAGAAATGAGTGTAAATTAAGAAAAATAGTCATGACCCATAATATCTAATGTATCAAAAATTACAAGGGTAATTAAGATTTATATTATTTTAGCTAGGATTTATTTATATATCAATTTAATTTACCATTGCATACACATGGTAGGGTAGAAGGGGATGTTTCTAATCAATAAAATACTACTGCTTGAGAACTAAATCATGTCAAGTCACAATTATAACATTATGTTACTAGTTCAATGATTAAACAAATGTTTATCAACTTAGTGGATAATATTCTAAGGGACACCAATACAAATATTCTAATTACAGGTCCTTCATATAAAGTAAACACAAAAATAGCAATGACACAAATATTTTTTGACACTTTATAATTGAAAGCACATAAAGCATGTATTATAATAAAATAAATTGAAAAGAACATAGAAAGAATTAGATTAGTAAATTCAAAATCTAACTGACATATTCATGCTATAAAATAATAATAAAATCACCACTCTTACATAAGCATGAATTCTAAACTAAAATAATTAGACCATATTCAATGAGCAAAATATAAGGTCAAAACAAAATAAAAGGATTCTATTATAGTTTTGATAAAATTTCATTACATGAAAATGTTTACCCTTAAAAAGATAAATACTTCCATAATATATAGATAAGGATGGGACTCACCCCCAAGTAAAAATATATTCCCATCCTTATCCTTGATGGGTACCCAAAGTTGTTATAACTACAAACATTAAAAAAATAAAATATTTCCCACTTTGTGAAAAGATGCTTGGGGACAACTTAGGTGATATGCTAAGGAGTTGAATAAGAACCACCTATAAACTATTTAGGTTTTACCTCACTATCTTCTAGGGTAGTTGTCACCAAGTTGAATTCCCTATCTCACTTAGCCAAGTTCATGGGAGGCTCCTAAAAAATCACCTTAAGCTAAGTTAATAGTCATTAGTGTACTTAGAGTTATGCCTGAAGGGAAAATTTAATCTTTGACACTTGGATGATACTCACTATGTATTGGGTTGATATCTCTAGAATCACATTGGCTTAAGCCTTATTAGCTTTTCCACCTTTCTCCTCATGATGTAGTCAAAAGGACTTAGGTGTACCTTAAATTCTCTTATGTCCAATAAGGTGACATATGGATGGAATAAAACTATGATGTTATCTTCATTTAAGTAATTAAACATCTATTACTTGCCTTATTTTAGATGTTACATGACTATCTACATCACAGCCAACCACTCTTTGATTGAGGCTCTCATGCTATTAGCATAGGTTTGATACATGTTTAAGTCTAAGAGAGTCATGAGTTTGATCTATGTAAACATGCCCTTATGGATAAACATAGTGAAAATTCATCATGTTTTATCTATGTGAGTGATCCTTTCTAAGTATGTATGCACTCATTAGAGGTGCTCTTTATTTGTGGTCAATATTATGACTAATTCCCTAAGAGTTGTGAAGAGTTTCATGAGGGATTATTTGACCTAGACATTTAAATATATAGGAAACATGATATTCATATGTGATTTTATCACCTAAACCTACTCCTTCATGTCCTTAATGAGTTTCTTAGACACATCATGAGTGGCTTAGAGCATAGAGATTAGATCCTTAACCACCTTCTCTTCTCTACTAGATGTATTCAATTTAGTGAGGGAGAAGAGGCCATGTTTGGTCTACCACACCATTAGGTCTCCTTATTAAGTGAATCTCTATGTGTTAATCCTCCTCATATTCATGGAATCCTTATTGAAATCCAATTGGACCTATAGATCACCCTACAAGATCATCTTAGGTCTATGTGATCCTATGGTAACTCCCAAGGTACAAGATGATGAAGGCGGGGTGGTAGTGATAGAGGTGGAAGGTGGAGGCATAAGAGGATGAGGAATGGATGAATTAGAGGGAATGAAGGATGAAAATAATGGAATAAGAGGAGGTATGGGGATATAAGGGATAAGGATAAACATATAATCCCATGGGAACATCTAGGCATACCATTGGTTTTGGTTCAAATTGACATATAGGTTCATGGTGACATAAAGAGGAGTATTCAAAAGGAATGAGTGAATTATCTATTTAAATACAAATATATGGGAATATAAGATGATGGAAAAGGAATACCTAAGAGAAATAAGGGGAATAATGTGGTACTAAGTATAAGGCCAAGAGGGAGTTACCTTTTACTTCTTCTTGGGCATTTTGTCCACATCATCTTGTGCCATAGTAGTAAAAGGGGTTATGGTGGTGGTAGGGACTAGATAGAGAGTTTATAGAATAAATATAAGTGCCATTGAGGTGGTCATAACTAAATAAATTATGCACACTTACACACTTACTATTTTGGTTACCATTGATATTATTGAAGTGAGAGAGCATGGAGGTTGTTGAACTTATGGAAGTAATAATGGGGCATTGAGTTCCATACAAAAAAATATCTTAAATACTAAAGGTAAGTTATAAGATCCTTGTGGTTGAAATGAGATGAGTGGAGGGGAATTTAAATGTGGGAATGTTGTACATGGCTAAAACCATAGGTACCTAGGTGAATTATAGAAGGGGTTAACTGGGAAATAAGGGAGGAAAAACCTGGGTGAACACAATAGGGAAACTAGCGGGTGCCTATTAGGTTATTGAGGGATGGAGGTATTAGGGGAAGGAATATTCATGAATGTATGTTATTGGTCATGATTTAGGATTAATTAATAGCTACTACTAATGTTGAATCATAGTACTTATACAACTTAGGGTTGAGTAGCTTGAGTCATTAGAGGTGGTAGAGCTAGATCATAGACTAGGGGAGGTGAAACTCATAGAAGAAGTGGAATTAGGACCTATAGATAATTTTATTTTAAATTTATGGTACAGTCATAGGGCTTATTTGAGAATATGGCTTGAGTTATGGCTACTTTACCATATTCATATCAAGCCTAGATAACACCTCATTGGTATTAATAGGGTTGAGGTAGATCTCATAATCAAGGTGGAGCACATGGTTTTAAGTGATGTTGACACAAGATTGGTACTTCATCACATAGGCCCTGATGAAACCATGATGGTAGGGTAAATTTTAAGATCCCATATTTGAAACCCCCTTATATTCATTTAGACAAATCTGATTTATAGCCTTAGTGAATTGGTAGGTCCAACATTTTTGTTTACTTTCTAGGTTTTCCACCCAACTTTTTGTTTTCATGAACTGGTCTAATGACCTATCTAGAAGGCTATTTTGACTCTCTCTACCCACTATTATGTTGTTTGAATCTACTAATGGTTATGTTATTAGCTCTACTAATGGTTTCACCATTTGGATATACTGAATGATTGAGTTGAAGGGTTATACCATCAACTATGCCCTTTGGTAGAGCCCTTTTGACATAGTGGTGCTGAATGGAACTATCAAATGACATTAAAATAATCATGCCAAATAGATTTACTAAATGGCCATACTGAATGGCCCTATTGAATAGTTGGGCTAAATGGCTTTATTGAACATCTATTTTGAATAGCTTTATCAAGTGATTATGCCAAATGGCTCTATCAGGTGGTTGAGTTGAATGACCTTATCATAATATTAATCTAAATAGCTCTCTTGATTATCTGAGTCAAATGGTTTTGATAGAGGTGTTGTCTTGTTTGATATCAGGATCATGTGGTATATTATACATACATACATACATACATACATATATATATATATATATATGTATGTGTATATATATATATATATATATGTATATATATATATATGGTGAATTAAACTATTTTTGAAGATAATATTGTAAAGGGTTAGTGAGCTGACCCTGAAACTAATTTATATTCCTAAAGTTTTGGTGATTTGATCCTATCTACCAGCCTTAAAAAATCACCAAAACTAAAATCTAAAATTTTTAACATTCATTTATTAATGAATATTCACTACTAAAATTTACCTTGCATGATGTTCCCATTCCTAATTCTTCACTCTACCTAGGGTATAATAATATATGCTCAATTTCATCTAATATAATGGATATATATTCATGTACACATGTTATTAGATGATGATGGGGAAGGCCATGTAATCCTTCTACTAGTGGTTGAGGGAGTGTTTAGACATACTATCCACCAACTGATTGGTATTTCCTTCTTAATGATCTAGTTTAGGATTTGATAGGGTAGGTGAAGGGGGTTCATGCATATGCCTACCACCCAAATAATGGTGTCATATTGATAATATAAATAATCATTGATGGGGTTAATTTACTTTTTGATATTGTTTAAGAGTCAAAGCATTGTTGCTTGATTGATGGCCATGTATACCACTAGGTATAATAACTTGCATATTTCTTGAATGTGATTTATGTAGTGGTGGCCACTAAGTTTGTAGAAAAATACATATACCACAACACCCCTAAGATTTCATGGTAGAAACATGAAAGTTTTAAACACAATGGTGGCACCAACAACCTCCACCATTTAACTCATCATATATAAAATTTCCTCTAGTTTAAACCTATGATATGACTTTGATGAGGTCAAAATTTATCATTCCCCAAGTTTTTTATTTCCTCCCCTTTGAGAATTATGCTAAAAAAAGGCACCCATAATAGGTTCTCATGTATGGTGTTATTCACTATAAACAAATCATTTAGTAGGAGAATCCTAATGTGAACCCCATTTGTGAAGAGGTAGATAGGGTAGGTGTTGATGTATTCTTTTTCAACCCACCACTTATGGTCAGTATCTGAGTACTTGAGGACTTCATATATATTATGGGAATTAGCTTAGGCATCCACTATACTAAGATCATAGATTGTTGACCATAATCAATTATTGAATCCTCAGGGTCCTCTAATTTAAGTGATGGTGGAGATGAGGATCCTAACCCCAAGAATCAATTTAGAAAGCAATGTGAATTAATTATGGTAGTAGTGAAAAATAATAAAGCCAAAACATTAGTGAGACCATGGTATTTAACTAAAACCTAATGTAATAATTATTCAAATAATCCCTTGAGATATCTACAACTAGGTTCACCAAATTAAATGAGTAAACTAGGTCTTGCCCATCTTAGAGAACATGCTTATTACTCTAAAACAAGATATTGGGCCCCTAACTCTGGTTTAATAGAGGTTTACCACTAACTTAATATCTACCTTGATGCATATAGATATTTTTTCAAGTAGTTATCCTAATGATTTTGATAGCTAGCTAGAGGAATCAACATAAAATATGCACCAATTAGACAATGACAAACCATCTCTTAGATAATTAGGATGTTGATGAAGATTTTAAAAAAGGCGGAAAGTGTAGCATGGGAATTATAGGGTCATAAAGCCTATGGTTATCATGATATAACTCTAGTTTAACATTCAACATGCATCTTCTATCTTAGCAAAGATGCTCTTGAGTTCTTATATAAAGACCTCAAGCCAGAGAATGAGGGGCAGAGAGAGGGAGAATTGAAGTGAATCTCTAAAATAATAGTTTTGGAAGCATGCCTTATAAAATTTGTTTTAATGGCCATTAAGGCTTAGATATAGAATGGAGGCCACCCTAGCTCTAATTATATGTGCCCAAATTCACCTATGAGTCTTTAGACTATGGATAATATGTATTTATATGTAAACTCTCATTTTAGATTGTGAACAATGAGTAATGGTGTTACCTTGAAATACATTTGGGTTTGTCTTGGTTTGCACATTTTGTAGTATTATTTTTGGATGAAAGTGTTTGTGTTATGTTGCATCTTGGTCAATTATGTGATCTAAAGTTCATGTTTTTTATTGGTTTTGAATTTTAATGGAGTCTTTATATTTTCAGACATCATCATCAATCTACATGCAATATGAGTATAGTCTACACTCATGAACCCAACCCTTGTTTAATTTGATCTATTATGTATGGATAATAACTTAAAACAATTAGTATTGTGACCCATTTAACACTTTTATGACCCTAGGTTTACCCCCAAATAGGCCTAAACCTATTTGTTTGCTCCTTAGCTAAGATCTCTTGAATTGCTTGAGTCCCCCTTTGAAGCCTCACACCATAGCTCAACTATCCCAACATGGGACCCATTCTATTCTTAGTGTCACTTTGGGTGAGCACATAGGTATTTTACCTTATATAAATTAATGTCGGTATAGTCGAGTATTCAAATGTTGACCATAAAAGGAGTTAGACTATCCTTGTGCCTGATTATAGAAATCCCCTACTAGACACCAACATTTTGGTTTTATTATTGAGATTAATGTTTAATTTTGATGTTATGATAGTGTGATAGGATGATGTACTACCTTTACCTCAAGAACACTGAGTGTTGGGTACATCAGGTGCAAAATAGTTTTGTACAAAAATCATCCAACTTGAAAAGGATAAAATCCAATAAAATGGATTTAGGATAACCTATATGATGCTTTTTATGAATTCTTCTTATATGAGTTACTTGAGCATGTGTATAAGTGGTTGGATGCATATCCAACCCATAGGAAAATAAACTATGGATGGGGCTATGAGTGGAGAAAGGAGTGCCTAAAAAAGCTTAGGACCCTAGATGTTCCCTAGAATAGAGTAATGGATAAATGGTGTAAAATATCTCTAAATAACTATGTGATTGAGTTTATAGTATCAACTTATTCATGTCTTGAAGAAGTGGATTACCAACTCTTGTGTGACCCTAGAGGTATGTTCATGGAGGAGTTTCACACATAACTCAAGAAGTTGATGGTTGAATATGATTTTGAAAATTTGATGATGGAAGGCTAAAATCTTTTCATGTAAGAGTTGCACAAAGGGGAAGAGATGGATGTTTAGGTGAGGCATGATGGAAAGGGATGAGATAATTGACACTCAAGATCTTAGAAAACAAGCCTATAATAAGGGATGGTGTTTACTAGTGGAGGATCTAAAACTTATAAGTGTTGAGAGGACTCATAATGAATGGGAAGGGCATGGGGAAGGATCCCTTAAAAATAACAATGCAAGATGAGAGGTATAATGAAGTGATGGAATAATATCAACACTTAAAAACTATCAAATTCATTGATTTCTTATAGAATTTGGTGAGTGAAGATACATTTGATGCACTTACCTAATTTTAACCTATGGCACATACTCACACTAGACCCCAAACTTAAAGACAATATAGATGTGATTGTTGACCTTACCAACACCTTAGATATTATAAGTTTTACAAATTTAGATTGTAACTTTGTTATTGAACATATTGTTCCTTAGACCACCATAATATAACTAGAATATGATCATACTAACACAACTAATGTTAATAGCACAAGGTGGGATATAACTCATAAGTAACAATTTGGAGCCACATATGAGTAGCATAATATTAGAATCATCAACTCTACTAGTAGGAATGATGGGACAAATTCTTACCCTCAAGGCTAGATGCATTATAATAAACCTACCAAGAGGAGGAAGTGACATCCTTGGTAGAATAAGACCACCACTAAAAGGATAGGCATTGGGGGAAAAGTGCCACAAGTATTAGTCGCCCTCCCATAATAGATATACTATGAAATGGCTATGTACCTCCGACAGTATCATGGCATGGAAAATTCTATATATCATGTGTTGAAGTGTGAATTATAGTGGAACACATGATGCGTAACCTAGTTAGAGTGTAAGGATGCTTAATTTATAACCACTTTAGTTGATTGTGTCCACACTTGGTGTAGAATGTTTGATTCTAACTAGGCTATGATTAACTATGATACCCTAAAGGATGCATTCTTGAAGGAGTTTGATATTATAGAGTGTAAAAAATAGAGCAATATCACACTAAAATAAATTACCTAATGCCTCATAGAGAGTGTGTACTTGTATGATTCATTACTCAAATTTTTCCTATCAAATATACTATATGATATAAACCCATCACAACATGCACATTAGTTCATTATGGGGTTTCTCATGCCATTCTAAAGGGAGCTTTCCATGAATACTTTTACATGCAATTAAGAAGTGATTTAAGCCACAATTAGAGACAAGGTATTTAGAAGTAAAAATACCAGGATAAACCCTTTTATGGAGGTGCATATTGAATATATAACATCCCAACTCCAAAATCTTATTGTTATCTCTATGCATGACACTCAAAGTGTACTATGGTGTACCAATTTTGAAGTAGAAGGCCATAATAAAACTAACTACCCATAGAGGAATGTGCACATTCTACTTCTAAGATATGAAGTCTATTGATAAGTATATGATGTGTGAAACTACCCTTTATTTTAATGTGTTAACCAAGTCAACATAACAATCTATTATCGTTTGTGTGTCACCTACACCCATACGACTATTGAGTGCTAGGTGAATAATGAAATGCATGGAAACATATAAAGGGCCACATGATAGGCTAGAAAAGCTTAAGAGGGAAAAAAACCAAGGGAATGATGGATCTGAAAAAAATTTAAGATTCGACATGCAATGATGTACTAGATGGAAAGGTAGAGGATGTGTTGGCAGAAGGTTCCTATCATGCTCATGTTATAATTTTGGCTCAATAGAGCATTATCAACATGAATTACCTATATATCCCACCTATGGGGACTATTGATGGCTCCATAAGGTTGAATTATGACCTAAAATTTACAAAAAGCTGACCCAAATATGGTTTGGTATAGACAAGGGTGCATGGATGATCATACTAGAGTATAAGATGGAAAAATGGACCCTAAAGGATAGCCTAGATGTAAAGTAGAAGTCAATGTATAGGTAACTAATCAAATTTTGTTCACCACTCAACTTTAAATTGTGCCAGTACCTAAGTTATGCCTCAAGTATGGGGATAAGGGTTTAAATAAATGATAACGTAGTTCGAGACAAAAAATACATCCTATCCATACCTAATAAACTAAAAGGACATACTATAATAGGCTATGCACGTAATCCAAAACTTACAAGGGAATCTCCAATTAGTGTGGAACCTAAAATCAAATACTATCATGACCCAAAAGAAGTAAGATATCCAAGAGGCTAAAGTACAAGAATTGATCAAGAACCTTTGTCTCTTATATATTGAGGGTATACTACCCCTATTAAAGAAATTACTCAAACATATAGGCCAAAAGCAAGTTGAGATCACTATGCCATGAATTAAGAGGTTGTGAGAAGTTTGACACACTTATAATTTTAATTATGACTAAGAATTTTGAGTGGATACCACTATTGACATCTGGTATGTATGTGACATTGTTTTAGACATGAGCACTAAGGTTAACATCTTGACAAAGACTAATTGGGATAAAATGGGTAACCCAACTTTGATACCTTCCCTTTGTGTGCTCTTCATGCCCAATCAAATCCTACCATAGCCTATCAAGATTCTAAGAAGTGTAATTGTAGATAACATAGGTAATTAATTTTGAACTGACTTTGAAGTAATACAGTTAATAGATCATGACAACTACTTGACACTTACGATAAGGCCATAGTGTTATGAAAATAATGTATATATGAAATTAAAAATGTACTACATGACCTTTGATAATGTAAAGGAGAGATTAGTCATACCTCTTTCTAATGACCAAGGACCCCCCTATATTGAGAGTGTGGATATTAAAGATGAAATCAACCATATCTATAACATCACAGTGTAATTCACCAAGACCCTATAGCCAAACAATCAAGGAATCCTCTCTTAGGAGGATGGATAGTAAACCTCAAACACCATATATGTTGATTACAATGGATGGGTTGAGGAAGCATATGAGACAACTGGCTAATGATGCCTCTTGTTGTTAGCATAGGCACCAAAAATAGTAAAGATAGGCTGGGTATAGATTGATCATGCCCCTAAAATATAGATTCATTATGTCAAGAAAAGGGGAAAAAGAGTGTTCCACATTAGTAAGGATAATCTTGATATAATCCCAAAATATGAATGAAGTAATCTTATAGAATAATATGTATATGATATTGAGTCATACATACCAAAGGACATGGATAGAATGAGAACACTAGTATACACACTAAAAATCATTGTCACTCATTGGTGGGTAGTGAAAAATCTTAACTTGATAATTAGGTAGAATGTTAAGGCATCCATCTACACAAGATTTGGAAAAATCAATGAGATCTTAAACATTTTATCTTACTCTTGAGACTCTGACCCCATAACACATGTATGAATTTATGAAGAAACATGGACTATTTGTGGTGCAAATGTCTCCAGAAATATCTAGGAGCATGACTTTCATAGAGCCTTAAAGACTTGAGCATGGGTGTGGTACATATTAAATGAGATGCACTATGAAAAAATAGATTGGGATTCCCTTAAGGAGTGGTTTGTTCATACCTTCTCCTTCACAAAATCTTGAACTATTGAGCCATTACAGATAGTTCAAATGTCAGTGTTTAAAGACACTACTATAGTGGAAGAGTGCTTAAGGGTCATGTTTGGTGAAAAAGGATTAGCACTCCCAACCTTCTTTGAAGAACAAATTCTTAAAATTAACTCTGGAAATGAAGATGATTATACTTGGAAAGGATGAAACTATAAGAATTTAACAAGAGATAAGAAGTTGATGCACCAATTTGAGGATGGTGCCATAGAATAATAAGACCCTACAGTTATAGAGGTAGAGACAACTGAGGGTAATAGATAGGTTGTGGATTCACACCAAGATAAACATAGACCTTATTAGACACAATTAAAAACTAATAAGGTAGATATTAGCTTGGAAGGGGAACCCAAAATTGCCACTCTAGTTGCCTATTAGTCTGACACAAAACTAACACTTATTGTTGATCTATTAAAATAATTATAAGACCTATTAATGAAAAACTATAAGGATAAAAAATGTGTCTACCCATCCCTTTAGAATATGAACTTCAAACTAGTTGATGGCATGAGACCAGTCAAGAAGAAACCCTATAGAATGAACCCAAGTCTTCATACCAAGGTCAAAATTGAGATTGATGGCATGCTAGCCACATGAGTCATATACCTAGTGTAGGAGTTTGAATGGGTCATCCCCATGTTAATTAGCATTAAAAATGATGGGTACATTTGAATTTATGTTAATTATAATATATTTAATTATGCCTACATGATTTACCCCTTCCCAACTTCATTCATCGATGAGGTATTAGATATGATCATAGGTTACCAAATATACACATTTATTGATGGATTTCTAGGTTACCATAAATTCTAGATTAAAGATGAAGACAAGCCAATAACCACCTTTATGATCGAGTGGGGATGTTTTATATATAACATCCTACCTTTTGGGCTAAATAATGCACCAATATTTTTCTCTTAGGTGGTGATCACCGTATTCAAAGACTCACAAGTTTTTCTAAGTGTATTTAGATGATTAGACAATGTATGGATTGGTAAAAGATCACTATGATAATTTGTGACTAATGTTTGAAAGGTGCCGATAGTTAAAAATCTCTTTGAATCTCAAAAAGTGTATTTTTGTGATGTTGTTTGGCATATTACTTAGGAACATCATCTATAAGGATATTCTACAATCATCCTTCAGCTTCAAACACCATAAATGCAAAAATATGTTGGCATATTTCTTGGACATTACAAATATTATAGGAATTTTATAACAAATTATGCTAGGATTTCAATGCCACTAGAAGAACTATTACAAAAAGATGATCCATTCTATTGGGGCATGATGTAGGAGGATGCTTTTAAGATCCTAAAATAAAAGTTGGCAAGTGCATCGATACTATAATTTTTTTATTGGGAAATTCCATTGCATGTCCATGTTGATGCCTTTAGTACTAAAATTGGTGTCATTCTTGTAAAACCAGGTGAAGGGAAAAGATATCATCCTATCTATTTTACAAGAAGGAAACTAACCAAGGTAGAACAAAACTACACCACAATTGAGAATGAGGTGCTTGAAATGGTCTATGCCCTACAAAAATTTAGAAAGTGTTGTTTCCAAAGTTAGCTCAGCTCATTTTTGGAACAACCCCCTGTGAAACTTGTTCGTTTCACCCTTTGTCTCTCTAAGTCCATATTCAAGATGGGTTTTACTCATTCTCGTATTGGCTCAACTAACACCATTCAAAATTCATAACATTTTTTTGTTATGTTTTCCCCAAAATGTGAAAGTTATTGTGGTCTCGATGTGACTAGGAGACCGAAATTTGTCTTTTTTAGAGTTAGTGTTTTTCTTCTGTTTATGTGCACGGGTGGCATTTTTTGCTGTCAGTGCATTTTTCTTCCAAAATGTAGGAGCAAAATTTTTTTCCACCCCTACATCTAGACTTGTAGGAGTAGAAAAAAAATTTTCCCCTACATTTTTCCTCTTTTATGTGCAAGAGTGGCAAATTTTTTCACCCTTGTATGTCCCTTCATTTTCCAGTGCAAGGGCGACAAATTTTGTTGCCCCTACACTGCCTCAATTTTCACGTGTGACATTTATTGCCTCAAATGCTAAGTGGTTGGAGTTAGTTTTCACCAAATTTAATCCATTTTTCACCTCATTTTGATTCATTCCTTCCTCTCCTCCTCATGTCTTCTACCTCTGGATGATCCAACGAATAGGTAAAATTGCATTTTGGCAGATTTGAGCTCACGGTGCACATGATTTTCTAGGTAGGTCTTGTTTTTAGTATTTATTTCTTTTCCATTTCCTCTCTTTAAGTTTCCTTTCAATTTTGTTTTTACTTTTTCCTTTCTTCCCCTAGGGCTGTCAGCTCACTCTCATTTTCTCCTCTCGCCGAGCTCACTCTCTCTCCCTTCTGTGTCGGCCAACATTCTCATTCCCCATGTTAGGATGGAAATTTCGCTTCCCTCCATTCTTCCCCCTAAAATTTCCTAATATTACTTGTAATGGGTGGTAATTTTTCCACCCTAATTGTGCCCTACCCATTTACCTACATTGGTGGCAAAATTCACTAGCAATGCAGGTCAAAAGTGCATAGACGATGAAATTTGCCACCCCTACACTTTCCTAAGAAACATGCACAGGCAGTAATTTTTGCAACCCATGCCATTTTTCTCTCCCTTGTATGCAAGGGTAGTAAAATTCATCACCCGTGCATCCAAACCTTTCCACATGCTAGGGTGGCAAATTTTGCTGCCCTTACTTTTTTCCCTCGATTTCTCTAACTCTAGAGAAATTTTCATCTTTTTCCTTTTTTCACCTCTTCCTCTTTTTCCCCTCATTTTTTGACCCATTTTCTGACCTAGCCCTATCAAGTGCCCTTCCTTGGTCATGATCACCCAACGTGCAAATTCCCTAATTTGCCCATTATTCCCTAATTGCACAATCATCATTGTAGCACCCCCTAAAGATTCTCGTTCATCGGCACCCATTCAACCAAAACCAGTTCAAATGACTGAGGCTTCTCTGAAGAAGTCAAAGGCCATAAAGTACGACTACTAGGACATTTTTTTGATCATCTCAATCACTTCTAATGTCGATGACATTAGAGACATAGAGATCGACCATGTGGATATGGCCGAGTTTGTAACCATAACCAAGATGATGAACCCAAGCTCTGAGATGAAGAGGATAATCAAAAGTAACATTCATCTAGTTGCCTCTTTCTCAGTAGTGGCACATCATATGGAGTTCATCCTCTAGTGCACCTAGTTCTACAATAGAGAGACTAGATCAGTGTCAAACACTAACGACAATGTGATAATTCAGGTGGACCCCAAATTTATTGATAAAGTCTTCATGTGCCCTCTTGCTATTGAAGTGCTAAGAATTGACTTCATTGAGGCACAGAAGGAGTATGACAAGCCTGAGAGGGCAAAGAAAGTGATGAATCACAGGTGGCTCAAGACCCCCATAACCAACTTGTCTTGATGGCTATGGAATTTCTCAAGGAGTGATTTCATTGAAGAGGTTGGTGACTTGATTACTCTCCTTAGTAGGGTATGAGGTCTACCATATTCTTCATAATTCCATGAGTGGATGTATCCCTTCATCAAAATTATCCTACAAGGGAAGTAAGTCATCTTCTAGGGTGAGTAGATTAACAATGCTCTTCATGAGTAGTTGACCAAGGTATCAACTACTTCAAAGTTCTATATGACTTCGTACTTAGTGTATATAGTGGCTTAAATGAGAACCTTTCTAGGTTTGACATCTAAAGGAGACAAGAAGACCACCCCAGTCTACTCATATTACCCCTAGTTAATGCTACAAAGATCAATCCATCATTTTAGGAGGGTAAATGATGCCTTCTTCACAGTATTTTTGTGTCTTTTCAACCCTCAACTCGAATAGAAAAGGGTATCTGATGAAGCCTAGATGGTAGTCAATGACTTTGGTTGCATGTTTCTATAATTTCCCTCCTTTTGATATCTTCAGGTTGGCTTTTTCCAAGGCTATCCCTATATGCTCCCTAGGTTTCCTTCTAATAAGTTGGTCCTAATGGAGCTATGTAGACAAATGGTTGTCATAAAAACTAGGTAGATGGAATTGAAAAAGCTAAGTTTTAGGTTCCCAATTAAAATTGGTAGATACTTGATTTTGACTACAGCCAAAGCAAAGGTCATGGAGACAAAAATACAACTGGTTACTATGAAATATTTCAAGAGGAGGGACAATTTTGACTATAGGGGTGTCAAAGATATGATCAGAAGAAAGACTCAATTTCATGAGCCTATGATTGAAGACATCTGGGTAGACCTGAGGATAGCTGAAGAAATTAGGAGGATGGACTACAACAGGTTGACCCTAGAATAGATCGAATATCTAGGGCTTGCAAATATTCCCTCTAATTTGGTCAATGATAAGAACATTATCAATAGTAGATACCTAGCTGAAAAGGTTGTTGACTCTCTTATTCCTCTAATTTAATGGTCCCAAAAAGAATTGACTTCTTTGAGGAAGAGATTCAAACCAATATTGACTAACACCAATGATTGGTTAGCAACCAAAGAGATCATGCTGAAGGAGTTTATTATAGGATCAAAGGCTGAATTCCAAGTAAAAATGAGGAAGAAGGTAGAAAATAGGACCAAGAACAAAGGTGATGTTCCTTCTCCATCTAGACCTCACAAGCCTAGAATCATCTTTGTTTCCAAGAAATCAAAGGTAGTTGAGGAGCTAAAATCAACAGCTAAGGGAGTTAGAGAAAAAAGCTCACAAGAACAGGTAGCTCAGCAAATGGAGATAGATGACAGGCCCTCAGAGCAGCAAATAACTAAGCCTCTACCTTCCTAAGAAGGGGCACAACCACTTACATGCATTTCTCCTTCACCACCTCAATCTCTTGTAGCATCTCCTTCACCTCTTTCTCCCATCAATGTTCCTTATTTTGGAGCTACCTCTCCTTCTAAATTCATGTTTGGTGATCCTCAAGGAACTTATAGAGATACTCTTCACTCATCAGGTTCTATTCCTAGTTTGGCATCTCCTTCTTTTAATCTAAGAGAAAGCTCTGCCCTTGATCAGTCAACAGCTGATACGGTTTCACCAGTTAATCCCACCATGCCCACTGTAACCACTAGCAATGTAGATGTTACCCTAGTGACACCCGTTGTAGGAACCGATGCCATAGTAAGTACTTCTTCTCTCCCTCCTTGGATGTCAACTTTCCTGCCCAAAATAAAGAAGCTAGCCATCTCTATAGATGACTTCAATTTTGTCAAGATAGTGCTCGTAAAATCTAAGGCCCCTTAGAGACCAAGGATTCTTTCAAAATTGGTTGAGGAAAAGGGGCACAAATTTCTAGAGATAGCTAAACCTCTACAAGATGCAACCCTTAAGGGTTTTGACATGAGCAGCTATTCCATTTCTCGTGTTGAGCTAGGAAAAGTTACTCACGAAGGTGCAAAGATTGATTTATAGTCCATAATGGATATTATGGTCTAGGATTTCAATAGAGAAAAGGAAATGAAAGATTACTATAAAGCCAAGGTAGATCAATTGACTGTAGTAGTCAAAAAATTCACCCTTTCCCTTAAAGCAGCAACCCCAGAGGCCTTTTTCATAGATGACCCTATTATTCAAAAGATAGAGAAAACCTATATGAAAGGGAATCTGCTAAAAGATTACATTGAAAAGATGCACACTCAAGGAATTTCTTTACTTATAGAGGTTACTGAGAAGACAGACAAGATGAAGCAAGTGAGGATGGATTTAAAGGACCTTGTCTCTCTTATCTCTCAGGATATTGATAGTATGGAGAAATATCTTAGCAAGTGGAAGGAGATGAAGGATCTAAAAAAATGTACCTTGATATCCATTAGCATTATTACCAATAAAGATTCCTATGTTGAGATCAAGGAATCATTAATATACAGGATTTAGGTACTCAATTAGATAATTAAAGATCTCAAGTCTTCCAAGGATGCTAGCGAGAAAAGCGATACAGGTTTGTTGAACTGACTAGAAAAATTGCCTTGTGACCTCACCTCCAAAGATAACCAATTTCTCTTAGCAGAAGAGATGATCCGAGGATTCAAAGGTATGATTTATAGGAATTTCAAAGAGAAAGCATTCTTAATGACTTCTATGGATAACATTTTAGATACTCAATTGACTCTAGATAATTTAAGATCCAGGTTAACTAGTCATGCCAAGGCAATCATAACATTGAAAGATGCTACAATCAGGGTCAGAGTCATCTTCAAAAACACCATTACACCAGACAACATAAGAATTCAGGCATCTATTACTATGTACGATGCTTATCTTAAGAAGTTTGGTGGTAAGAGCTGAACCATTTCTTCCCTTCTCTCCTCTTCCTCTCTTCTCATGCACTTTTGTCATGTAAAATTGCATGCAATTTTGTAATATGTAATTACATGTAAAAAATATAAAAAAATATCTCAAAGTCAAAGATGACTCATCTTTGACTAAGATATTTTTATATTTTAATCTTTTTAATTTTGAAAGGTTTCTCCCTATATATAGAGGGGACCTCTTTTGTAAAAAGATCTCTAGATAATTGAGAGCAAAAACTCTACTAAAATTGAGATACTTCTTGAGACTTTGTGTTCAACTTGTAAATCTTATTTTATCAAATGAATGAGAAACAGGTTTATTTCAGACTTTGTGTTGAAGTAATTTGTGTTATTTAGGAAATAATACTTATGTCCTCTTTCCTGATAATCTCTTATCTATTCTATTTAATAAGCAAAGTGTGTTTGTTGACATTATCTGAAGACATTTCTAAAAGGTAAAAGAGAGACTTTGAGCTAATTTTATCTTGGTGATCCTTTTATCCTTTATAGTTTTAGGTAGAGACTTTGTGCTTTGTTTCACTCTATAGTTATGCACATTCCAAATCAGTGAAGGAGGCAATGGAAGACTTTGTGCTTACGTAGATTTCCTTGTAGACTTTGTTACCTACTTCAAGGGATTTTCTACTCTATGCTGGATACCATTCCTGATAAAAGAGGAATGTTATTAGCCATCAACCAAGATTTCTCTCTCTTGTTCCTTGGACATCATCTCTTAAAAAAGAGAGGTGGATGCTGTTATAATACCCTGAGTATTATTTTTTGCTTACTTATATATATACATATAGCATATAAATATTCATAGGGAACCTCCACTTGATGAGAGGAGAGATTTACCTTATCTAGATGTGGTAAACCCACACTTTTTATGGCATAAATCTCCTTGTCTTGTGGTTGATATACCCCACCTAACAGCTTTTTGGCAACTCCACTAGGGAATAAGAACATGCATTTTGAAGCCTCAAGCTTCAACTTTAAGCAATTTCAATCCCTTTTTCATTTGACACTCTGGAAAATCCACTATACACACAAGGCCAGAGAGCTTAGGGTAAAGTTGATCATATATTTGAGCTGGTGCAATAAAATAATTTTGAGATTTCTCCTTCATCATCTCATCTTCAGTGAACTAGGATCTTCCCTCCTACCAACGCCAGATCTCCTATACCTAGTGAAGCTTTTAGCCTCAATACTGGTAAAGCTTTATCTTTATTGACCCCACCAAGTTTTTTTATCCCACCATTGAATCATCCTATCATAATGGCTCAAGGTCCATGGGTCAATTATTTTGGTCCTCTTAATTTGTCCCCACCCTTGCATGAACTACCTTGTAGTTCTAGGAAAAAAAATTCCAAGTTTTTTGGTGACAAGAAGATTCATCCTGATGAGCATATTGTCACCTTCTCTATAGCATGCAGCATAATTAGTGTGGAATTTGAAGACGTAGTAGTGAGACTTTTTGTAGAAACTCTGTAAGGTGCTACTATAAATTGGTTCTACCACCTTCAAGCTTGAACTATAACTGAATGGAATACACTAAAGTCCAAGTTTAAAGCTAGATTTAAACCTACTGAAGATGCACATGCCTTATTAGTATAGCTGACACAGATGAAAAAAGAATCCCAAGAACCCATGAGGGATTTCATAGCCAAATTCAATAAGTTAAGGAACTGGATTCCAACTGTCGCTTAGCCCATGCCAAAGAATCTTAAGTGATTTTTTATCAACTCACAACTTCTCAAAGTTTCCTGTTGAGGTGAGTTAGCCCTATGGATCTCGCATTGGCTCAAAATTTAGCTACTAAGATTTAGGATGATCTTATCCTGGCAGGTAAGATTAGAAAAGACTCTAGTAAAAATAGATTCTCTTCATTTGCTGAAAGCTCTTCCACAGGCACTACAGACCCTATGGTGCAAAAATTGACAAATAAACTGATAGATTTGAAGGACAAATAACCCAAAGTATGTATGTTCCCACCTATTGAGATATGCCAAGAAGAACATTCCAAAATCAAAAATATTAGGGCAATGCTACCTAGAACCAAGGGCAACCAAATCGCCTACCTCCCCCTCCAGGGAAACTAGCCATTGAGGTAGCACCTGCCAATTCAACGGTTGGATACCTAAAGGCTAAACATGACTTTACGATCCAACCTAAGTTAAACCAACAAGATGATGCTAATCTCTTCAAAGAGCAAGAAGAAGAATTAGCTGGCAACTCTAATATTGGCTTCCTAGATTACCAAGATGAAGCTAGAAGTAAAAGAGAAGGGTTGGATGGATCTTATGCTATTTTTACCAGATCTCAAAACTAGTTAACCCCATAGGATAGGAAAGGAAAATTAGAAGAAGAACCTTAGCTGGAGGTTTCTATCACTAAATGAGGGACTCCATTGCCTCCTCAATCAAAAGATCAAGTAATTCACAAAAAAATAAGTACCTCCAACCACCCCATACCTTCCACCTCTTTTACTCAGACTAGCACCACACCCACTAAAGACCTAGATGATGGACTCTCTTCCTCTATTTCAAATTCTTTTCAATTATTTGATATAATTTATCACACCAAAAAAACTAAGATCCAAATGACAGAGATTGAATATTTGAGGGCTAACCTTGCACAATTTGATAGGTTGGTAGAATATGTGAAAAATAAGGTCATCCCCATAGGACAAGATTCTTCAAAACCTGTTCATGATCCCTCCAAGGATAAATCCACCCAGAATAATCTTGTCATGACTCCTCTAGTTGCTCCTGAGAAAATTGAACCTTTTTATGTTTCCCTGCTAATAAATGGTTACAAATTGAGTAATTGCATAATAGACTCCAGAGCCTCAAATAATGTCATGCCCGTCAAGGTGGTAGATTCCCTTGGTCTAACTTTGACCAAAAATTTTGGGAGGTGTTTTTCTATGGAAAAAAAGCAAGTCCCACTCCTTGGTCAGATAAAAGATGCCCAATTTGCTTTCATAAATTTTTCAAAAAAAAGGATAAAAATGATGGTTCTAGTGGCTGATGTTTCAGCCTCTTACGGTATCCTGCTTGGGCAAGTATTTTGCAAGGATGTTGGAGGCGAGCTAAGCTTGGACTTATCAGAGGCAAGGATCCCAATTCAAGGTGTTATGAAGAAATTGCTTCCCAAAAAAGAGGCAAGATATGTAGTCACCCGATCATTAGCACTAGAAGCTCAAATTTTATTTGAGTCTTCTGACATGGGAAACTACTTCCTATCTATAGATGAGATCCATGAGGCATCTGACCAAACTCTTATAGGTGACAACTTGGAAATGTGTTCAGCTAACACAACAAGAGAATTAGAAAAGTGAAATGAATGCATGGAAGAACCTCTTCCCCCAAATGAAGAAGTTTTCAAATGAAAAGTGGTGTCTAATGAGGTATGGATCTTAGAATTTGGTAGAAATTGCTCTTCTACTAGTTCATGAGCCAGAGTTGTGTTGGTATCTCCTCAAGAAGATATTGTTCCTTTATCCTACAAATTTTAGTTCAATAACACCAATAACATAGCTGAGTATAAATCCTTGTTACTTGGATTATAGGCTACTAGAGAAAAGGGCATTAAACTACTCCATGCTAGAGGGGATGCCAAATTGGTGGTTTGCTAGGTAAGAAACCTCTATCAAACCAAGAATAAAATATTGTGCCACTATTGCAATCTTGTCTAGGACCAAATTGAAAATTTCAATGCTTTCAATATCTCTACCATTCTAAGAGAATTCAATGACTGAGTGGATGTATTGGTTGTTTTTGCTACTATCTTGGTTCCCCACCTAAATTTTAAAGGAGATAAGTACACTATTAAATTGGTCTTTTGGCCAAGTGTACCCGATAATGTTAGCCATTGGCAAGTGTTCAACAATGATGATCAAATCATTGCCTTCTTGGAGCAAAAAGATAGCTTTGAACAACTACATTTTGAAGGAAGTGAACTTCAAAAATGTGAAGCAACTTCTGAATCAAATGCAAACATTGGTTAGGATTTCTTACAGCTTAAAGGGAATAAGATTCCCAAAGGCTTGGTTTTTTTAGAGAAATTGTTTGATAACCATGACAGGTTTATCAAACAATAGCGAATAGATTCAACCTACTCCCAGGATTTTGATCAAGTAAACCTGGGAACCAAGGGAGATCCTAAGTTGGTGAACATTGGGAAATGTTGTACTCTTGAGGAGAGATTCAAGCTTGCCAATCTACTCTGCCAATATATAGATGTCTTAGCATATTCTTATGATAGCCTAAAATCACTCAGGCTTGATGATATTCACCATGACATTCCTCTTAAGGAAAACTCTATGCCTTATAAACAAAAGTCTAGGCAATATAGTCCAAAAATCTTAGGTACCATTTTAGCTGAGATATAAAAAATGCTTGATGCCTTGATAATTTTCCCAATCCATCACTCCACATGGATTGCCAACATAGTGCCTGTCAAAAAGAAAAATAGTGAAATTTGAATCGACATGGATTTCAAGAACTTGAATTAGTTATCTTTAAAAGATAAATACCCTCTCCCTATCATGGATCAAGTTCTACAAATGGTAACAGGTTCATATATGTTATCAATGCTGGATGGTTTCTCGGAGTACAATCAAGTTGAAGTTGGAAAAGTAGATCAACATAAGACTAATTTCACCACACCTTGGGGCACCTTCACCTATCAAAGAATGCCTTTCAATATGATAAATGTAGGTGCCACATTCGAAAGAGTTATGGACCTCACTTTCACAGATGAAATAGGTAAGTTCATTGTAGTATACTTGGATGATTTGATGGTATTTTCAAAGCATCATTCTGACCATGTCCACCATTTACAAAGAATACTAGAACGCTGTCATCAGAATGGTATTTCTATAAATCCAAAAAAAATTGTCTTTGGGGTGACTAAAGGGAAACTTCTTAGACACATTATGTCCTGAGAAGGTATTAAAATTGATTCAAAAAGAGTCAAGTCCATCCAAGAACTTACTCTGCCTGCCAATAAAACTGTAGTTCACTCTTTCTTCAGAAAGGTGAATTTTCTTTAAAGGTTCATCCCTAATTTCACTGAGAAGACTCACCACATCATCAATATGATGAAAGACAATGCTAACTTTAGGTGGATTGAAGAGGGAAAATCAGCCTTCAGAGATATCAAAGAAGCAATCGCTCGTGCACCAATCTTGGTTTGTCTAAACTACACCAAAACCTTCAAAATATATAGTTATGCTTCAGAACATACACTCTCAGCTATTTTAGTTCAATAGAACCAAGAAGGCATAGAATCTCCTATTTCCTTCATGAGTTGGCCACTCAAGGCTCATGAGTTGAAATATTCCAACATGGAGAAGCATGCATATGCAGTGGTCAAAGTAGTCAAGCATTTTAGGTTTTATATCCTGAAATTGCACACTGAGGTTCTGGTGCCTAATACAACTATGAAGTCTATTTTAACTCAACAAGAGTTTGATACGAAGAGGGGTAATTAGATCACTAAGATTTAGGAGTTTGATCTAGACATCAAACCTACCAAATGCGTGTAGGGAAAGGGTCTTTGTCAGTTGATTGCCAACAGCATTCCTAAGGGAGTAGAAAATAAAGAAATAGAGATTGAAGGCATACCCATGGTCCTCTTTGTTGCCACCACTAATGAGTGGTATTTTGACATTGCCCATTTTTTGACTTATGGTGAGTGTCCAGCTCATCTCTCCTATAAGGATAAATGGAATGTCAAACTAAACGCTATTAGCTATGTTTTGTGGGATCATGGTCTATACAAAAGGAACCTGGATGGGGCATTTATTCATTATGTCAATAAGGTACAACAAGATAAAATCTTGGAGTCTTTCCACAATTTGGCCTGTGGAGGACATTTTTGTGCACCAGTGACAGTGCACAAGATTTTGCAAGCAAGGTACTATTGGCCTACATTGTTTCAAGATGCCTACAAATAGATACGTAGATGAAAATTGTGTCAACAGTTCATTGGAAAGCCTAAATTGGTTACATTTCCTCTCAAGCTAGTAATAATTGAAGAGCCTTTTCAATAGTGAAGTATTGACTTCATTGGCATAGTTAACTCATCTTCAAGTGTTGGACATGATTATGTCCTCATGACAACTAATTACTTTACCAAATGGGTGGAGGCCATCCCAACCAAGCACGCTACGTCTGAAGTGGTGTGCAATTTTCTTAAGGAAAATATTATCTTTCGGTTTGGGATCCCACTCAAAATTGTAATGGATAATGTAGGATGTTTCTCTTCACATGAAATTACTCAATTCTATTTTTATTATGGGATTACCCTATCCCACACTTTAGATTATTTCCCATAGGGAAATGGCCAAGCAGAATTGAGCAATAAGAACCTGGTCACTATTATCAAGAAATTGGTAGATGACAATTAGAGAACATGGCACAAGGTACTATTTGATGCTTTATGGGTAGATAGGATTACACCTAAGAGGGCCATAGGTATGTCACATTTCCAACTTTTGTATGGCTTGAATGTAGAGATACCCATCACTCTAGAACTACCATCACTTAGGTTAGCCAAAGCAATCAAAGATTCAACCTTTGAAAGTTCGATCGACAAAAGAATCATGTGTTTGACCAAACTAAATGAGCAGCAAACCATTACGGTGGAACAAATTATGGTGCATCAGAATCAGGTGAAGAAAATTTTTGATAAAAAAGCTAAGGTTCATGATTTTCAAGTTAAAGATCAAGTCTTATTGTGGGACAAGAGGTGAGAACCAAAGGAAATGCATAGCAAATTTGAATCTTTATGGAGAGGTCCATTTTCCATTTGACAGCTCTGTGGTGAGAATAGCTTCTTGCTAGAGTATCAGGATGGAACACTATTTGCACTACCCCATAGTGGGAAACATCTAAAGCTTTTCAATCCTTGAAGTTTAGATGGATCCACTTGTATATATATATAGTAATTACGTTTTGTCTATTTTCTTTCATTTTTAGCTTGACTCCGTAGCCTAATGGCTTGGATGAAGGCACTTAGAGACTGGTTTCTACTCCCATTGATCAAATTAATTAATGAAAGTTCCTTAATAGGAGCTAGCTATTATTTACAAAGTCAACTCAGCTTGTTTTTAGAACAACCCCCTGCAAAACTTATATGTTTCACCCTTTGTCTCTCTAAGTCTATTTTCAAGACGGGTTTTACTCGTTCTCGTATTGGCTCAACTGACACCATTCAAAATTCATAACATTTTTTCATTACATTTTCCCCAAAATGTGAAAGTTGTTACAGTCTCGATGTGACCAGGAGACCAAAATTTGTCTTTTTCAAAGTTAGTGTTTTTCTTCTGTTTATGTGCATGGGCGGTATTTTTTGCTATCAGTGCATTTTTCCTCTAAAATGTAGGAGCGACAAATTTTGCTGCCCCTGCATCTAGATTTGCAAGAGCAGAAAAATTTTCTGCCCCTAGATTTTTCCTCTTTTACGTGTAGGAGTGGCAAATTTTGCTGCCCTTGCATGTCCCTTCATTTTCCAGTGCAAGGGTGGTGAATTTTGCCGCCCCTGCACTACCTCAATTTTTGTGCATGGAACTTATTACCTCATGTGCCAAGTGGTTGGGGTTAGTTTTTTCCCTATTTAATCTAATTTTCACCCCATTTTGATTCATTCCATCCTCTCCTCCTCCTACCTTCTACCTCTAGATGATCTAGCAAATGGGTAAAAGTGTGTTTTGGTAGATTTGAGCTCACGACATGCATGGTTCTCTAGGTAAATCTTGTTTTTAAAATTTATTTCTTTTCCCTTTCCTCTCTTAAAGTTTGCTTTCAGTTTTGTTTTTATTTTTTCCTTTCTTCCCCTAGGGCCATCGGCTCACTCCCATTTTCTCCTCTCACCAAGCTCACTCTCTCTCCCTTTCATGTTGGCTAGCTTTCTCGTTCCCCATGTTGGGATGGTGATTTTCACTGCCCTCCATTCTTCCCCCCAAACTTTTTAGATCTTATTTGTAATGGGCAGCAATTTTGCCACCCTAACCCTGCCCTACCCATTTACCTGCATCGATGGCAAAATTTGTCACCAATGCAGGTCAAAAGTGCATGAGCGACAAAATTTGCCACCCCTACACTTTCCTTGGAAACATGCACACGTGGAAATTTTTTTTGCCCGTGCCTTTTTTCTCTCCCTTGCATGCAAGGGTGGCAAAATTCCTTGCTTGTGCATCCAAACCTTTTCACATGCTAGGGTGGTGAATTTTGCTGCCCTTACTTTTTTTCCTCAATTTCTCTAACTCTAGAGAAATTTTCATCTTTTTCATTTTTTCACCTCCTCTTTTTCCCCTCATTTTTGGACCCATTTTCTAACCCAACCCTATCAAGTGCCCTTCCTTGGTCATGATCACCCAAAGTGTAAATTCCTCAATTTGCCCATTGTTCCCTAATTACATGATCATCATTGCAGTACCCCCTAAAGATTCTCATTAATCAGCACCCACTCAACCAAGACCAGTTCCAATGACTAAGGCTTCTCCAAAGAAGTCAAAGGCCATAAAGTACCAGTACTAGGGCATTTTTTTGATCACCTTAGTCACTTCTAATGTTGGCAACATTAGAGACACAGAGATTAGCCATGTGGATATGGCCGTGTTCATAACCAGAACCAAGGTGATGAACTCGATCTTTGAGATGAAGAGGATAATAAAAAGCAACATTCATCTAGTTGCCTCTTAGTAGTGACACATCATATGGAGTTCATCCTCTAGTGCACCTAGTTCTACAATAGAGAGACTAGATCAGTGTCAGACGCTAGTGGCAACATGATAATTTGGCTAGACCTTGAATTTATTGATAAAGTCATCACTTGCCCTCCTACTATTGAAGTGCTAAGAATTGACTTTATCGAGGCATAAGAGTATGATAAGGACCCAGAGAGGGCAAAAAAAGTGATGAATCACAAGTGGCTCAAGACCCCCAGAACCAACTTGTCTAGATGGTTGTGGAATTTCTCAAGGAGTGATTTCATTTAAGAGGTTGGTGACTTGATTACTCTCCTCAATAGGGTATGAGGTCTACCATCTTCTTCACAATTCCATGAGTGGATGTATCCCTTCATCAAAATTATCCTACAAGGAAAGCAAGTCATCTTTTGGGGTGAGCAAATTATCAATGCTCTTCATGAGAAATTGACCAAGGTATCAACTACTTTGAAGTTCTATATGACTTCATACTTAGTGTACATAGTAGCTTCAATGTGAACCTTTCTAGGATTGACAACTGAAGGAGACAGGAAGACCACCCTAGTCTACTCATATTACCCCTAGTTAACACTACAAGGATCAATCTGTCATTTTAGGAGGGTAAATGATGCCTTCTTCACAGTATTTTTGTGCCTTTTCGACCATCAGCTTGAACAAAAAGGGGTATATAATGAAGCCTAGATGGTCATCAACGACTTTAGCTATGTGTTTCTATAATTTCCCTCATGCTATCTTCAAGTTGGCTTTCTCTAAGGCTATCCCTATATGCTCCCCAAGTTTTCTTTTGATAAGTTGGTCCTAATGGAGCTATGTAGACAAATGGTTGTCATACACACTAGGTAGATGGAACTAAAAAATCTAGGTTTCAGATTCCCAATTGAAATTGGTAGATACTTGATTTTGACTGTAGCCAATGCAAAGGTCATAAAGATAGAAATGCAACTGGTTACTATGAAACAGTTCAAGAGGAGGGAAAATTTTGACTACAGGGGTGTCAAGAATATGATCAAAAGAAAGACTCAGTTTTATGAGCCTATGATCGAAGACATCTAGGTAGACCTAAGGACAGCTGAAGAAATCAAGAGGATGGATTACAACAGGCTGACCCTTAAATAGATCAAATATCTAGGGCTTGCAGATATTCCCTCTAATTTGGTTGATGATAAGAACATTATCAACAATAGATTCCTAGCTGAAAAGGTTGTTGACTCTCCTCTTCCTCTAATTCGGTGGTCTCAAAAAGAATTGACTTCTTGTAGGAAGAGATTTGAACCAATATTGGCTAACACCAATGATTGGTTAACAACTAAAGGGATCACACTGAAGGAGTTTATTATAGGATCAAAGGTTAAATTCCAAGAAAAAATGAGGAAGAAGGTAGAAAATAGGACCAAGAACAAAGGTGATGTTCCTTCTCCATCTAGGCCTCACAAGCTTAGAATCATCTTTATTTCTAAGAAATTGAAGGTTGTTGAGGAGCCAGAATCAATGGCTAAGAGAGTTGGAGAACAAAGCTCCCAAGAACAGGTAGTTCAACAAATGGAGATAGATGATAGGCCCTCAGAGTAGCAAAGAACTAATCCTCTACCTTCCCAAGAAGGGGCACAACCACTTATAGGCATTTCTCCTTCACCACCTCAATCTTTTATAGCATCTCCTTCGCCTCTTTCTCCCATTAGTGTTCCTTCTTCTGGAGCCACCTCTCCTTCCAAATTCATGTTTGGTGATCCTTAAGGCACTTTTGGAGATACTCTTCACTCCTCAATTTCTATTCCTAGTCTAGCATCTCCTTATTTCAATCTAGGAGAAAGCTCTACCCTTGATCAGTTAATGGCTGGTATAGTTTCACCAGTTACTTCCACCGCACCCGTTGTTACCACTAACAGTGCAAATGTTACCCCGATGACACCAGCTATAGGAACCATTGCCACAATAAGTACTTCTTCTCTCTCTCCTTAGATGTCAACTTTCACATGCAAAAGAAAGAAGCTAGCCATCTCTGTAGATGACTTTGATTTTGGCAAGATAGTGCCCATAAAAGCTAAGGCCCCTAAGAGATGAAAGATTCTTTCAAAATTAGTTGAGGAAAAGGGGAAAATTTTTTTGGAGATAGCTAAACCTCCACAAGATGTAACCCTTAAGGGTTTTGACATGAGTAGCTATTCCATTTTTCATGTTGAGCTAGGAAAAGTTACTCATGAAGGTGCGAAGAGCAATCTACAGTCTGTAATGGACACCATGGTCTAAAAATTTGATAGAGAAAAGGAGATGAAAGATAATTCAAGGATTCAAAGGTATGATTTAGAGGGATTTTGAAGAGAAAGAATTCTCAATGACTTTTGTGGATAACATTTTAGATACTCAGTTGACTCTGGATAATCTAAGATCCAGGTTAACTAGTCATGGCAAGGCAATCACAACATTGAAGGATGCTACATTCAAGGCCAGCGTCATCTTCAAGAACACCATTACACTAGATAGTATAAGAATTCAAGCATTTATCGCTATGTATGATGCTTATCTAAAGAAGTCTGGCGGCAAGAGCTGAACCATTTCTCCCCTTCTCTCCTCTTCCTCTCTTCTCATGCACTTTTGTCATGTAAAAGTGCATGCAATTTTGTAATATGTAATTACATGTAAAAAATCTATAAAAATATCTCAAAGTCAAAGATGACTCATCTTTGACTAAGATATTTTTATATTTTAATATTTTTAATTTTGAAAGGTTTCTCCCTATATATAGAGGGGACCTCTTTTATAAAAAGATCTCTAGATAATTGAGAGCAAAAACTCTGCTAAAATTGAGACACTTCTTGAGACTTTGTGCTCAACTTGTAAATCATATTTTATCAAATGAATGAGAAACAAGTTTATTTCAAACTTTGTGTTGAAGTAATTTGTGTTATTTAGGAAATAGTTCTTATGTCCTCTTTCCTGATAATCTCTTATCTGTTCTATTTAATAATCAAAGTGTGTGTGTTGACATTATTTAAATACATTTCTAAAAGGTAAAAGAGAGACTTTGAACTACTTTTATCTTGGTGGTCCTTTTATCTTTTGTAGTTTTAGGTAAAGACTTTGTACTTTGTTTCACTCTGTTGGGTAATATGTTGTCAGCCAGCTAACTGGTGACCAAAATAGTTCTTATCACCACAGCATAGGGAGATCAGTCAGCTAGATGTGTAAGTTTATTGCATCAGCAGAGGAGAAATCTCTCCTCTCATCAAGGGGAGGTTCCCTGTTAAATATTTATATGCTAGATATATGTATATAATTAAGCAAAAAATAACACATGGGGTGGTATCACAACATCTACTTCTCTTTTTTCAGAAGTAATGTATAAAGAACAAAAGGTGGAAATCCTAGTCCGCAACCAATAACATTCCTCTTCTTTCAGCAATGATATCAAATGTGGAGTAGAAAATCACCTAAAGTGATGAATTTCTCAAGAACACTCACATAAGCACAAAGTCTTCCATAGTCTCCTTCATCGATTCAGAACAAGTACAACCGTAGAGTAAAGTGAAGCACAAAGTCTTCACTTGAAACTACAAAAGATAACTAAATCTCAAAAGGAAAAGTAGCACAAAGTCTATCTTCTACCTTCCAAAAATGCCCTTAGATAATACTAATACACCCACTTTGCTTATTAAATTAGATAAACAAGATATTACTAGGAAAAAGGACATAAGAACTATTTCCTAAATAACACAGACAATCTCAACACAAAGTCTGAAATAACCTGCTTCTCATTCATTCAACAAAATATGATTTACAAATTTGAGCACAAAGTCTCAAAAGTTGCTTCAATTTTAGCAGAGTGTTTGCTATTAATTTTTCCAAAATCATTTACAAAATGAGGTCTCCACTATATATAGGGAGAAAATCTTCATAAAGAGAAAATAATAAAATATACAAAATATCTTGGTCAAAGATGACTCATCTTTGAATTTTAGATATTTTTCCAAAATATTTACATGTAATTACATTTTTCAAAATTGCATGGACTTTACACAAAATAGAAGTGCATAAGGAGAGAAGAAGAAAGAAGGAGAGAGATTCAGTTCTTGCTGCCAGATTTCTTCATATGTGCATCAAACATTGTGATGGATGCCTGAATTCTGATGTTGTCTGGCGCAATTGTGTTCTTAGAGACGATTTTGGCTCTGATCAATGCATCCTTCAATGCTGTGATGGATTTAGCGTGGCCAGTTAACCTAGATTTTAGATTCTCCAAAGTTAACTGAGCATCTAGAATGTTGTCCACAGTAGACATTGAGAAGGATTTTTCTTCAAAATCTCTCCGAACCATCTCCTTAAAATTTTGAATCATTTTTTCTGCTAGAAGGAACTGATTGTCCTTCGAGGTTAGGTTGCATGGCAGCTCTTCTAGTTTATTCAGCAAGCTCAAGTCACTCTTCTCACTAGCCTCCTTAAAAGCTTTGAGATTGTCAATTAGATCTTTGAGTACTTGAATCTTAAAGATCAGTGACTCCTTGATTTCAACATAGGAGTCCTTGCTAGAGATGACACTGATAGATATTAAGGTGCTTTTCTTGAGATCCTTCATTTCCTTTCATCTGCTAAGATCTTTTCTGAATTATCGATCTCTTGAAAAATAAGGGAGACGAAGTCATCTAGTTCTGCTTTTACCTTCCTCATTTTTCTTGTCCTTTTTGCAACTTCTGTAAGTAGAGAAACTCCCTGAGTATGCATTTTTTCAATATAGTCTTCCAAGACTTTTCCCTTTAAATAAGTGACTGAGTCATCCATAGAGAAGGCCTATGGAGTTGTTGCTTAGAAGGAAGAGTGAACCTTTTTATTACTGCCATTAGCTGCTCTAATTTAGTTTTGTAATAATCCTTCATCTCCTTCTCTCTATCAAATTTCTGGACCATGATGTCCATAGCCAATTGAAGATCACTTTTCACACCTTCGTGAGTAACTTTGCCAAGTTTAACATGAGAGATGGAATAGTTGTTCATCTCGAAACCCTCAAGGGTTACATCCTGTGGAGGCTTGGTAATTTCCAAAAAAATTTGTCCTTTTTCTTCGACCAATTTAGAGAGGATTCTTGGCCTCTTAGGAGCCTTTGCTTTCATCGGCACTATTTTGCCAAAGTCAAATTCATCTGGGGAGATGGCCATCTTCTTTCTTTTTGGTGTGAAAGCAGACATCCAAGGTGGGAGAGAAGTACCTGTTATGGCAATGGTTGTCTCAGCCAATGTTACTGTAGTAGTTTCCATATTGCTAGTGGTGATAGTAGTTGCAGTTAGAGTAACTGACAAAACTACACCAACTACTAATTATGGCTCAGGTGCAGGGCTTGCTGGCAAGTTGAAGGAAGGAGATGATAGACTTGGAATGGATCCAGAAGAGCGAGGGGAACTTCCAGAAGGGCCCTGAGGATCACCAAATATGACTCTAGAAGGAGAAGTAGCTCTGGAAGAGGGAATACTGATAAGAGAGATGGGAGAAGAAGGTACCACAAGAGATTGAGGGGGAGAAGGAGATATGCTCTTGATCGGCTGTGCTTATTCCTATGAGAGTGGAGGCCCAGTACTAGGTTGTCTTAACAATTGATCATCTTTCTCCATGGGCTAAGCTGCTTGTGCCTGAGGGCTCTATTCCTCAATTCCTTTCATTGCCACTGTAGGCTCTTTAGTGGCCTTAGGTTTCTTAGATACAAAGATGATCCTAGGCTTGTGAGGCCCAGAAGGAGAAGGGACATCACCTTTATTTTTAGTTATGTTCTCTACTTTTCTCTTCAATTTTGCCTAGTATTCAGCCTCTGATCCCATAACAAATTCCTTTAGGGTGATCCCTTTGGCTGCTAACGAATCATTGGTGTTAGCCAATATTGGTTCAAATCTTTTTCTGAGAGAAGTTAGCTCCTTCTGAGACCACTAAATTAGAGGAAGAGGGGAACCAGCAACCTTCTCTGCCAGATACCTACTATTAATGATGTTTCCATCATCAACCAGATTGAAGGGGATCTCTACAAGCCTTAGGTATTCAATTTGCTCTAGGGTCAACCTGTAATAGTCCATTTTCCTAATCTCCTCAGCCATTCTAAGGTCAACCTAGATATCCTCAATTATGGGTTCATGGAATTGAGTTTTCCTCCTAATCTTTTCTTTGACTCCCCTGTAGTCAATTTTTTCTCGTCTCTTGAATGGTTTTAAAGTAATCATCTACATTTTAGTTTCCATGACCTTGGCTTTGGCTAATGTTGCAATAGAATATCTGTCAATATCGATCAGAAACTTGAAACCTAGTCTCTTTAGCTCCATCTATTTGGTATGCATGATAATTAGTTATCGGCAAAGTTCCATTAGCACTAGCTTATCTGAAGGAAACTTGGGGAGCATGTAGGGGTAACCCTAGTAGGAGCCAACCTGAAGATAGCAAAAGGTGGGGAACTAAAGGAACATGTAGCTGAAATCATTGACCACCATCTAGGCCTCATCTAATATTCTCTTCTGCTCAAGTTGAGGGTTGAAGAGGCATAAAAATATAGTGAAAAAGGCATCATTTACCCTCTTGAAGTGATGGGTTGATCCTTGTAGAGTTAGCTGCAGGTAATATGAGTGTACTGGGGTTGTCTTTCTATCCCCCTCCATAGTCAAGCTTGGAAAAGTTTGCATTGCCACAGCTATGTACACAAGGTATGAAGTCATGTAGAACCTGTGAGAGGTCTGCACCTTGGTCAACTACTCATGGAGGGCATTTTTGATCTGCTCTCCCCAAAAGATAACCTGTTTGCCCTGGAGAATAATCTTGATGAATGGATACATCCATTCATGGAATAGTGAAGAAGATGAGAGGCCCCGTACTCTGCTTAAAAGGGTGATCAAGTCACCAACTTCTTTAATGAAGTCACTTTTTGGGAAGTTCTATGACCATTTGGAGAGGTTGGTCTTGGGGGTCTTTAACCACTTATAGTTCATGACCTTCTTTGCCCTCTCAGAGTCTTTATCATACTCCTTCTATGCGTCCACAAAGTTGATCTTAGTTATTTCAGTGGCTGGAGGGCACATGAACACTTTATCAATGAATTAAGGGTCCAACCAAATCACCATGTTGCCACTGGCGTCTGAGACTGACCTAGTCTCTTTATTGTAGAAGTGTGCACATTGGAGAATGAATTTAGTATGATGCACTACTACCAAAAAGGTGGCCACCAGGTGGATGTTGCTCTCGATGATCCTTTTTATCTTGATGCTAGGGTTTATTGCCTTTGTGCAAGTTAGGAATTTGGCCATGTCCATGTGGCCAATCTTGGTGTCCCAAATGTCATTGACATTTGAGGAGACCGATGTGAGTGGGAAGACACCCTGATACTTGTATTTCATTATTTTTTCCTTCTTGGGGGATGCTTCTATCATTGAGAATGATCTCGACTAGATGGGAGCAGATGTGCAGGAGTTTGCTGATTGAACTATAGTCATGATTGCCAGATTAGAGAAGAGTGGATGAGAGGGGGAAAGGGAAATTTAAATGATATTGGTTACTGGAGGTCATGGAAAATGAGGAAGAAAGGGAAAGAAAAGGACAACTCAAAAAATTCCCAGGAGTTAGGAAAATCTAAGGGAATGGTGCACGGGCAAAAAATTTGCCGCCCCTGCATGTAAGGATAGAAGAGTGTAAGAGCAGCAAAATTTGCCACCCGTGCAGGGATGGGATGCATAGGTGGAAAATTTTGCTATCCTTGCAGACTAGAGAAGGAAAATGGTAAGGGTGGTGAAAATCACCACCCTTGTAAGGAGGGTCTGTAGGGCGGTAAATTTTGCTGCCCCTGTAATGAGGGCAAGAAGAAAGTAGGGGTGGCAGATTTCACCACCCATATAGGTTAGGAAGAGAAAGGGCAACAAAAATTGATGCCCCTTCAGGGGACTGTTATTTAGGGGAAGACATGGGCAGTGAACTTCACCACCCTTAGGGCTAAATGCAGGCTAGGAAGAGGGAAGAGAAAACTGTGGGTGAGTGTGAGGGAGAAAACAATGCCCATGGCAAGGTGGAGAGGAAGTGTGCGGGCACGGAGAGAGAAAGAAAAAAACAAAACAAAAAACAAAAAACAAAAAACAACTAACACTAAGCAAAAACAAAAAAGAAAATGAAAAAAATGCCAAAAATAAACCCTACCTGTGAAACTGTGCATGCCATGAGGTTGAATCTACCAAAATGCACTTTGACTCATCAGCTGGGTCACTCAGGCGCAAGAGGCAGGAGGAGAGGAGGAATCAATGAGAGAAAATAGGTTCAAATCAGCTTATATGGGGTGAAAAAACCCACCCCAACAACACACCACACATGGCAATAAATGTTGTGCATGGTTACTGAGACCTGCTAGGGTGGTAAAATTTGCTGCCCTTGCACATTCCAGTTCATCCGAGTGCAGAGGTAGCAAAATTTTCTGCCCTTGCATGTCAGGGTGCAGGGGTGGCAAAATTTGCCGTCCTTGTAGGGAAAAATACAGGGGCAGCAAAATTTGCCACCCTTACAAAAAAATAAGGGAAATGCAGAGGTGGCAAAATTTGCCACCCCTACAGGGAATGGAAGAAAAGACTAACTCTAGAAGAGGTAGTCTGAAAAGAGGACTTGGTTCTCGAAACATTTCGAGACCGTAACAGCCTTCATGTTTTGGGAAGACGTGTTTCATGAATTTTAGAAGTTTTAGGGAGACCAAAACAAGAATGAGAAAAATCTACCTCGAAAACAAATTTAGAGAGATGAAAGATGAAACAGACAAGTTTCATAGGGGGTTGTTCCCAAAAATGAGCTAAGCTGATTTTGGAAACAACACACTCTATGGTTACGTGTATTCCAAATTAGTGAAGGAGGCAATGGAAGAATTTGTGCTTATGTAGGTTTCCTTGTAGACTTTGTTACCTACTTCAAGGGATTTTTTGATCTATGTTGGATACCATTCTTGAAAGAATAAAAATTTTATTAGCCATCGACTAGGATTTCTCTCTCTTGTTCCTTAGACATCATCTCTAAAAAAAGAGAGGTGGATACTGTTATACTACCCTGGGTATTATTTTTTGCTTACTTATATATATATATATATATATATATATATATATATATATATATATAGCATATAAATATTCATAGGGAACCTCCCATTGATGAGAGGAGAGATTTAGCTCATCTAGATGTGGTAAACCCACACTTTTTTTGGCATAAATCTCCTTGTGTTGTGGTTGATATACTCATTTTGTCTTCAGTTAGTTGATGACAAAACATTCACCCAATAGAAAGTATTTATTGGAAACCACATTTGTATTTTTATTGATCATGAGGTGATTAAACAACTTGTGAATAATCCCATTTTGTATACGTGAATTTGTTGATGGATCATATTGTTCCATGAATTCTAATTTTCTATTGTATTCAAGCCTAGAAGGAAAAACTCAAGCCAAAACCATCTATCATATATCAACTCTTGAGATGTGTTAGTGCCAATTAAATATGATATTCTTGACATGAAACTCTACAAGATGTAACATGTACCAAAACACTTAACATAGATCATCACATTTATGACTTTTGGATCTATGCCTCAAGCCATGAAAACTAAAGAAAAGAAGTAGCTCATAGTTTACACCACCCCATTTCAACTCATTAGTGGGGAACTATACACATTGAGACACAATGAGATCATATGTTGATGTGTCCTAGAGTATTAATGGGACCTAGTACTATAAGAAGTACATGAGGGGATTGTTAGAGGCCATTATGTTGGAGACACCATAATGAAAAAAGTTCTACAATTAGGCTTGTGATGGGTGACTATGTTTAATGATGTAAAATAATACATGAAAACGTGTGATGTCTTATAGTGGAGAGGTAAACCAAACCACTAGGATGAGATTTCCCTCATCTTTATCTTTGCATAGGCACCATTCAAAAAATAAGCCATTAATATAATTTGGCCTATCATTCCCATCACAAGGTGAATAGGCACATGATACATTTTAGCTACTATAGACTTTTTTACTAAGTGGGAAGAAATGATGTCAAATAAAGACTATATAGTTGTAATGACATTAAGATTCATTTGGGAAAATATTGTCATTAGGTATGGGTGCCTACTTAGATTGAATAGTGACCATGGCACACATTTCACAAATGAAATAATTAAGATCATGTTGTCTGAGTGTATGGTGGTGCACCACAAAATGACACCCTACAACCCCAAGCTAAGGCATTATGGAAGCATTTAATAAAATATTGGGGATATGCCTAAAAAAATATGCAATGTTGGTCACAAAGATTGGGATGATCACATGTTAGTTGTGTTATGGGCCTATTGCACAACATACAAGTGACTAAATAAAGATACACCATTCTAACTAGTGTTTAGCACATAGGCCATTTTATCTATGGATTTCCTAGTTCCCTCATTGTGTATTACACATATTGGTTGATTGGATGACCAAGAGTGATTAAGTGCATGCCTAGAATATTTGGAGAGGCTGGATGAAACATGTGTCCAGGCATGATGGATCCAATAAATAGAGAAGGTCTACCAAAAGGCATGTCATGATAAGCACATTAAGGTCAATATCTTTACAAAATGTGAATTAATCCTCTTGTATGATTCTAAGTGATGAGACCATAAAGTGGCTCATTATATCCATGAAATAACATATTTTTTCTTAGATAGGAAGTGGATCTAAATGTAGTCTATGAACTTATGGTTTATTTATAATAAAATAATAAGTATATATCATGGTTATTCCTTTTGAATTCATTATTATCTATTTTTTAGCTATTTATAATAATTATTAGGAAAAAGATATCAATATGTGTATATGTAATCCATACTAAACTAGAAAGATTCAAGGTATGAAGAGAAACCATTTAAGAATAATGTTGAAATAGTTTTAGAATCTTATAAAGTATCTCCTAAATTAGATCTAGAATTTTAGATGAGCTATAAACTTCCATCAAGCTTACTTTAATTTAGCTTCAGACTCAGTCAATAATTAAGATCTCACTCAATCTACAACTATAGACTTAGTTATTTTTTTGAATAGTTTTTTCTTATGTTCCAAGAAAGGAAGAAGAAGAAACTACATACAAGTATGGTAGAAAAACCTATTGGGTTGTGCACACATTGAATCAGATGATTATAGAGAGCTCCTCTTTGGCTTGGGAGGAATGACCTATAAATAAAATAACACTAAATCAAATTGTTGGTTAGATAGATAGCTAGGTGGATTTCCTATGATATCTAGATCTTAGAAGCAAGAGATTCCTTGAGGGATTTCAATCCATGCTTTTTAAATAATTAAGTTCAGAAATTGAAAGATAAAGTACTTGCATAAATCATAAAAGATACTAAAATTAAGTACAAGAAATACTTAATAAAGAAATTGATGAAGTTGACTAATTATATAAATAAATGGGTAAATTTTAATAATAAATAGGTTAGGTAAACTTCAAAAAATAGGTTAGGGATTTATGATCAGGTAAAGACAAAGAAAGATAGATTTGGTTGAGGGTAAGTGGGTGAAAATAACTTGTCATTTTGTCATTTAATAACCATCAAAAATTGAGGTGACCATTTTGGTTGAGGTGACTGTCAGTGGTTGTGGTAACCATAAATGATTAGGATAGACCATTGATAGTTAGGGTGACTATTAGTGGTTACTATGGGTTGGGTCTAGGTAATAAAAGTCTAATTAATGAGGTTCTAGAATAATATTCTGAGAGATTAGTTTAGGCTAGGATGATTATAAAATACAAGTGAAGTGACTAAATAATTAAAAATAGATACTTAGCTTGTTGATGGTTGATTAGATGAATGGTTGAGGTGGCAAAGCCTAGATTAATTTCAATAGAGTAACCATACTTGGCTATTGGCTGATGGATAATAGCACTTTGGCTCTTTATAATGATGGCTGGATCATTGAATTGATAAAAGAACACTTGCAAAAGAAAATTTGGACATAAAATATCTTGATATTTGTATATCATTATTCACCCTCTCCTCCTCTCTCTTTATAATAAGGAAGGAGAGGTAAAACAAGATTTTAACAAGAGGTCTAACTTATTAACTAAATTTTGATCTCTAATCCATAGGCTCATTTATAAATTAGATGAGCTAATTATAAAAAAGAAAATTAGAGTGATGTGGTAGTTAGTTAGTGGTTCATGGTGGAACCTAACCATCAATGGTGAGGGTGACCATTGATGGTTAGGGTGATTGTCAATAGTCTAGGGTCAAATGTCAAGTTGGGTTTAAAAAGTGGGTTTAGCTAGTAGGTTAATCTAACTAGAGTTATGTCTAGTTGTTAGTCAAAAGGTCAAGGATGGGCCTAAGGGGGTCTTGAGGTGGTCTATGGGTGTTTTGACACTTAGAACCATAGTGTGTGGTTTTCTAGTCTCTACATTTTACCCCTTTTTGTTATGTAGTTTATATCAATAAGATGTAAGACAAAAATAGATTGTAGGCTGAAGGTTGGGTTGTCCCAATCATGGGAAGAGGTGTTCCCCCTTAAACTAGGAAGTGATGAGGTAAAACTCAATTAGGTGTAGGTTTGATGAGTGGTGAAGGTGATGAGAAAAGGTGGGTGATATATTGGGTGCTAATGTGAAAACATGTGCACAAAGCATGACAAAAGTGTGATAGCCAAGATTGCACATTGACTAGGTTGCCATAGTTGGTAAAAATTAAGGTCAGTGAGAGAATGATAAGTGATAAATGAACAACATGATTAAATTTAGTCATGGTATTTGGGTACATTCGTATGTATACAAGGTAAGGTGAGTGTTTTCATGGGTATCCAAGGTAGGAAGTGTTCCTAGGGAAAACACAAACTAGTCTAATGTAGTTATGGGTATCTAAGGTAGGAAGTACTCCAAAAAAGACACAAATTAGTCATGTGTGTGCAAGGTAGTGAAATTTCAAAAAAAATCAACATGGTAATTTTTATTAGTGTGGTTAAAAGGACTAGGCAAGGTTATCATAAAGAATGCAATAGTTTGGGCCAAAATGGCTAGTAGTGAGGTGACATGGTTAGTTATCAAGGTGGGTGGAGAAGGTAATATCCATGGGTGCGTACTAAGTTTGGTATATGCCAAAATTTTGAAAAGTTATTATTTTTTGTGGGAAAACCCAATATGATAACTATAAATGGTCAAGGGTCTTGGGGTCAACCATCGGTAGTCACCCTAACCATCAATGGTTAGGTGGAAACCTAAAAGGGTAGAATAAAAAAACATCATTGAGAGTCATTTTAATTCATTTGAAGATTTTGAATTTGGTGTTTTTCTCATTAGACTTTTTTGAAAGAGTGATGATGATGTTTTCTAAGTAGGATAGTGGTTAATTTGAAGTGAGTTAACCAAGCTATGGAAGATGGACCTATCTAAGATGTAGGGTGGACAAAGATGTAACCAGGCAATAGGTCCCAAGATTCCTCCTCGATGATGGTTGAGGAATGAGGTAGGGGTTACTTTAAATTGATAACATAGTTTTGATTTTGTAAATACATTATAAGTTGAATTTGGTTGTTTTGTCATTCATTGGTGGATGTATATTGGGTTTGACCTAGTTTATAGGGGTTTTAGTTGTTTAGGTGAAATTTAAAGGTAAAATTTGAAATTATAAGGGTAGATTAGGATTAGGGTAGGGTATAATAGGTGTTTAGATAAATTTGTGGTTTGGTTGTGGTGTGTTTTTAGGTAGGTAGGGTTAGGCATATTTTTCCAAAAGTCACACATAATGATCATCGATAGTCATACCTGACTATTGATGATTAGTATCGATTGTTGATGATTGACAACTAATTAAAGTTGGATATCTAACCATCAGTGATCACCATGATCGTTAGTGGTTGGTAGAGGTGGAAAATGTCTTTTTGTTGGAAAGTTTGAATGTTTGTTAAATTTTAAATTTCTACGTAATATTTTGGCTAAAAAAATGATGTCAAGGGTAATGTTTAAATGATGAAGGTTGATAGGTAATAGTGTAAGTTGTCATTAACATTTAAGGGGTAGAGGGTGGAATGTTTTTGATAGAAGGTCAATTGATTAGGATGAAACTAAGGTAGGTTAAGGGCTTGGATTTAGATATAATTCATAGGTATAGATTGCAGAAGGGTAAGTTTATAGGAAAAAATAATATAGAGAACTAAGTTAATTTACTATCAAACTTTGCAGGCACAGGACTAGATTTAGATGTGAGATTGGGTGCCTTAGATATTCATTTAGATTCACCAATTTATGAATGATATTGACTAGGTGTACATGATGGAGGTGGGTTTTGGTATGATGTTTCATTACTAACATGTGCCATGAGACATGATGATGATAGTGGTTCTCATCGAGAGATGGGATCTAGCCACTAACACCTTCCTACTACCCATTGGTGAGATGATGATCTTACCTAAGGATGTTCATAGTATTACATGGCTACCCATTTGGGGTAAGCCTTTTTAATACATTGAGAGGGAGGAGAGAGATGCGTTCATGGAGATACTATATGAAAATGACCATGATTTTTCTAGGTGGCACACTAAAGGTTTTAGTTACACTCCATTATACCAAAGGGTGAGAAATGATAAGAGGCTAATGACCATGATGATGATGGTGGTCTAATGTTTTACCATTCCAAATTTGAGTAGAGGGAGGTTTTATTATCTATTATTTTGGGTTCTGGTGGAAATGATACTAAGGTGCATAGTGTTTGGTTGGGTGTTTGTGTTACTAGTTTAGATATCTAAGGAGCTATGGGGATTCAAAGCTCATAGAAGGTATGGTATCAGCATAAGATTTTTTATACACTATTGGGTTTATGAGCACATCTGAGTGTTGAGGTCGATGGGAATGTTGTGGGAAGGGTATGCATAGATGGATTTTATATTAGGAATCATGTAGTGGAGAGATGATTTTTCCCTTTTAGGCCTACGTAGATGGGTTTATGACATTGATTAGTTCAGAGGGGCATTGGATGCCTTGGTTGTTGGTTGCATGATTTTGAGTCCATACATCAAGTTTCTAAAGTGGGCTTATTATAGGAGGCATACACTATCCCTATAGAGTTACATGGGTATCTTTGGTAGGAGAGAGGGTGAGTCAGATATCAATCCTTTTGATAGGGCTCGACAATAATTTAGCCTAGTGTAAGGTATTTTAGGTCCATTCTTGAGGTATAGGCAAGAGTATGTAGAGATTATACTCCTAGAGACATAACCAATTTATATTTTTATTGATCATAAGGAGCTATCAATTAACACTGAGATAGATGATGTAGATTTTATAGATGGGTATCCTATGTGGTACTAGGCACTATATGTGGTAGCCAATTTTGGGGGTGATGATAGTGGGCATTAGGTGATAAATGTGGATCCAACTGGTAGAGGTAGTTAGTAGGTACTGGTATAGGGGGTTTCCCCATATGTACAAGTAATTACTATAAAGAGAGATCAATCATGAGTGGAACTAGCCATGGCACATGATATCATGGTAGCACTATAGGGTCAGTTGGTAAAAACATAGGGTTAGGTGGCTATAGTTACAATTGAGATGGACTAGGATAGATCTATGTTAGCCTTGGTTACCCAAGAGAGAGATTCCTTGAGGTAGGTTTGAGGAGGAGCTATAGTACCTATAGGATCATTGGGTACTATCCCCATGGTGCAATATATAGCCATAATGGAGGATATCCACTATTATGAGGTAATATTATTGAGAAGTTGTCATAATGAGCCTTAAATGGGTGAGTAAAAATCTATTTTGGTGACACTAGGATAGTGGGTTACATTTGTGGGAGGATAGGTAAGTATCTCAGGAGGATAGGCACTAGGAGGCAATGGTGCCTTAGGAGATATTGGTACCCTAGAGGCATAATTATGACATGCTTATGAGATATTATATATGTTGATGTATATTATTTTGATACCGACCTATAAGATAATGTGGTGAGATGTATATTTTGAGAGAGATACATGTATATTTATTGTATACATGATGATTATGTGGTTATTTATAATTATAGATTCACAGTCCTTATATATTATTTATTGTTCATGGTGTTGATGTTCATGTTGGTCATTGATGATGTTATGGATTATGGCTATGATATGGATATGGATGTTGATATGGGCTCATCTAGCTAGGTATGTGATGTCTTTTAATTTATGTTGATGATGATGTTTCATTATGGATCTAGATGATGTTGATATGATAGTCATAGTTTGTATGTTTTGATATGATAATGGTTTGTGTGATGGATGGATAATGATATGATGTTGATCACATGGATTATTGTTTATGGTTTATTTGCTATTATTTATGATGATGACTTTGATGGATGTGATGATTATATTTCATGTTTTGAGATGACCATTGATATGATGATGATGTTTATCCTAAGATTTAATGAGTATATGTTACCTCATTTAGATTGAGATGTGTGATGAAAATGGTCTATTTATCATTTGTTTATGGATGTTATGATGTTGATGGTTATGTATATAGATATCATTTATTATAATTATATCTATTTTTGTTTATGATATGATTATGATATGATGTGGTTATGATTATGGTCATTTTACTTAAGGTAAAACACATAAAGAAAGTTGAATAACAAAACTAGATGTGAGGAAGGGTAGATAATAAAAAAAAATGTCTAATGGAAGATATAAAATAGTTATCATAGGATAAGAAGATTGCATGATGCTTCTTCTTTGGCAAGGAAAAAACAAACCAGAGTTAGATTGGCACAAGGAATATAAGCCCATTTAATGCTTCATATTAGCATTCATTAGTTGGTTAGAAAGGTGTCTTGTTCACATGATGTCAAGTGAGTTCAAAAATATCTTGATTATAGTGCATAAAGGGGACATGGATGAAAATGAAACCTTATCATGTGACTAGCATGCCTCTTCAAGAGGTTACCAAAGATTCAATACAAACAAGTCTATGTCATTTAAGGTGTAGACTGATTGATGAGGGAAGCCTACTCATGAGAGTCAACTATGGCTTTCAAAATTATTGTGTATGAGAACCAATTGTATCTTTATTTTTTTTTTTTTTTTTTTTGATAATTCTTGATAATGGGTCTTTGGCTTATTATGTTATTTTGGAGGGTTGGAGAAGTTGATTGATGCAGGAAGCTTCCAATAAATTTCTATGATTTAATAAATGATTTACCCAACTATAATTCAAAGGAGTGGTTTGAGTTTGTATGCTTTGATTAGTGCCTTTCATAATTGTCCTTAAAGGGATAAGTCTAACTTATTTTGAGCAATTTTGATATGTTTCTAATAGTTGTCCTTCGAGGGAGAAGTTTTTGAATACTAGGAATGACCCATGATTAGTTTTGGTTATGACTTTGCTTTGATTTTTTTGATTGACATAGACTTGATTATATAGGATTAAAGGTTGAAATTTATGAAGGAAAAAAATTAAAAGCACAATAATATTTATTAGGTTTAAAGAGATTTAGGCAACAATGATTATGGGAATCCATCTTATAAAAGGGGTAAAAAGAACCATGAGAATCATGCCATGGGTAGAGCCATGGTACCTATTGTTTAAGATTATGCCATGATTATGATGGATAATCACATGATTCAGTTTTAATTGGTTTCCCCTAAAATAGGGAGACAAATTTGGTTTGAAAGTAAGGGATGAGTTTAAGTTAGACAAAAGGTGAGTTTTATCCTTTTTAAAAAAAGATAAAGATGTGATAAATTAAGTGGTTCAATTTCTTTGTTTCCATTAATATAGGATAAATGGTAAGCTCCTAATCCATAATTTTTCATTATGATATAAGGTCTAATCCAATTGAAATCAAATTTTCCTTGATTACTTTTTTCCATATTGGTGACATGTTTAATTTCCTTTAGGGTGAGGTCTCTAATATTTAATTCTCAAACTTTAAGGTTTTTTTTATAAGCATGTCTGATTCACTCTTGATAGACATGAATATGGGTAAGGGAAGATAAACAATTCTCATTAATTATCTCAAACTGGGCTAAATGGTGCTAACAATAATCATCTTCAAAAATGATATCCTGTAGGGATATGTAAAGTGAATGAATTTGGAATTCGATAGGTAAGATAGATTATGATACAAACAAAAGAGAGAATGGGGTAGCACCCATAGGGGTTTAGATTCTAGTAAGATATGCCCATAAGGTGAAGTGGATTTGCAAATTCCAATCTTGACTAGATGCATTGACCATTTTAGTTATCATGTTGTTAAGAGTTTTTTTAGAGGCCTTAGACTATCCATTAGTTTGTGGATGATAGGGTGAAGAGAACATTAACTTAATGTTGAGTGTGTTATAAATACCTTGGAATTACTTGTTTTTAAAATATTTACCATTATTGGTGATGATTTTATGAGGAAAACCAAAATGGTAGATGATGTGATGATTGATGAAATTGACAATCTATTCAAATTTGGTTGAGACAACAGGAATGGACTCTACCTATTTGGTAAAAAAATATTCAATCATAGTGATGATATAATGGTGTTAATATGAAAAATGGGGATTAATTTTACTAATAATTTCTAGACCCCATTGTGAGAAGGGCCAAAAATATGTGGATACACGAAGACTATGTCTAGGTGCATGATGTAAATTAGCATGTTGTTGACACTTAACACACATTTTCACATAATCATAATATTATTGGTTAAGGATAGTCCAACAAAAACTAAGGTGAAGGATTTCTTTAGCCATTTCAAGGCTACTAAAGTGTCCCCCATAAATCCCATCATGTGTTTCCTTAATAGCATGATAGACTTCATGACTTTATATGCAGTAGAAGAGGAGACCATCAAAGTTATGTTTATAGAGAATTGCCACTATAATGGTATAATGTGAAGTAATTTGGATAAATTATCTTCAATAATTATTGGAAATATCAAAAGGAATGATGGTAGGGTTAGGAAAGTTGAAGGTCTACTGATACCAAAGATCAGGTTGGGTATCCTTCACATTAAAGATGGTGGGAGAATCTAGTTTGACATAATAGGGCTACATGAGTCTATGGATAATGATAGATAGATTAGAGTTAGAGGGTGTATATGGGATTTAAGAGGTGAGGGAATCCATGATGTCAACAAAATTATTTGTAGATCATGGGGTGGTTTGGATATGGTAATGTTTAAATGATGTTAAGAGTTTATCAACTAATTGTTTGTGTATACACATAATATTTTCAAACTTTTATTGATTACTAACACTTTGTCTCTTGTAAGAACTTATCAGGTCTCAATATATTTAAGTGCATGCTTTAATGGGTGCATCAATAAAGGGGTGGGTAGACCATTAGTGTTTCATAAGATTGTTGTCCCTTTTGACACTTGCCATCTACAAACTTATCTCTTAAAACCACTTATCCTAAGCTTATTCTTATTAGTTTTACATATTCCAATTTTTTCCTCCTTCCATTCCTAAATTTATTGCCTTAACACCCTTTTGTATTTTCAGCTATACTGGGTCGATTGGGTTAACCTAATATAGATTAGGGGTATTTTTCTCTTTCTTGGTTTATTAGCCTTTTGACTGACCTAGTATAGACCTATTGATTTGTCCCCAAAAACACACTGGGTCGACTAGGTCAACCCTATATATCCAATGTTATTGGAAGTATTTAGGACAAGATCTACCTATATATATATATATATATATATATATAATTTCATTTTCCACCATTTCATAAGAGAAGAATTATTAGAGAAGTGTGAGCAAAATTTTTCTTATTGACCATTCTACTTGAGGAATAAAACTTAGGGTTCCATACTATAGTTGGAGATATGGATCTTATCTTGTGAATAAATATGTTATATTATTAGATAGGTTTTGCATCTTTAAGCTAATTTATCTTAGATATCCTTACATATCACAATAATATCTTATGAAGCACCTTGGCCAAGGGATAGATTGAGGATCAATGGGTTCATCTTCAAAGGTAAGTATTCATAAATTTATTTCTCTTTTGTAAGAGTAGATAGATAATGCATTTGTATTATTCTACCATGTATTAAGATTTTATATACATTGACATGAGTATATGTCTTCTAATACATGTTTAGTTTAGTATTTTTATTTGTTTCTAACCCTCACTTTGTGCCACAAGATTTGGTGTGCACTAGATTAGTCTTACTTTATTGTTATTAGATTAAGTGAATGTTTTAAACCTTAGGACTCCATTAGGGTTGTTTTGTGATTATGTTAGACTATAGGCTTTGGAATGCTTCCTAGAATGATGTGTTATGAAAAGTCATCCCCTAATCAGGTCTAGCAGATCCCCATGTTGGTCATTCACCTACTTAATAAGTCTACCCCTAATCAAAAGTGTAGGTATGATCTATCTTCTCTGAGATAAGATTGATTTATAGACATGATGCATTTTTAATTACATATATTCTAGTGAACACTATGTGAAACTAATCGTTATATGATTTATTTCAATTTTACTTCATTTATTTCATTTCTTTTGATCATCATTTTTATCATATATTTTGACATACTAGATTGATTCTATCGACCCAACTATTTTTATCTATGCATAGGTTTCTAGGAACATATAACTAGATCGACCTAGTCGACCCAATATAAGTTTCCAGACTTTTAGACATCCAATTCAACCTACTAGGTGAACCAAATTGACCCCTTATAGTTTTAACACTTTTCAACAAATTCCTATATAGATTGATTGATTTTGTTGACCCATTTTATAGGTTTCTCAAGCATACTTCAAGGTTATTCATCAAAAATATTCCTTGATTACATATATAATCCACCAAGGTTATTTTCTACTTCTTTGTTTATTTAATTTTTTGTCTTTCCTTTCATAATTTGTAGTCTTAAAAACTGCCCTTGCATAGTCAACTGGATAGACACTATCGACCCAATTCTTTGTTCTACGTGCTATCTAAAATAATTAGAGCAACACCACTGACCTAGTTCATTTTCAGACTTCACTTCTATGATACAGGTTTAACCTTTTCAATGTTGTTCTATATTTTTTACATATAGTGTCAACACTATACCTTGTTTCAAATTGGAATTAACCTCATATCTGTTAGTAATTAATTCACACTTTCTTTTCATATTGCTTTCATACTTAGAATAGTTCACATAGTCTAAATATGGGATTTTAAATAATTTCATAGTTTCACTATTTATATTTTATGCACACATGGCCAAATTACAAAAACATAAATAAGCACTTTAGCATTTTATCTATCCTAGGCTAACCTCCTTGGATTTCATCATCAAGGGGGAAGTTGACTTGATGCTCCGATCAAGTATAAAGTGTGGCTAATGGTATATTTTAGCTAAGTACCTATAACCCTTATTATTTTGGTGTGTGAAGTAAGGGCTAGGCCCAAATACTAAGCTTTTATCATTGCCACTATACTCCCTTTCATCCCAAAATACCTAAAACTAGCCTTAGATTACTATTTATTACCTTTATGGTAGCCAACTTCCAATCACATTCAAAATCATTCTTAATAATCTAATTAACAAACATATTAACCAATTAGTTAAGCTTTACTATTCAAATTTATTTCTTTCTCTTTATTCAATTATGTGCGTAAAAGTTTGCACTAGCTAGTTTTAGTGAAAGATTTTACTTTGTGTGTTTCAATTAGATTGGACAATGTTAATCCAATTGACTATCTATTTCCTTTCAGTACTTACTAATTTTCATTACTTGGAAACTTATCTTATTTCATTTTTGAAATATAAATTAGGCTTCTTAAATTCTTTATCTACTATATTGGATCAACCCAATTCACCCACTATCTTTTTGCCTTCTTTACACTATACTGGATCGACCCAGTCGAACTTATATAGTTTTACAATCCTTATCTATTGTAGTAGATCAACCTAGTTGACCCAACAGTTTTTATACCTTTATACACTATATTGGATTGACCCAATTGACCATGTATAGTTTTACAATCCCTATTTCTATATTTTGTACTATTTTAGTCACCTCTTTTGACCTTTGCTTTCTCATCTCTCTTATTTTCCCTTCATTATGGATTTTTTTTGGTAATTACACTAAATCACAATTAACATATTGATAAACTTAACCAATCCTAATAGGGTCTCCCATAGACAAAGTAGGGCTCCTCTTTTGGATGCTAATAAAATTCATATTTCCACTCACACAATGAACTATGGGACCCCTCCTCATACCTCATTAAAGCATAATCCTCTTTTCTCATTAGAATACCAACCCGAGTTAGAGTATACTCTTGCGATGCTTTTCTTTATTTTTGAATTTCCTCAACATAGAGGAAAGGATCTTTATACCATTTATAAAATCATCATTAGTGGTCAAATTGAAAAGCCTCATTCACCTAATCCTACATTTTTAATAGGATTTAGAGGTACCACTTGATTTGGTAATCAACCTCTTCCTTCAATTTTAAATCCTTCTTATGCCATGGCATCTTCTTCTCTAACATCTTCTACCTCCATGCCTAGTATATCCACTAACATGGTAGGTCTTACATCTAGTGGGCCTCTCATAACGTCCACCCTCCTTAATCCTTCCACTAGTTCATTATTTTCTAACCAAGGAAATCATAATTTTAGTGTTTCTTCTTCTCAACCATTCACTAGTCCATCTTTTTCTTCCCAAGCAAATTTTTTCACTAGTCCCTCACATTCTTTCAATTCTTCTCAAGATCATTTAAACAACAATAGTGGTACCTAATCCACTAATGGAAACACAAATACTGATTATAATTCTTATAATGTTAATTAAACACATAAATTTTATTTTAAAATCTCAATCAAATGAATACCTTTCAAGCTCATAATATAAATCAAATGATGAGAATGCAAAACCACATCCTTAATCTTCAATCTCATTCACAACCAATGACTTGGGGCAAACATAACCAGAATGTTTCCCCTCTTCTTCTTCAAGATTCTCAAGTCAATCTCATTCCTCAACCTCTTTTAATCAATAAAACCATTGAGCATCTACAAAATTAACCTACTACTACTCAGATTTTCAACATTGATATATGAGGTATAACACCTACAATTTTGTATAATGGTTCAACCATTCCTACCATTCTCCTTAAAACATTTAGAAATATTTAAAAATATTGGGTCAAATTAAAAAGAATTTCCACTACCAAGCTCTTAGCCAAAACTCTCACAGGTGATGCCTTAGATTGGTACAATCAACTTAGAGGTCATTCCATATCTAGTTTGGAGGACTTAGTAAATGCTTTAGTTCAAGAATTCCAAACTAATGATCTTCTTGAAAACATTGTGGCTCATTTCATTAATTTTAAACAACATGAGAATGAAACTAACTAGGACTTTGTTAAGATATGGAAGACTTTGTCAAATAAATGTGAACATAACATGGTGGATGACAATATTTTTCATCTCTTTACAAATTCTCTCTTTCCTAAAATTTGATATCGAGTCTACACTCTCTCTCCACACATATTAGAGAAGGTTATTGACCAAGATAAAAGACAAGATCTCCTAATGCATCAATTCAAGCCACCCCAACCTTATGTAGGTCCTCATTTATTACTTAAAAATAAAAACTACAATATGACCTATGCTATTGTTATCAATTCTTATGATACCATTCATAATATTCAAGTTGCCATTCCTAAGCCTTCTTCAAAACTAGCTCCTTCTTCTCAATAATATACTAATCCTCATTTATCTTCACCAAAAAACATCAATGTTCACAAGCCTCTATCCTTGGCTGAATTTCTTAAGCACTTCCTAAGCTTATTTCATGAAAACTTGACCTTATTAGTCCTATGAAATCTTGATATGATCCTAACAGGTTTAGCTGGTTTCATGTTAGTTGTGATCATTCTCATGAGACCTATAGAAAAATTCATAATTTAGCTATGGATTTTCTTCTTGGACCCAATTTTGATTATGATTCCATTATTTTTTAGTGTTAAAAATCCTCTTAAATTACTTTCAAGCACTATAAATTAAATCACAAGACTCAATCCTCGAATCAAGAAAATGTTCATTTGGCTATCTATAAAGATCCTATACCTAATCATCAACATATCCAAGAAACTCAACATAAGCCCACCCCTTCCACAAATGATGTATAAAGTCTTTTTGAGCCAAATTCTAAAGAAAATGTGGTTAGAATGACTAATATGCAAAAGGTGGTGGCTTTCATTGATTCTCAACCTATCTACACTCCTCTTTCCTGTAAGCCATATCATGTTATCTAAGATTATTATCTAAATCATTTAAATGAGTTAGGGCAAGAAAACATTTTCACTTTTAATGATCTAATTTTTGATTCCCCCTTCGATAACACATCCCATTCTATTTTTACCACTCTTCTATTATCTTCTGATGCTAATAATAATCAAGATTTTACTACTACTTCTTCCAATTTTCAAATTCAACTTAAACCAACTAATTCTTCATATCAACATGATTTACCACCTTGTTATAAATATTCTTCTTCTTATCAATCTTTTTTTAATGTACTTTAGCTCCTCCTTCTGAAGACTTCCTTAACCATTATGCACCTATATCTAATAACCTTCGTATGGGCTATGATGAGTGGGATCTCATTACAGAGCTCACTAATATCCCAAATAAAAATCCATTCCTTGAGCTTATGCGGGTTTATCCACATCATATAAACCATATAATGTAGCTCTTATTCAAGATGAATTTCCTTCATCCACCCCTCACAAGATGGGAGGTAGATTTATCTAGTTTTAAAGATAGTATTTTGCATTAATGTGAAGAGATGTATATCAATGTTGACAAAACTATAGACATTTATCTTTATCTATGATTTCCCATAGATTTTATGATCCCTAATGAGATTTTGATTCATATAGATGATCTTCCTTTATTTATTAGCATCCAAATTGGTGATATCTACGTCAAGTGTGAATTGATTGATGAGGGTTTTAGAATGTGTGTCACTTCTATTGATTTCATTAAAAGACTTGGGTATTATAAATGTAATCTTAAGTCTACATGCATCACATGATAAAGATAAGATTGAAGTAAAATGCCTCCTATAGGTTTTGAGTGGCTTCTCATTACCATCCTACCTATCACTATTCATGTGAAGGTGATGATCTTTAACTTTCCACTTTCCTATAACATATTTCTTGGTTAGGCCATGGACTCACCACATGAGATCTATCACTTCTTCCACTTACAAATGCGTTAAATTCCATCATAATGGAGAAATTTATAGGATTCAAGGTGACACTAACCATTAGAATTTTGAACAATTCCAAGATCATGGTGTATTCAAGATTCATAGTCTTGAACCTTTACTTAGTGTTCCATTTCATGAGTCTTAGCATCCCAACTTTCCTATTAATTCAACTTGTGGACATAATGGGTGTCCTAAGCTCATTGGTCCTTCCAACATTATATATTTCAATGGTGATGATCCCAATGAGATTAACTTAAAGATCATAACTTACTATATTTTTCCTCATCTCATATTGCATCTTCCTAATTTCTTGCAACATCATTATTACAAATCTCCTTATGATGACATTCCCATAGTCTTAACTAAGACTAAGCATTCTATTCATAATGCTTCATCAGATATCAAGGTTATCCTTACATATGTCATTGATCTTCACACCCCAAATTATGATGATGGATATTCCTTAGATGATCCAATTTTAGGTGGTATTTTCCAAGTTCATGATGTTGAGATTTTTCATTATCATTCTTCTTTACTTGAGTCTTTTTGTGCATCTCATCATTTTAATTCACTTATAGTTCCTAATTTTTTCATTTTTACCCTTTATCCTAGGGTAAATATGGCATTGACACCTATGGTTTTTGAGGATCCACATAGGACTTGTTCATGGATCATGTTATGACTGAGCCTTACCATTTTTCTAGGTATCCTAACCCTCATAGCTAGTTCACCTTTGAGGTTAGTGCAACTCTAGTTAGACCCTCTATAGATCCCACTCCTCCCTTAGTAGAGATTTTTATAGTTGAGCCTCTTCCTAATTCTAATATAGTTGATCATATTCCCACTCTTACTATTGTTGAGCCTATCCCTCATTCTAATTCTATTACTCCTTCTATTGAGCCTAGTTCCATTCCTTCCTCATCATCACCTTCCCTTGGTGATGGATTGATTCCTTTGCCTAAGATGGATCCTATGCCAAAAAAATGGGGTGTTGAGTGTTATTTTGCCTCTTCCACTCCTATTTTACCTCCCTCCATGAGTGTTTCTCCTAAAACCACTCACAAGTGTACATGTTGCTTCCATGGGATAGATAACTATTCTTCCATCCATCATTGCAAGTTTCCACAATATCTTGATACCTTACATCCTTCTTCCCTATCATCAAATAAATCCATACCTCCCTTGAAGGTACTTCCTAGATATTTTCCCAAGTATGGTGAGGTATATTATCTATGACACATATGTGGCACCCATCATACTAATTATTTTTGCATACTAAAATAACATCTCAAATACCACCTTATATCCATTCCTAGACATTCTACCACTCCACCCATAGGTCATTTATAAAATAGGTCTCCTCTTTCTTCTCATATGGTTTGACATCTATTAGTTCCATCACATCTTATGGTCTTTCACCACCTTATATGCCTCCACCCATGATTTCTTCACCTGTGGACCTTCCCTCACCTATGGATCCTTCTCCACCCATGATTCTTTCACTTGTGGATCCTTCTCCATTGATGATTCATTCTTTTCTCATAGATCACGTTCCCATGAATTATCTTGACCAAAATTCACCTAATTTTACTCCTCAACATTATCCTTTGAACATTCTTAATTTTTTAGTTGAGGAGGATAGAAAATAAGTATTTTCCTAGTTTTCATTGAAGATTAAAGAAACCTTAGAAGTAGTTTGATTACATATTCATAGAGACTTATCTGATGTATTGGATAATGTGTGTGGATATATTTAATAGTATTTATGAGCACATGCATGGTGATTTCACATTTATATGAGATTGGACATGTGCTACAATCTTATTTTTATCTATTATATCATTTGACATTGTGTCAAATTTATGCTTATCTTATATCATGATCTCATCTTATTCTACTATATCTTGTTTATCTTATATTTCACATATGGTTATCTTTTACTTGTCATTTCTTTCCCTTTTCCCTAGAGTTTTTATCAAAAATCTCTTGCTTGTATCTTTATTATTATTATTATACTTATTTTTCATAGATAATTTGTCATGGTGATTTGGTTATACAAACCCTATTTCCCTAGGTTATTATCTCCCTTTTCCATGTGATCAGTTATGAAATAATGTATCTCATTATTATCTCCTTTTATTGGTCCATTTTGGATCTCCTTTTTACCTCTTCCTTTATCCAAAAAGTAAGCATATACATATTTTTAACTTGAGATCACATGCTAGTTCATTGTCAAGCCTAAGTGTCCTAGTCAATCTTTGTCTTTGGTTACTTAAATTCTTTTAGCCTTAGCCTATAGGTCATTTGTGTATATCAATATTTCTCTCATGATTGGTCATTCCAAATCTTTATGGAGGAGGAATTTTAAAAAAGCCTTCAAAATAAAGTTAAACGACAAATCATTTAAACAAAAGGTAATGATATCAAAAGGTAAAAATATTCTCAAAAAGTTTAATCACACTAAAAATGTGATTCAAAACACATATCCTTATTATAGTCAAATATAAAACTCCTCATTTGGTTTCATGGTAAGCTACTATCCTTTGGGGTGTGGTAGGCCCATAGATTAGAAGAGGAAAATGAAAAAAATATTTTAGTGCTATTTACTTTCTCGTGCAAGTACCCAATCTTTGTAGTAGATTGACAACTCTATAAGGTCTCCTAAAGAGTGGGTAATATGTAATGGGAAGGTAGGTCCATTTTATTTTTATTGTACCAATCTACCTTCATGAGTTTATCTTAGTAACACACTTATTTTCTTATAAAGATTTATGTCTATAGTAAAAATGTTTCCTTTGTAAATAGATGACCAATAGTCACTTAGTGTCTTCTCATGTTCTTTGTATGCCTCTTGCCTCCTAAGGTATTCTCATAATATTTCTAAGTCTTGATTTTTACATTCCCTTTTTCACTCCTTATATCCCTTATATTTTCTCTTGAGAAATATTATTTTGTCTAGTGATCACTCCCCTTGGGATTTCATTTTTGAATTAATTTGTAAGATCATGGATAGGACCTGACCATCCTCACAAATTACCATATTTTACTTCTTATTACCCACATCCTTGATTACCCAATTTTCCTATTTCTTCCACCCTAATGATGTTCTCCTTATCAAGTTACAGTGTAAGACTATGGATAGGATCTAACCCGCCTCACAAAAGTTTCCAATACCTAAGTCACCATCCAAATTACATGTGTCAAATTTGAGATAAGATTCAATCTATTATGAAGTTACACATCATTTTACATGATTATCATGTTCATTGAGTATGTTTTATGATTACTTCATTTTTATTTCACCTTTTTATATTCTTATTTTCTAAGTTCATGTAATATTTCAGCCATTTCTTGAATTTTTCATACTTCCTAGCTTGAATAACTATGACAAATTTAAAACCAATATTTTTCAATTTTATTTTTCTTTCATACTTCCCAGTATTATTTAGTATGATTAATTGATTGACTTAATTAATTTGTTTCTATTATCATTTGTGCCCTTTAGCATACCTTACACTTTATTAGTTTATTTGTCATACTTCTCAATGTGATATTAGTATGATTTTACTTGTTTTAATTTGGTGCAAAAATATTTCACATTGATTTAAAAACAAATTCCTTTTTACCATCTTGTTTGTCCTTTTCTTGGTTCTTTATACCTAGTCATTTATTATTATTACACATTTCCAATATTGAAATAGTGTGTAGTACATTTTATTGATTGATTATATTATTCCAAATCCTTTTTGCCTATTTATTTTTAACCATGAATGTGTATTTAATAATTATAAAAAATAAACCACAACTCATATATTTCCTATAACATATACAACAAAGCTAAATACATGTGATATAAAGTAATATATCCACAACATCCACAACCTTAACCATAATGAACAACTAGAATAACCCATTATGACAACATACACATCCAATAATAATATGCCAAAATGATCACACACACACACACACACACACACACACACACACACACACACACACACACACACACACACACACACACACACACATATATCCAAAGCATCCAAAACCTCAACCATAATGAACAACTAGAATAACCCATAATGACAACATCCACATCCAATAATAATATGCCAAAATGATCCATATATATATATATGTATGTATGTATGTATGTATGTATGTATGTATGTATGTATGATGGATCTTTTTGACATATTATTATTGGATGTGTATGTTGTCATTATGGGTTATTCTAGTTCTTCATTATGGTTGAGGTTGTGGATGCTTTGGATATCATGAATTTGATACAAAATATGCAACCATATATAATGACCCAACTCTATGGTTAGGTGTCATCCTATCTATTTTGTGGCCTAACCACACTGATTGCTAAGGCCTCAATTTGACTCCTCCAAATGGTAAATTATGAGGAGGCTCTCTAAGATCTCAATCCCTCTACCTATCCTTGTATGTATGTTACTCACATCTGTGACCCCATCACTAGGTCTAGATATCTATCATGTATGCTAGTATAGCCATATACATATCTCTCTAATTTATAGGGCCTACCATGCCTATATCTCCCCTTCACCCATCACTACTTGTGGTTGCATCCTCTATCTTTGTGCTCATATCTTCTGCTCTACCTATACAACTCATTTGAACCAACTCACCTAAGCTGGGGTAGATGGTACACTTGGATCCTCTAATATTGTGGGGTTATATGGCTATAGAGTCTCATTTAAGATGTCATGGAGTGCTCCCCTCACTAGGAACTCCTACCTCTCCTCCTCATCCTCACCTACACCTAAAAAATCACATAATATGGATATTAGATGATTGTTATATCTCAAAATATCTATCTATCTATCAATAAAACTTAAGTAACAAATTAATAATCATTTTACCTATTTATGTCTTGGCTACTATGGTATCACCATTTGTGTGACTACCTAGCATAGTCTCCCCATCTATGTGGCCTCATAAAACTTCCTCTATAGGCTTCCTCCTTAGCTCAAACCTAACTACAATGGCTCATGTCAGTCTCAACCTATGTTTGAGTGGTCTATCTATCATCTCCTTTGGCTCACCTATGGGGTCATCTAGGATGGTAATAGGTAATAGTCTCCACTCTCTCATCTATTTTTTACCTCTATTGATGCCATGTATTCAATGACCACTACTCATCTCAATGTAGAGCTAGTAGTGGTAAATCTTGTATCTCTACCTCTAAATCCCTATCCTTGTACTCAACTCCTCATCATGACCAACCAATCTATGGTCACTCTTGATGTGGCCTTAGTGTTAGCCTCACTACTAGTGGCCCTAGTCCTCTCCTCCCCATGGCTCCCTCACATGATGAGACCACTACTTGAGCATCAGTATCAATTTCATTAAATGAGTTAAGCCCATATATCCTAGCACTTGTACAACTATATTTGTCTCTTTCCATTATAAATAGTGTCTAATAACCTCTATCCTCTCTATCACTAGTCCAACTATGTCCCAACTCACCCATGTAGCTGTTATGTGCTTGTATGGCTATAACATGATGTCTGCACATCTCATTGACTATAGTTCTAGCATGTGAGGCATGGTCCATGTAACCTATTCCTCCTTCTATCTCTACACTCAAAGTAACTTGTCATCAACTACATGGGGCAACCCAACTAGCTAATACATAGGAAACCTCTCATAGATCTAAGTTATCATCAATAAGATCAATCTCATGGTCCTCTACCCTCTAACTAGAATCTCATACATATCATGTATAATCTAGACATAGATGATAGAGCCTAATTCATATAGAACTTATTCTTCTAAGATCATCCTACTCAAGGCTACTATGAATAGTGGTACCTTACCATCCAACTTATGACATAGCACCCACTATGTCACAAGGCCTATTATAACCTCCTAGATGTTTAGAATCTATGATGTATAGACATATAACATACTCACTCTCCTAATTGGTAATATCATCTATAATGTTGTAGCCCATATGGTTAAGTCTCTCATCTCCTTTAGACTATCTAGTATCTATATAGTCACCTATGATCCTACTATAGGTATCCCCAAGATGGCATGGATATAATCTAGCATGATAGCCACCTCTAATGTATCCCTATTAACCTCCCATCTGAAGGTGCTAGTCAATCATTCCAAATAATCAAGGAGCATGACTAACAAGTTAAAACTAAGGGGGACCTAACACATCTTTGTTATCTTACGTAGACCTATGGATCCTAGTCAATCCCTATCTCCATTTGAAAAAATATCTAATAAGTCCAATAACCATTTTGTATCCATAAGTCTCTAAAATATCCATCATCCCTACACCTAAGAACCAATAATGGATGTATTAATTCCTCCATGTCATAAATAGTTAAAATATAATCTTTTTTGCATTTTGACATTAAAAATAAGAATAAATTATTCTATTTTATTTTTTTATCTTATATTTATCCTTATTGGTCCTTCTTGACCTTATTTGGTCATTTCAGGCCATTTTGGTCCTCTTTCAACATTTTACACACTTTTTTGTATCATTCTAGCTCTTTGGTCAAACTAGTTTGACCAAAATGTTCCTATCTTTTCACCTAGTTGAGTCAAAAATCTAAGTCAACACCCTTTATTTTCATCTCCCTAGTGATAAGTTTCCATTTTAGACATTTTAGACCACCTAACAACTCCAAACTAGGCCTTCAACCTATAGATTATACTGGGTTGACCCATAACTACTAGGTAAACACTATGGATTTTGCTTATTTTCTAGTTTACTAGGTTGATTGGGTTGACCTAGTGCTTTTAGCCTACCAACCCCTTGAATTTTCCAAAAAAAGTGTAATTTCCTTTTTTTTTCCTAAATCCTCTAAAAGAATTTCCCATCTTCCTATTTAATACCCTTATAATCTGATTTGATTCATTATGACATAAAAATGCTTCAAATTCAAAATTACTAAAAATTCACTTAATTCAATATAAATTTCAAAAAGTGGTTTGATATTCTTAGTTGCATACCTATAGTGCACATGTTGCTGCCTCTAGAGCCTCTCCCTATCTAGCATGTCATCTCCTCACTATCCTAGCTTATTTTCTCTCTAGAGATCTCCTTTCTCTATTTCACAAATCAAAAAAAAAAATGAATTATCTTTTTCCGTACTTAAAAACACTCTTTAAAATACAAATCTTTTAATTATTGTCTTACATATTTCTTATTTTGCTTCTATCTTTATTTCTACTCATCTATTTTATAAACTATAAAATGCATTAGATTATTTATGATGTAGAGATTATTTTCCACTATCATATGCCTATATTCATTTTTTTTTGAATTTTGTCTATTTTTTTGCACTAACTTATATAGGTTCATCTAGTGTACTGTACATTAGACACCTTCACATTTATTATAGTCTACTTCTTTATCTATGGCGCTAAGGTAAGTCAAAGGTATGTGTTTTCAAATAAATCCTTTAATTTATATTATATACTACTTATTGCACTTTACTTAGCATCAACATTGTGTGTTATCATGTTTTATCTCAAAGCACCATCTCATGTTGCACTTACATGGCATGTGATAAGATTTAAGTGGGGCATATGCATACACATAATATTTTCAAACTTTTATTGATTACTGACACTTTGTATCTTGTATAATCTTATTGAGTCTTAATCTCTCTGAGTGCATGCCTTAAGGGGTGCACTAGGAAAGGGGTAGATAGACCATCGGTGCTTCATAAGATTATTTTCCCTTTCACCACTTACCATCTACACACTTGTCTCTTAAAACTGTCTACCCTAAGATTATTATTCTTAGTCCTACCTATTCTAGTCTTTTCTTCATTCCATTCCTCCTATTTTTACCTTGACACCCTTTTGGACTATCAGTTATAATGGGTTGATTAGGTTGACTCAGTACAATTTAGGGTTATTTTTCACTTTCTTCACTTGTTAGCCTTTTGGCCAACCTAAAATAGACATAGTGATTTATCCTTGAAAACACAATGGGTTGATTATGTTGACCCTACATAGACAACATTCTTGAAAGTAATTAGGGTAAGATACCCCTATATATACAATTTCATTTCCCACCATTTCATAAGAGAAGAATTATTAGTGAAGAAGTGTGAGTGAACATATACTTATTGACCATTCTACTTGAGGAATAAAGCTTAGGGTTCCATACTTTCTTTGGATATATGGATCTTGTATTATGGATATGTATTTTAGATGATTAGATAGGTTGTGTAGTCTAGAGATAATTTATCTTGGTTATGTTTACATACCACAACAATCTCTTCTGAAGCACTTTGGCTAAGGGAGAGATTAAGGCTAGGTGGGTTCATTTTCAAAGGTGAATATTCTTAACTTTATTTCTCCTTTATAATAATAAATAGATAATGTATTTATATTATTCTCCCATGTATTAGGATTATATATACATTGATGTATGTGTATTATATTACATGTTTAGTTTAGTTTAGTTTGGTTTAATTGTTTTATTTATTTTTAACCCTCACTTTGTGCCACAAGTTTTGGTGTGCACTAGATTAGTTTTACATTTTTTTATTAGAATAAGTGAATGTTTTAAACCTTAGAACTCCATTAGGTTTGTTATGTGATTGTGATATATTGTAGGCTTTGGAACCCTTCCTATCATGATGTGTTTTGACAAGTAATCTCATAATCAAGTCTATCAGATCCCCATATTGGTCATGATCTTACTTTACAAGTGTATCCCAAATCAAAAGTGTAGTTATGATATATCTTCTTCGATCTAGGATTTATTTATAAACATGATGCATTTGTGAATGCATATAATTTTTACTATTTTAAAACATCATTCTTACATTGGTAAGAGGAATTTATTTGATTGACCACTATTAGAGAGTCACCAAAGATGTTGATCATTTTGAATCCCAAGGCTAACATAGTTTAAGGGCCTATGACTAGGGCTTCGTACTCATCCATATTATTTATACATTCAAAATCTAGCTTGAAGGATAAAGGAAGAGATTCACTATGAAGGGGAGTAAAGATAATGCTAGCTCTCCCACTATTTTGACACTTTGATCCATCAAAGAACATGATTACTTGATAGGTGAAGTCTATTTGAAAGAGGGTCATAATAGACTCGTCTAGAAACTCAAGAGGAGGAGGTTGATTTTAATTTTTTGGTGCATCAGCCAATTGATTGGTAATGACTTTCCATTTAATTAACTTTTATTAAATAAACTCAAGGTTAAACTTAGCTAAAAACATGAGCTACTTGGCCATATATTGGTTTTGGTATGGCTTGGAGTGCATATAATTAAATGGGTTAGTATTTATTATGACATAGATTTTGTGGTTGAAAAGGTAGTGGTAAAGTTTGGTAGCCATGAATACTAAAACTAAGTAATTTTTCTTGATGTAGGCATACTGAGTTTCATATTCTACAAGCATGGAAATGATGTAGTAGACAACTTGCTCTTTATGTTGTTCATCTCGATGAGCAAGCATTACCCCTAGGGAGTGGTTGGTTGTAGAGATATGAAGGTAAAATGTCTAATTGTCCTTGGAAGGGATGAGGATAGGTGGAGATAAAAGGTAATATTTAAGTGAATCAAAGGCCTTTTGATACTCATCATTCCACTTGAAAGAGACATGATTCTTTAGGAAGTGATGGAAGGGTTGGCAATGGTTCAAGAATTGAGAGATAAAGTAATGAATGGATTGGAGCTTCCCTTACAAACTAAGAAGTTGATTGAGGTTGATTGGAGGAAGCATGTTGAGAATGAATTTGATTTTTTCTAGATTGAATTTTATTCCCCAAAGGGAAATGATAAAGCCAAGGGGTTTTCCTAACAAGATCCCAAAAATGCACTTTTTGGGGTTAAGGTAGACATGGTAATGGATGAGGCACTCAAAAATAATCTTGAAAATGTCCAAATGATCCTTATAACATTTATATTTTCTAAGAAGGTTATCAATATAGTCATCAATGATTTTGTGGATAAGGTCATAGAATATGTAGGTAATAATGCATTGGTAGGTTGCACCAACATTATTTAGTCCAAAAGGCATGAAATTATAGTAGAAGGTACCCCATGGCATGATAAATGTATTTTTGTGTTGATATTTGGGGGAAATTAAGATCTAATTGTAACCCAAGAATCTATCCATGAGAGATATCATCTAATGGTTAGTTGTAAGATCAACTAGCTAGTTCATGCTTAGTAGAGGAAAGTCATCCTTTGGGAAAGCAAGATTGAGGTCATGAAAGTCCACACAAATTCATAGTCCCTCTATGGATTTAGTGATAGGTATGACATTTAAGACTCATTAGGTATAGTTAATGGGTTGAATGAAATCTATGGATAGGAGACATTGAAGCTCTTCTTTGATGAGAAGGGCTATGTGAAGGTACATTCATCAAAATTTATGCCTATCAAGCTTAAAATCATGGTTGGTGACTATATTGTGGGTATAAATAGAGGGTTAAATTCCTAAAATGTCACTATAAGACCAAGTGAATGATATGTTATAGTTTTATAGGAAGAAGGGGAAGTCTTAAAGCTCCTAAGAATTCAATAATTGGCCAATTTTGATAATGCAGGGGTTTTTATAGGTGCCCAAGTTGATATATATTATGGATTTATTCAACATGGTAAAATTATTATGAGGAAGAGATATATAGATGGAAAAATCTACTACACCAAGGTAGGTGAGAATGGAATCATCATCTTGACACTGAATAGTATTAATGGTAGGATATTCATCTCCTATCATCTTAGGATGGGTCATAAGGATGGTTATGCTTGCCCCATATTTTTGATAAGTTAGGGATCCAAGGTTAATTATGTTTATGAAAAAAAGTTAGGGGGATGATATTGGAATTCTCAACTGTCGATGGTGGAGTAGATGGTGAGGATGGGATGTCCTTATTGATGATGATAATGGGAGGTGGTTAGTTTATTGTTGGGATGGTGTGAAACTAAGGCTATGATTTTCATATGGTTTCTAGGTTTTGATTGGAAGTAATTCAAGTGAATTATGTTCATACCATCCAAGACCAAATAATTTCCAAGCATACCTATGGAGCTATGTCTTAGCTAAATTGGCTTTATCCAAGTGGGAGAAATCAGTGGTGAATGGTTGAGATGAAAAGGAGGTGGCCAAAGTTTTAAGAGGTTTATCAATTCTCCCATAGATGAAATGGGTTTGATAGTTTTTAGGTCTAATGTGAATAATGGATTTGATATTGGGGTCATACTTAGGTTGGTTTTTAAGTTGCCCATACTCATGGGGAGTAGGGAAGACATCAAGGGTCAAGAGATTATATTCCCCAAGTGAAAGATGTTGGAATGTTAATTCCAAGTAGTTTATGGTGGGGATATTATTTAAGGGGATTGATGAGATAGTATATGCCTCATTGGTAGAAGAAGATATGGCTTCATATTTTATGGTTGAGGGTTTATCTTTAGCTGAAGAGGGTTTACTAGATGGAGATAAGAGGATGTCATTGGGTCGATAAGTCATGTTGCATGATGAAACAGGACTTGGGTTAGTTTGTATAGTGATAACCTGACCTTCATGCTCAAATTTTATGTAATGATGAAGGTAGAAGATACACATCCCATGGATTGGATCTAAGGTCATCCCAGCATAAAATTATACTAAAATTCACCTTCAACTACATAGAAGAGTTTTGGGAGTATGTGAGGTCCTAAGCGAATATGAAGTATAATAGTTCTCAATGTAGTAGCCATGGTATGGTTTAAGGAACAAAGGATGGTTGAGATTTTAGACATGACATTATTTGGTTGTTTAAGTTGATCATAAGCATAGGAGGAGATGATGTTAATACTAGCTCCCCCATTAATCATAACCCATTTGATGTGGGTTTGGCTAATGTAGGTAGTGATGAAAAGAGGGGGATATATTTCATTAGGGTGGATAGAAGGTATTTTTGAATCTTTAAAGGTGACAAGGTTGGAGATTTCAAGAGCAAAAAAAAAGTAATCATAGGTTGAGGGTATTTGGGTTGGACCTCTATTGATTTCAATGCCTTTATCATTACGTAGAGATGATGAGGTGAGGTATAAATCAATTCATATAGGCTCATATTTGTCATGGTTTGGTGAAGTTTTTTGAGAATCACTCTTCTGATTAATTTAGAGGGGCTAAATTGAGAGGTACCTAATATAGATACCTTGGGTTTGGCTGAAGGTGAATATGCTTGAATTTGACTTGCTTGGGAGGTGAAAGATGGGTATGTCCATGGGATGGATACTTTCACCTTCCTTTTATCCTTTTGATGAGCATGTGATCATGTGACCACATATATAGTATGGATAGAGGTAAGGGTTAGGTTAGGAAATTAGTTTGGTTCCCCATCACTCTGAGGTGAGAGCGGGGGAGTAGGTAGGCATTAGGTATTATTTATTTTTTGTTGGATTGGTATTGGGCTCATGGAAGGTTCATCTGATAATAGATCATCCTCATCATATAGATGATGGATTATGCTTTGGAGATCTTTGTAGTTATTTATGTCATGCTTGGGTGTCCTATGATAGGAGCATACTTGGTGGTCATTATACTAGATTAGTTTTGTACCAAGAGGGTCAAATGGTCTAATAGGAGGTAAGGTTAATCAAGAAGCCTCTAGTAACCTTTGGAAAATAGTTGAGTAAGAAATAGCTAAAGGTGGTGAGGGTTTAGAGGGTTTGACCTTGGTTGGTGAGATGGAAATCATTTTAGAAAAAGGTTTGGTGGCAGAGGTATTGGTTAAGGTGGTGCTCTTAATTGATGATTTTGGTTTAGGTAAGGAAGTTGGTAAGATGGAGGTAGAAGTTTTCAAAGTAGCTATTTTGGTTATTGATGGCTCGATGAAGATTGGTGTGTTAGAAAGTAATCTTGATGGCATAACTAAGAGTGGTGGTTAGATTTTTGTTGAGATGGTTAACATCCTAATAAAATTAGAGGGATGAGGCCCTAAAATAGAGGGAAAGGTTAAGGGAGGTAGAACCTTAGCCTTTTAGCCTTTTGGTGGTTTTACCTCCTTAGTTGATTTAGTTTGATGCCTAGTTGGTGGGTTTGGTGATGTTAGCTTCAGTTTCAAGGATAGATGATTAATGCTCTACATAAGGAAAATAACAAGGTTTTTGGTTGGGTTGGTTGAAGTGATAGAGGATGATCTAGTTATTTGGGATTAGGTTGTTTTGGATGGTTGAGGGATGGTTGGGTTGGTAACATTTTTTATTGGTTCAGTTGATAGGATAGCAGGTTGGATAATAGAATTAGTGGATTGGTCTATCAAAGATGTGGTTGGAGGTTCTTATTTGGTGATGTAAGGGAACCTTGATTACTTCTAAAAGGTGGATTGATTCATGTCAAGTTTAAAGACAAATTCCAATCTTTGAACTAGTCTAGAGAATGACTTATAGATTAGTCTTGTTGCCTCAACAATGGACTTGAAAGATAAACCCATAGGTTGAGAAAGGGGAATAGCAACTTAATCCTTTTCTTCAATTAAAGGATACAAGGTTTTGATGGGTATTTCCTCTATGGGAGGTATAGATATGGTGGTTTATTCCTTGGGAATGATCTCTAAAAGGGAAGTGAATTGTTTGGTAGTTTAGGAAAGAGGTAAAGTGGTGATGGTTGCTTACTCTGGTATGTCAATTGAAGGAGGGGTTGATGACTCTAATACGTCAATAAGTGGAGGAGGTGAAAAAGTTACTTCTATGGTCTTGGTCTCTAAAGGAAGAGAAGGTAATTCCACTATCTCCTTAAATGGAGGGGGTAAATAATAGGTAGATTGGGTGGTAGGTTTTTTAATAATGAGTGTTTTAAGAACCATATTGATGGTATGGGAATCACGAAATGACTCAAATTTTTTTCTTTCATTTTTGGTAGGTGCATAATTGGGAAAAGGTTATCTGAAAATGTCAAGGGCTTGGTTTGAAGGTGTGTTGGGGTTGTCAAACACAAGTTCCCCCTTATCAATGAGGGTTTGGACAACATTTTTGAAGTTATTACACCTACTAATGTCATGTCCAACTACTTGATGGAAATCACATAGGTCATTCTCATTATACTAGCCAAGTAAGTATGAGAAGAATAAAATTGTTGAGGGGCTTGGTTTGAAGGTGTATTGGGGTTGTCCAACACAAGTTCCCCCTTATCAATGAGGGTTTGGACAACATTTTTTAAGTTATTACACCTACTAATGTCATGCCCAACTACTTGATGGAAATCACATAGGTCATTCTCATTGTACTAGCCAAGTGTAGTATGAGAAGAATAAAATTGTTGAGGGGGTTTGATGGGAAGAAGATGTATGATATTAGTTTTCAACAAATTATCCAAAACCAAAGCATAAGACTCCCCAAGTGGAGTAAATTGATTATAATTATTTTAGTTTTGGTTTCTCATGTTTTGAATTGAGGAGTTAGAAGAATTTGGTTGATTGATAGATTGTGGAGGAGTATTCTTAAGGATAACCACATTCATAGTTGCCATGTTTTTGGCATTGGTGTTGGTTTGGTTTCTTCGTTTAAAGGAAGAAACCTCATTGGATTTGAAGGTAAACTTTTTGTTTTTCAAATTTAACTTTACTTCATCAATGGCTCTATTTTATAGCTTACATGTGATGGTAAAAGATCCATCAAAGGTTATAAAGCCTTGAACATGCAATGTATAAGAGATGTGTTTAGACATCCCTGGGCAAAAATTTCTATTAGCTCAGGTTGGGGTAGGGAAAAATAAATTTGATTCATTAGGCTTCTCCAAGAAGCTACAAAATCAGCAATAGATTCATCATCAAATTATTAGATAGACTAAAAATCAAGTGGAGGAGGTGAAAAATTTACTTCCATGGTCTTGGTCTCTAAAGGAAGAGAAGGTAATTCCATGATCTCAATAAATGGAGGGGGTAAAGAATAGGTAGATTGGGTGGTAGGTTCTTCAGTAATGAGTGTTTTAAGAACCATATTGATGGTATGGGAATCATGAGAAGACTCAGCTTTGTTGCTTTCATTTTTGGTAGGTGCGTAATTGGGAAAAGGTTATCTGAAAATGTCAAGGGCTTGGTTTGAAGGGGTGTTGGTGTTGTCTAACACAAGTTCCCCCTTATCAATGATGGTTTGGACAATATTTTTGAAGTTATTACACCTACTAATGTCATACCCAACTACTTGATGGAAATCACATAAGTCATTCTCATTATACTAGCCAAGTGTAGGATGAGAAGATTCAAATTGTTGAGGGGGTATGATGGGAAGAAGATGTATGATATTAGTTTTCAACAACTCTAAAACAAAAGCGTAAGACTCCCCAAGTGGAGTAAATTTCTTCTAATTATTTTAGTTTTGGTTTCTCATGTTTTGAATTGAGGAGTTAGAAGAATTTGGTTGATTGACAAATGGTGGAGGAGTAGTCTTAAGGATAACCACATTCATAGTTGTCTTTTTTTTGGCATTGGTGTTGGTTTGGTTTCTTGGTTTAAAATAAATAAACCTCATTGGATTTGAAGCTAGAGTTTTTTTTTTCAAATTTAACTTTCCTTCATCAATGGCTCTATTTTATAGCTTACATGTGATGGTAAAAGATCCATCAAAGGTTATAAAGATTTGAACATGCAATGTATAAGAGATGTGTTTAGACATGCCTAGGCAAAAAGTTCTATTAGCTCAGGTTGGGGTAGGGAAAAATAAAGTTGATTCATTAGGATTCTCCAACAAGCTATAAAATCAGCAATAGATTAATCATCAAATTATTGGATAGAGTAAAGATCAGTGATGGAAACTTTTTTGGAGATGTTTATTGAAAAGTGATCCAAGAAACTTTGGGCTAGCTAGGTGAAAGAGAAAAAAGAATATTTTGTAATGGCATTTTACCGATCTAATGCTAGACTTGATAGGGACATGGGGAAGATACAAATAAGGAAAACATAATCATAGGAAATCAACTAACATGAATTTATAAATTCCATAAGTTGTTGTTGGGGTCCTCCTTACTTCAAAATTTAGAAAGGGACTTGGGAAGTTCCCACTGAGGAGGATATGGTCTGATAGGGATAGATGGGTAAATGGGCTCATTGTTGATCTAGTCATATGATAAAATGTTATGATCCCTAGAAATGGATGTCTCTAGAGTGGTCATTTTATCCATTAGCATTTTTATTAGATTCATTTGGGGATGTGCACCTAAAATTTTGTAAGGTGCATATTGTTATTGTGGTTATTGGGTAACATATTGATAGTTGGTGGGAGGTTGAAAAGATGCCACATATTGGTGTATGGGTATAGGTGGTTCAGAAGATGCTATGTAGGGGTAGGTGGATGAAAGTAGTTGGGTATTAGGTAAAGGTACATAACCTTGTAGGTTAGGGATGTAGCACATGTTTGGTGTAATGGTAACCTATTGAGGGATCAAGGTGGGTTAGGTAAGAGATATGGTTGGGTTTATAGTCAAAGGGTAGGTAGTGACCTTGGTACTGATTGGTGGTAGGGTAGAAGGTACAGACACCACAAGGTTTTGAAGTAGGTTAGTGATGATTGGATTAGGGGTTACCAAAGGAATGTTATAAATTCTAGTAGTAGGTACTCCCATGGTGATTAGAGTATGGTTGGGTTGCTCCTAGGGTAGAAGAGTTCTTGGTGGGTTTGGAAGGCATAAGGGAAGTAGTAGGCTAGGTATGTTGGTTTTTCATAGTGGTATCAAAGGGATTATTGGTAGATGAAGATGCTTGAGTGGTTAATGGTTGGGTTATGACTATGGAAATAGAAGTGTTCTCCATAAGGTGGAAAGGCATGCCATAAAGTGGGTCCATAAGTGGGATTGAAGTAGGGGTATGGTGAGGTATGGTGATAAGATAATTTTAAAGGGCCATATGATTATTATCTAAGAATGTGGTAGAGTATGTATCTCCTTGGGAAAATACCCAAGGGAAAGTAGGACTCCCTAAGGATGAGGAGAAATTTTTACATTTGATATGTAGGATATAGATGGGGAGGTAGAAGAGGTTGGATGGTTTTTGGATGGGTTTTGTACTTATTGGTTCCTTCATTACTATTGAGTTAGAACCATGCAAAACAAGGGAGAAAGTAAAAACATAAATAATATCATAACTCAAACAAATACAAGACAAGAAATGATCAAGAAAATCAAACACACACTGAAAAGTATGTTAAGTTATAAATTTCCTTTTAGTCTCTCTTTTGGCTTATGCCTTAAGATTTAAGAACCATGTGACTAAAATTGTCTTATAGAATAGGTACTAGAATAAGTTTATGGTTGGTTTTAGGTCATGTTTAGGCTCTCAAAAAGGATCTATATTGGAAATCAATATGTGGCTTGGTATTGGGGCCTACCCCCTCACTTGACAAACCAAAATGATAAGAGTGTGAGGTGATTAGCCACTATATACCAATTTTTAGAGTTTATACTCAACCAGAGAGCTAAGTTTGTTCTCCTCTTAGTAATGACCTCTAAGTAGGATTGTTGGGAGAGGTAAGGTGATCACTAGGTGATGAAATAGAAATCAGTCCTTATGTCAAGTTATTTTGATTTTTGATTGATGTAGGTGGTTTGGTTTGTGTGTGTGATACAATTGATGCTACAATTGTGTTACTTTGATTTAATTTAACTAATTGAGCTAAACTTTTAAGCAATCAATGTATGTAGTTAATTTTAAACCCAAAATAACATTTTGATTTCATTTATGAGCACATAATAAGGAGAACACCTAGATGCAAATAAAATAAACCCAAGTAGAGACTCAAGGGTGCTCTTGAGTGTGACATAATGTTTTAGAGAATTTTCGCTTATGTTCTAAAAAAGGAAAAAGAAAGAAACTAGATATGAGTATGGTAGAAAAACTTGCTTGGTTGTGCATGTATTGAATTAAATAAATATAGAGAGCTCCTCTTTGGCTTGGGAGGAATAAATTGAAAATAATATAACATTAAAACAAATGGTTGGTCAAATAGATAGTTGGGTAGATTGTCTAAAGTGAGCTAGATCCCAATAGTAAGAGCTTCTTCGGGAGTTGTCAATCCACACTTTTTAAACAATTAAGTTCAAAAATCAAAATATAAAGTAATTTCATAAATCATAAAAGATACTAAAATTAAGTAAAATAAATGATTGACAAAGAAATTGATGAAGTTGACTAATTATAACAATAAGTGGGTCAATACTAATGCTAAATAGGTTGGGTACATTTCATAAAATAGGTTAGGGCTCTATGATCAGGTAAAGACAAAGAAAGTTGGATTTGATTGAGTGTAAGTGGGTGAAAATAGATTGCTATTATTTTTTCACATAGTGACCATCAATAGTTGAGGTGACCATCAATGGTTGAGGTGACCATCGATGGTTGGGGTAATCATTGATAGTTGGGATAGACCATCAATGGTCAAGGTGACCATTGACAGTTATTATGGATTGGGTCTTGGTAATACAAGGATTATTGATGAGGTTATAGAATAATATTTGAGAGATTCATTTAGGCTAAGTTGATTGTGAAATATAAGTAAAGTGACTAAATAATTAAAAATAGATACTTATCTTACTGATGGTTGATTGGATGAATGGTTGAGGTGGTGGAACCTAGAGCAATTTTGGTAGAGTAACGATACTTAGTTGTTGGTTGATGAATGGTATCACTTTATCCTCTATCATGATGGATATATCACTAAATCATTGGAAGAACATATACAAAAGAAACTATAGATATACAATCTCTTGATAGTTATAGATCCTCATTCACCATCTCCTCTTCTCTCCTTATAAGAAGGAAGGAGAGGTGTAACAATATATTAACAAGAGGTCTAACTTGATATCATAATTTAGCTCTCACATGCATGGGATTACACATGAATTAGATGAGACAATTATAAAAAAGCAAGGTGCAGTGATGTGGTAGTTAGTTATTGGTTCAGATGATGGAACTTGACCGTCAATGGTTAGGGTGATCATTGATGGTTAAGATGATTTTCAGTGGTCAAGGGTCAAATGTCAAAGGTTAAGTTGGATTAAAAATGTGGGTTTAGCTAGTAGGTCAATTTGACTAGGGTTAGGTCTGATTGTTGATCAAAATTTCAAGTTTGGGCCCAAGGGGGTCTTGAGTTGGTCTAAGGGTGTTTCAACACTCAAAACTATAGTGTGAAGTTTTTAGTGTCTACATCAATATTTAAAGACTTTTTATGGACTAGCTATGGACTTGTTATAGACTATGTATAGACTTTTCATAAAATTTCTATGAACTACATCAATACTACTATAGACTTTAACAGATCCACTACAGACTTATTTAGAAAGTATTATAATAATTTCTTGGTCTATTCCAACTATCACAAGAATGCTTTCCATTTGGAGTTTTTCTATATATTGAATTTCCATTTATAGATTCTATCTAAATATATATTTATGTAATTTCATTCTAATAAATATCTCTCTCCATATTTTATGAAGATTGAGATAGGATATAATATCAATATTGTTACTCCTAAATAATGTGTTGGTTGGAAGCATGAGATTATAAATGCAACATTCCACACTCGAATGAATCAATCAATATATTTTTCTCTCCATCATTTTGAATAGTCTATTTCAAAGTTTATGTTTTGAGTGAAATCTTCCTTTGAGGAATGAACTAGCCACTCATTCTAAGGAAGATGGATCAATGTATTTTTATTTATTTCTTTATTTTGTAATTATTATTTTGTTTTAAATTATTATTTTATTTTTTGTTTTTGTAAACATTTATTTTCATACAGTTTGTTGTGAACCTACAAGTGTTTTATTTGTTTATCATTTATTTTCAATTCAACAATTTACTTTCTACAAGTATGATTTACGTTTTTTAAGAGTGATTTAAATTTTTCAAGTGTGGTTTTCAATTCCTACAAATGTGGATTGTGATAAAAGGAACCATTTTCTAAATATCTCTTTCTCTTATTGCATATAACCTTTGAACACTAGCCGTAGATTGACATTATTAAATGAAGAGGATTGATGACCCCCATCATTTAAAAAATTTGCTATGAGAATTGTTTAATGGAAATAGATAAAAAAACATTCTTAATGAGAGGGAATTTCTTTTAGAAAATTTTGTGAAAAGAGGTATTTAGTGGTAGTTTCTTTAGAATTTATTTTTTTCAAAATAGATTAAGATTTATTTTCCTAAAACATAGATCATAATTTATTTTCCTATATCATAAATTAAAAATTAATTATATACAATTAGGAATTTTATATTAAAGAGCAACGACCTCCCATCACTTACTAACACTATTGTGTAGAAAATATAATTGCTAACATCATGAAGGAAGATTTAGTAGTTGATGCAGATTGGGAATGAAATTTTGAGACAATTGAAATGGATGGATAAAGGAGAAGGCATCATGATAATCATAAATTTATAAACTAATTTTTCATAAGATAATTACATTGATGATCTCTACTAAAATAAATGGTCTGTAATCTAGTTTGTGTAGTTGCTAGGACTCATAAACCAAAATTATGTTGGGTATTTAATCTTTTGGGTAAGAATAATTTATTTTAAATAAATTATTGATGTATTAATAACTAATCAATACATTAAATTTGAGAGGTTAAAAATGCATAATTATAGGATATAAAATTAAATATCACTCTAACCAAAACACCTATGATTTTATCTGGTAATTCTCCATTTAGAATTGACTCCATTCTAGATCTGGTATGGTTGATAAAAATAATTGTTATGTATGATAATGGTTTCAAAGTTTTATATATTATATTTATTCATTTCATGAATAGGAGATATTCATGTAGATATTGGAAAAAATGAATAAATATAACCTCCAAGAATATTGCATGCAAACATATCTCTGTGCATTAAGATAGTTATTTTGGATGGACTCTATGTGAGTTAATCAAACTCGACAAGTTCAAAATAATAAAAAATGCATGCAATATAGATCATAGTAGAAGTGGATTCGTTTGAAAAAAAGAGATCTTATTTTTATTGGAGAAACACATAATTAGTTTGCACATATTTTTGGGATAGTCAATTTGAAAGAATAGATGGAAGCATCATGAAAATATCAGAATAAGCCATGAAGTGGATTTGACAACATTACATGTAGCAAAATAAAAATATTGCTCCATAATTTGTAGGAGTGAAATAACCATTCCCAAAAAATAATGGTAAGTATTAAATAGCTATTTATTTTATTGAAAAATCACTAATTTTTATCATGAGAAATTTTTAAGGTTGTTATGCTTATATGGGAGGATCTAAACATTTTAATTTCTATTTTCTCTCTACCTAATTTCTAAAGTTTATGTAATTTTTTTTGAGATTCTTGCCAAACTATAACACGCAATGATGATTGATAGAAACTATAAAAATGCTAATATTATTAGATAATATATTATAACCTTAGATATTTAGAAAACTTAATTAATCTATTTTGCATGACTATGTATAAATTTAAAAAAAAAAGGATAACAAATGCTTGGTTGCATGATTTTCTATAGTTGTTGTTCACAAAAAAAAATTTAGAGATGCTCTTGTATTTGACATGAATGTTTGACATAAGATATATTTTTTTATAACTATATGGGATTGATTATATGTGGTAATGAAACATTTAATGATATAATTATTCCTTTCCATAAACTGCATTAGTTTGGATGGATCAATTTTAGAAAAATTGCATGTTGCTAAAAAATAAGCAAAAATTTCCATTAAATTGGCCTCCATCTATTTTTCCTTGTAGATCGCATATCATGATTACATGTAATAAATATGATGGATTTATAATGGTGTGAAAATGTATTCTATATTTTATGATATTCAATACTCTATATTTAGTACATGTTGTATTCATTTTACTATTTTTTGTTTCATTAAAGAAAATGACGATATTTTTCATCAAGATGAAATTATCTAGGATAGTTTTTAATAAGCAGATGGATTTTAGAATGTGTTGAATATAATATTTTAACCATGTAGTCAATCCATTCTTTTGAGCAGGCAAAATTGAATATTTCTAAGGAGTTCTAAAATAGCAAAAAGAATCTTTTATTTCTTTAGTGTTAAAGGATTTAATAAACAAAAAAAGAGTAATCTGGTCTTGGCCTCAAGGGAAACTACCCCTCGAACCTAACCTGTATTATGATAGGGAACATGCAAGGGGTGCCCATTAGGGATTACCACCCCTAGACCCTCACTTCTTTCTTTTTCAATAATATAAGAAAATTTTGAATATTTCATGTTGTTGATTACTTAATTTCACATGTTGATAGAAGATCACATATTAGCATTTTGGGGCATGCCAATATTTTAAAAAAAATGTAGAGAGTTTGTGGTTATATGGTGTAATTTGAATGTTTTATTTGAATCCCAAGAGGAAAATGGCCACTACATGTTTCAGGTATGTTTTCTTACTTTTTGTTTTAATTTTCTATTTTAATCATGTATTGCCATCTAAGGTCTATTATATTTTTAAAATATTTTTCACTATTGTTAGCAAACAAAATTATTAAAATCTAGATTTATATTCCATGTATAAATAACAGTTAGTATTTTCTACACATTTCATAAATAAAAAATTGATGACATTTTATTTCAATCCTTTCCATCCATATTCAGGAATTAGTTGCAATCACATCCACTTGTATAATAAGAAAATTTTTCTAAAGAAGTTTTTATTTTCTATTATAAAACTTCATTATAAAAAATATTAATTCTTGAACCATCAATCATTCCTAATTAGTTTGAAATTAATTCTTCCATATATATTCAAATGTTCATCTTAATGTTTTGTTGTTGGCATTTATAATTCTTTGACATTGCTAATATTATGCTTTTATGGAAAAAATTTATTGTTTTGGGTTTTTACATGATAATCTCATTATAAGGAGTCATTATAGAGATAAAATTTTATGTCCATTACTTCAATAATTAGTTGGCACATTATCTTGATTTACCTCTGATAAAAGAATGTAGCAAAATCAACAAGTATTTATCACCAGTTATTGGTCATCACTATATAGACCAATAATGAAGAAATTTCAACGTACGAAAGGTTCAATGATACATTCTAAAGTATTATGAGGATGTATATAGTCTATGGATAACATTTTCCATGTAAATTTTTTATAAAAAAACAATGAAAACCCTCGGGTGTTTTTGATAGTCTTAGTTTGAAAACCAGCTTATTAGTGAACCAAGTGCTAGAATAAAGAGCCTTGATTAGAAAACTAGTTTACTAGCTAGTCAATGCAAACAATAAAATAAAAATAATACAATTTTTTCGATTGAATAATTGATGCATATTTTTACTTGGTTGCTTAATTTTTGCTATTGTTTCTCAATATAGTAGGATTATAATTTTATCAACACCTTTTTCAATATTTTTCAGTTTGTCCACCTTGAAAGAGATAAGGAAGACTAAAGTTATGCCAAGGTATATTAATTTACTATTTTATATTTAAATTTACTTATAAATTTTATTATTACATGAAGATCCATTTTTTCAATTCTTACAAAAGCTTTAGTATGGGTAAAAGCAAAAAATTTACATCTGATCTATGTAATCTCATCTCACTTTGTTCCTTTGGCATGTATGTGGACATGCATGACATCAGGTGTGGGGGAAAATATCTTAAAAAAAAGAGAAATTGAGCTTATTCAAACAAAAAATTTAATGAAGATATATTTTTGATTTTGATAATGGTACATAATTTTGAAAAGAACAAGATTTTTTATGCCAAGAGTTATTTTGTGATCGAAATAAAATCTATGTAGACACAACATAAAATTATCAACACAAGAACCTCCTCTCATATTAAAAAAAAATGAAAGCATCATGATAATTCCACACAAGAACCTATATTTAAATATCCATTTTCATTGGCCACTTTTGATAATCTCATTATACTTGTACAAATGAAATAAATTTGTGAAGCTCATTTAAAATATGAAGACTATGTCTAACCCATACACATGTATTGTGATGTTTTAAATAGTCACATGCATGAGGACATACATGAGTTTAGGTTTTGGGAAGATGATCAGAACATAAAGTGGCTCATTATATCCATGAAATAATATATTTTTCTTGTATAAGAAGTGGATCTAAATGTAGTCTCCAAAATTAAGGCTTATTTAGAATAAAATAGAAATTATATATCATGGTTATTCATTTATAATTCATTATTAAATTTTTGTTAGATATTTATAATTATTATTTGGGAAAAAATATCAATATGTGTATATCCAGTCCATAATAACTAGAATGATTCAAAGTATGAAGAGTAAACATTCAAGAACGATGTTGAAGTAGTGTTAGAATATTCTACAGTATCTCCTAAAGTAGATCTAGTATTTCAACTAAGCTATATACCTCCATCAAGATTACTTGGATTAAAATTTGAACTCAATTATTAACTATGATCTCACTTAGTCTGTAGCTATGAACTTAGTCAGTAGTTGCAGACTTGTTATGGACTAGCTATAGACTTGTTATGGACTAGTTACAAATTTGCTATGGACTATATCAAGACTATTAAAGAATTCAATAGAGCCACTATAGACTTGTTTATAAATTATTATAATGATTAATTGGTTTATTCCAATAATCAAAAGAATTCTTTCCATTTGGAATATTTCTATATATAGGTTTCTATGTATAAGCTTTCCATTTATAAATTGTATCCAAATATAGATTTATGTAATTTCATTCCAATAAATAACTCTCTTCATATTTTGTGGAGATTGAGATAGGATAACATATCTAGGTTGTTACTCTAAAATAAGGTGATGGTTGAAAGCATGAGATTATAAATATAACCTTCCACACTCGAATGAATCAATCAATATAATTTTATCTCCATCATTCTGAGCAGTCTATTGTAAAGTTTATGTTCTGAGTGAAATCCTCCTTCAAGGAATGAGTTGGACACTAATTCCAAGGAAGATGGATCAATGTATTTTTATTTATTTATTTGTTTTTTAATTATCATTTTGTTTTAAATTATTAGTTTATTTCTTTGGTATTGTAAAAATTTATTTTTGTATAATTTATTGTGAACCTATAGGTGTTTTATTTATTTGTCATTTATTTTTAATTTAGTAATTAACTTTTTGAAAGTGTGATTTACTTTATACAAGAGTGATTTAATTTTTTTAATGTTATTTTAAATTCCTATAAGAGTGGATTGTGATATAAAGAACCATTTTCCAAATATCTCTTTCTCTTAATACATACAAACTTTAGACATTAGCCATTTATTAACATTTTTAAATGAAGAGGATTGATGACCCCCATCACTAAGTACCTAAGACACATAGGAAAAATTTAGATAAGGTGGATGGGATCTTATGTAATAAACATCATCTTAGATACCAATACATGCAAACTGCACACATTGACTAGTGAAATACTCCCTAAGCATTTCAATAGTAATATATTGAAATTTTACCATCAATAGAATGGTGTTTGTGCCCTCTAACATTAGATTTATTTTTAAAATTTAGGTGATTTTTATTGTGACCATAATAAAATTATTGTGAGCCAAATATTTTGCCTTATGTTTTATTTCTTTTATGTTGTTTGAATATGCATAGTGCTTTCAAGCTTATAATAGAACATTCTTAGCATTTTCACTCATATAAATATAGTTAGGTGAGTTGAATCTAGTCACTTTTTAAGAACCTATGGCCAAACACCTAATTTTTGGGTTGCATGTGAAGTCTTCCAAGATAACTAAATTATAAGTACAATTGTATAAGTAAAGTACACATGAAGATGCTTATGCATAAGATACCAAGAGGAGATAGTGAGACACTAGAGGACCAATGCAAGGATTTGTATGGGTTAGGGGAGGCTAAATTATGAGATAATAAATCACATATAAATCAAAAAAAATAGTGAGGCATGCTTGAAAGGAAGCACAACATAAGAGAAGAAACTCACATACCATGATCACAAATCTCACATACTAAGAAATGGAGTACTTGATAAAATCCATTGTTGGGTAAAAATGGGTATCCTTTGCCCATGTAAGTTGAAAGACTACAATCATATAATAAGAAGAAATATGAGATAGTTTAATAAAGATTATATGGTGGACATAGGAAAAAATATAAAGGAAAACACTATGTTATTTTATGTTTCCATTAGAGACAAGTTGGAAACCATAGGTGCAACATAACTCTTTGAGTTGACAAGTTTTAGCAAGATAAAAGACTTGGTATATTTTCTTCTCTCATGGGTGCATGGTGACTAGTTCTATTTTTTGGGATGGTGCATGAGATTTTTTTCAAACCACATAAGTATAATCACAAGACTACATTTCATATATAAAAATATAAGGGAGATGATGGATGATGATGTAGAAGTAGAGAGGGTTGCAAAGCTCCTAGGCTATTACAAGTCAAGATTTGCATTCCCCATAAAAGACATTCAAGACCCAAGCACAAGGATGGAATTGTACCTTGTAAGTGCCAAAATTTGCCCTAGTAGTTGATGGTCAAACATCAACAAAACTTTCCTTTACATTTCCCATCACATGGTGTAGGGAGAACCCTCCAACAACTCCAAATTTGTCATAGAAGATATTATAAAGAATGCACAAACATCAAGCGTATGAGACTTTCTGATGGGGGTATATCCTTAACCTAATGGTAATGGATAAGATAGGTGTGTTGAATGCATATTATGACAACCTATGGGTGTTTTCACCAATTCATAAATCCCTAATAGTGAAGTACTAGGATTACATATGTCCCCTAGTTTTTTGTAGAAGTACAAAACTAGAGTGAAGGGGTGGTTCGACAAGTATGTAGAGGCATTTGGAAAGGAGTGGATCATACCAAAAGAAATCCCTTAGCAAATTGTGGGAAAAAAAACCTTTTTCATGATGAAATACTTATGTGTGGTGTGCCTAGCACTCACAGATGGAAACATTTTAGGTTGGCTCTAATTGCCTTATGTGTTTTTGGCCAAATACTTCATAACAATGCTTAAGGTGATCCTAAACATGCAATAAATTGATATCAAATCCAAGGTCATTGATTATGATAGGAGAATGACAAGGTGATAATTTATGCACCCTATAACCAAGGTAACCAAGGATGAGGAGGATGATAGTGATAGACCTAACATCCATCCCCTCTAGAGGGTTATAATGAATGGGAGAATTTTTAACTTATATTATGAGAAGAAGCCATGCAAAAAGAGTGAGACCCTAGCAAAGATGATGATTTCACCCTCCTAACCAATAATGAAGGAAAGGAATTCACTAAAATTCTAGGTAAAGTCACTCTAAAGGAAGTGAGGTGAAAAATTAGAGGATATTATGGAGCACATATAATTGAAGATAGCCTTTAAGGAACAAATTGTGCTACCTGCACCAAATAAGTACATAACATTTAAGTAAGGGGGTGCTTCTTCTAGAAATCATCTAAGAAATATTAAGAAACCTACATCATTCCCTAATAATATCCTTATGGACATAGATAAAGAGGCAACCCTAGTGCCTATAATAGAAGAAGAGATTGAAGAAGATAAGGCATTGACTTATATCCTAGAAATAGAGGAAGGTGAAGAGGAGCTCAACACTAAAAACATCTAAGAGGCCTTGCTAAATAGCATGGCCATAATTCTAAAAGTAACCAAAGAAATAACAAGCCTTACCTCTAATGTAACCTTGCAAAAGAACTCACCAAAGAAAACAATGCCAATGTCTAAAGATAAGGCTTCCCCTATGGCCCCTTAATCAATCAAAGAGAAAAGAGTGTTCTAAAATAATATGGGAAATAATAATGAAGATATAAATTGGGATTTGGTGAGTGAAGAAAAGTATAAACTTGATCATGAATAAAAGAAGGCCATGTTGGAGATGAGGGATCTAAAAGTACCATCGATCATAGAAATATAAGTAGAGGTTGTCAAATAGGCACTAAGTGGATCTATTAGACAAGCAAAGGAAGTTAGTAAGGCACACCCAAGTAGTGAAAAGGTGTCTAAGCCAAAAGAAGGTGATTCTGACACCTTAGAGTAATAAATAGAGATAGTTGAGGAATACCATCAATAATAAGGTGACCTTGGCATTGAAGGTATAACTCTTGAAATAGACATTGAGAAGACCCAAGATGAATAAATAGAAAAGGGGGAGAAATCCAATGAATTAACCCCCAAGGACTAGAAAAGTGACTCCTCATAGGATCACTCTGAAGAGAGAAGTATCACCAATGAAGAGGAAGAAGTGCACATGGAGGATAAAACCATCATTAAAAAGGGAAACAAAGAGCTCAACATCAAAGAAATAGTATAGAAGGATTGGAGGGACACATATTTATACTTATATGAAGATATGCCCCAAAAATCTACCATAATAAGGATGCAATATAGATTTAATTTGCATTGGAATATTATATGAATGATCCCTAAATAGAGGTGCTAAAGTCTATAATTTCAAGCTTAGAGGGTATTGACAAATGTTAGGAATCTCTTCTTGTTGTCCCACAAGCCATGAACCTAGTATAATCCTAGAATGTGTTCATAATAATGGCCACATAAGTAACATGCCAAAATTTCATAAATGATGACAAGGTGAGGAAATTGAATAAACACCTCAAGGAAGAAAAGGAGGAATCATAGGCAATAGGTTCAAATTATAATAGTTTTATGGGTATGTGAAGGTAGTTGATCCATCTCTTTTGATAGGAATCAACACCTTATACCTATCATAGGTTGATAAAATTATGTATTGGTGGAGAAGATGCTCCTAAGACTCCATCTTGAGCCATCATAAGAAGAAGAAAACCCAAACATCAATCTAAATAATGAGCTATTATATAAGATCCAAAAATTGGAGGATCTTTTATCCAAGTTGAATTAAGGCACGGAAATAGTATACATAATCTTCTTGAACTTCTCTAACCAAGCCTCAATAATATATGTCTACTTGAAGCAAACAAAGGACGAGGAGTAGTTGATGGTATAGGTGTAGTCCATAGTCAAGGTAGAAAGATCAAAAATCATGGGTAATGTAAACACATTGAGAAATCAGATCAAGAATCAGGAGAGAACCCTAGAAGAACTATATTTCATCTTAGAAAGTAAGTCATATGATCAAGGGGAGATTTTGGATGGAAATATGGCAAAGGCATAGGCCAACATAAAAGCCTTTTAGAAGGAGTTACATAAAATAGATGCACATGTGCTCACTAATGATTCAAAAAAATTGATAGCATCAAAAGTGAGATCAAGTTAGCCATAAAAGTATTTAAGGACTTTAGCATAGAGCTCTAGGAGAATGTGCCTGAATTTTGTTCTCCTAAAAGTCTGAGGCTTAGTTTGAGGGTAAACTAAGGTTTTTGTATGGGGTAATGTTCATCCCTTAACTTTGGTTTAATGTATTTTTCATGACAAACTAATAGCCACCTAAGCACATCTAGATATCTTGGTAAACATCTAGTTTAATGGGTTTGATAGCCAACTAGAAGAAGAAGCACAAAACATGCACCAACTGGCTGATGGTTAACCATCTCCCAAATAATTAAGACATCAATGAAGATCTAAAGAAAGGTTGGAAGTTGACCATGGGAATCAAGGGGTCATGTAGCTAGTGGTTATGATAATGGAACTCCAGATTAGTGCTCAACATGTATTTTCCACCCTAGCAAAGAT